>JAEMWC010000274.1:532500-570000 GCA_016490735.1 Pachyseris speciosa
CCAGAAGCAGGAACATTACTGGCAGTAGTAATAATGCCAATACTGGTAAGAGTCTTAGTGGTAGTAGTGGTAGTAGTGGTAGTAGTGGTAGTAGTGGTAGTAGTAGTAGTAGTAGTAGTAGTAGTAGTAGTAGTAGTAGTAGTAGTAGTAGTAGTAGTAGTAGTAGTAGTGTGCTAGTGCTAGTGGTAGTGGTAGTGCTAGTGGTAGTAGTAGTCGTAGTAGTCGTAGTAGTCGTAGTAGTCGTAGTAGTCGTAGTAGTAGTAGTAGTAGTAGTAGTAGTAGTAGTAGTAGTAGTAGTGATAGTGGTAGTGGTAGTGGTAGTGGTAGTGGTGGTGGTAGTGGTGGTGGTGGTGGTGGTGGTGGTGGGGGTGGTAGTAGTAGTAGTAGGTTTCTTGGCACTTGCTGACTTTTTAATAGGTTTGGGAGTTATCGGGAGGAATGGAAATAAGACGGTCTTCAGATATGAAACCGTAGATGGTAAGATCAGGTCTGATAGGACCCATGGACCTTATTTAGTTTAATTTACTCTGAGAGAGCAGGTATTTTGCTTAAAGATAATTCATTTAATTAACTTTCTTGGCTAAAATTGCAATAGCAGTATGCGATCCCTTTCTTTATCTTACCAAATGCAGTAACCATATATTCTCGAAGGGATTTGTTAGGATTGTATTGTTTGTCTAAATACCTTACTGATATTATAAACTGGCGAGTAGGCGAATATGCATATACTAGTTGAACTTTAATGCTAGATTTTTTGACAAGTATCCTAGGGGTGAGAGGTCGCAACCTCGCATTTTAATTGCTTATATAATATTCTAATATCCTCTTTCCCGAGTTAACTAAAAAATTGCTGTTGCTTTTTTCGTAAAAAGGATGACAAAGCCGCTGTGATCTGAGAATGTTTATATAGACGTTCTAATATTTTATGAAGTGAGTTTTTCGTTGCTGTGGATTGTTTATCGCGGTTATGATTCTTTGTAGGAAACCCTGTATAAAAAAAAGAGCAATATTGCACGCACGGGTTTCTAAAGGGCAATGCTGGTAATATAATTATTTCTTAAATAAATGGTGAGAGACGTATAGACTGGTTGCTTGTTATTGTATTGCTTTGACAGAAGACAAAAAACGGTTTTTTTTTCTCTCAAAGCACTTGACTTTTACACAGTACCTATTTTACGGACGTCTCAGGGGAGAAATAATTGTTCTTTGCCACTTCATGATCTATGGCAGACATTTGTGTTGGTCAGCAGTAGTATTTTGAGTGTTATGGCACGGTAGTGACTAGAATGGATACTCCAAAGTCAGGTCACGCTTAATATTTTGTATCTGAAGTGCCAAACGTCCTTAGTATGAGTTTTACTAGTGTAAAAAAAGATCGTTGAAAAGAGTATACAAAGAAGAGTCGAACCCGGGTTACTGGCGTCACACCGATATCCATATCCACTACACAAATGATTGGCAGCTGCCGAAAGCTAGCCATTCCGAGTCAGCACTTAACCCTAATCACTATAGATCAGTGCCTAATCCAGCAGTTAAAAATTGCCTAAACAGAGTGTTGTTTATCTGTCACCAAATGGCCCACCTTATTTTGAGATGTGTGTCACGAAGTTACTCACCTTGTTTTGGAGTATCCATTCCAGTCACAACCTTTATGCTACACTGGTTAAGCATACTACAATGGCGATGGGGTGGGGCTCAGTGAGCACCGTTGCCATTTTGTTTATCAGTCCATCCTTGAGAGGCCTAGTTTTCCTTTTACACTCACCCCGATGTGTTAAACTTTTGGCTTTTTACTCAGGCTTCGTAGAGCGCCCGAGGTTAAAATGCTGTCCGTTCTTCTTTTTATTCTTCTTTGTCGAGTTTCGTCCGCAAAGCTCACTTCCGGCGTTTCTGCGCAAGCGATAACCAAATATAACAACTCACAACAGCAAGAATGATGCCTGTTGTCAAGTATAGAAAAACGTCGATTCACCTTGTTTCTTTGAAGTTTTAACAATTAATATGTTAAGAGAAGTGTCTATACGAATGTTTGCAAGTTCAACTGCGAGAAGAAAGCTTTTAACATGACCAAACTTAACTCCAGATGTTTTCGATTAGACTGCCGTGTTTCCCCGTGTCCGCTCCATTGAGAAGTACATTTTGTTGAATAACTCAAGTACGGGATATCATACACCCCTAAGACTTTGATAGGTTGTGTTTTACTATTTTTCCACGATATCTCAATTTCTGGACATTAGTTTTTGAATGATAAGCGATACGTTTTTACTTGCGTGACTTTAAACTGGCCGCAGAAACGTTCCTTTCTTATGTTTCAAATGACCCTGGATTGGCGTATTTGTAACCAGTTTCACTCTGCTGATTATTTTTCTCCTCACATTTCACCGAGACTCCATTAACGTTTATGCAAAAAAATCCTACGTCGTTCGATGAGCGTTTCCTTTCTCAAACAAATATCCACCAAAGCGAACACAAGTGCGCTTAGTTTTTTTTGAATGAATACACTATCTTAATGCAACTAAAATATGATGAACCTCTGTGGTCTAGAGGTCATTGTTCTTGCCCCTGACTCAAGTAAGCTGGGTTCCACCTTTACTTGTGGTACATATCGCGGGCTTTTTTTATTTTCGTTAGTCTTTTTCTGCTTTTTTTAGAAAATTTTTTATAAGTGTTATAATTATTGTTCTCAATGGCTGAGCTATTCAGAAATTTTGAAATTTTGGATATGTGTTGATAGGGGTCTAAAGAAATAGACTCCAACACAAGCTAAGCGCAATGCATCCGATGTAAGAAAGACAGGCTTCTCTCTATTCTTTTGTTTAGCGCTAAATTAGGGATACAATACTGTTCTTTTGCAAGTCCGAGTTAAGCATAATTGTAGCCTCTTGTTTCTTTCATGCATATATAACCGCCGACCGCTTAGCTCAGTGGTAGAGCACCGAACTGCCGTGCGGGAGGTCGCGGGTTCAAACCCCGGCCGGACCAACACTCAGGGTCTTTAAATAATTGAGGAGAAAGTGCTGCCTTTGTAATGACATCTACTCAACAACTAGATCATTCGCTCTCGATTTCTATCGCGTGATAGCTGATGATAGTTCTTATAGAAATCGAGAGCGAATAATCAGGGGCACCCAACGAGCCGAATCAACCAAAAGCTGTAGAAAGTCATTTTTAATTACCTTAAGATGTTTGACGTCTGTTTAAAGTAATGTTTTCATAAGCTAGAAGAAATTCATCTGTTCGGATTCCCTAGCTGAAATTTTAATGGGCCGAAAATTCTAGTGAACAAAATCTTCCTTTCAAAAAATGCTAGCTGAAATCAACTTTCCAGGAACTTTCTAGGGAACTATTTTCTTTCCGAAAATGCAAGCTGACGTTTTTGACCGCCAAAAACAGCAATTACGACCTTTCCGAAAACCGCAGGAGCAATGATTTCCCGATTGCGAATCTTTTAGGCCACGTTTTAGTTACGAAAATCCGAGTGCGCTTTTTAGTCGCCGCCGAAAACCCAAGGCGAATTACCCTCCATCGAACAGATATCTACCGAAACTTGTCGTTGGGTACCCCTAAATAATCTAATTGTTTTAGTATAAATCTACTAGTCGTTCAAAACTAAACAAGTAAATGATCTAAATCCTCCTCGCAGACACTTCGAAAACACGAAGAAGCGGCCGCCATTTTGTTGACAACCGCTACTCACCATCTATCACAGAATAGATAGGGATTAGCGTAACCAATCAGAGAACGACATTCGTGATAGAACGCTAGTAGATTTATACTAAAAACGGTTAGACTTTCTAGTCTTATCGGATAAGGACGATAAACCGTAGCGTTTTTAACATGAGCCTCTGGCTCGGAAGATTGTGCAAACACTTCCCACGTTCTTCGACATTAAATAACTATTACTATTACTATTACTATTACTATTACTATTACTATTACTATTACTATTACTATTACTATTACTATTACTATTACTATTACTATTACTATTACTATTACTATTACTATTACTATTACTATTACTATTACTATTACCCGTCTCACAACTCTTCATAATTCTCTGATTCTGTGGGACGTAAAAGAATCACTAGGGACGTAACAAAACTCTGGCAGTGACCACCCCTAGTGTCTTATGGGGGCATTCATAAATCTACTTCATTAATTGTAAACTGCGTTATAAGCAGTCTGGGAAAGTCCCCCGGCCAGTGTTGTAATGCGCATTTGAATATTGCATAGAAAACGCGCAATAGAAATGTGAAATTATTATTATTATTATTATTATTATTATTATTATTATTACTATTATTATTTTAATCAGTCTTTGCCTAATGACCACTACATAATATATAGATTTAGCCAAGCCTAAAAGCGGAGCTCCACGATTATTATTTTTTTACTGGTATTGAAGAACACCGCACGGCTTTCCTTGCGCCAATATTTTATGTTTAGAGCAGTCAACGGGAATTGACCGCGGTTCAAAAACATCAAAACAATACAAGACAACAATACAGTCGACGCGTGTGTTTGTTCAAAAACAAATTTAGCAATCACAGAATGATCAAATATTTTCATCCAACATCGTTGGACGAGCATGTTTGACGGTTTAGCCACCTCTCACAATAGTGCATTAAATGGCTTTCCATGTTTGATCGAAATCAAACATGTTCATCCTAAATTTCGCACTACGAACAAATGTTTGATCGTTTAGCCTCCTCAACAAGCAAATCGTGCACAAACGGTAAAAAGCAACCAAATGAGCCACGTAACGTCGAAAATTTCAGCAATAATATGCAAAAATCATTTTTTTGGACTCACTTGGTCCCGTGTTTGGTCAAACATTGTTTTGCGTTTAGCCACCAAACGTTATGCTTGACAAACACTATAATGGAAGAAAATGTTTGATCCTTTAGCCGGGACTTAACAAACATATTTCATAGTACGTTAAATTTAGACATAACTTAAATGTCGTAGAAAAGAGAAAAACGAAAAAATATCACTTGTGCCAGTTTTCAGAAAGTTGCTGAAATTGTCCTCATCGCGCAAAACATAAATGATACTAATCCTTAATTTTACGAGGATTCATTGCGATTACGTGTTAATAACATAAGGGCAAACGTTTCTTTCAGTTCTTAACACTGCAGAAACACAGACGCCGAAAAACATGTGCAGTCAGCGAAGCGGAGGAAAACACTCGTTCGCTTGTAAAACAACAAACAAACAATTCGACCAGCTACTCTTTGTGTCCAAAACGAGTAGACTGTTATTTATATCCAGTCGAGACAGAAATACAAGTTTCCTTCCTGAACAAAATTAACAACGATTAAACCAAATGCTAAGCTTCAATTTATTTAAGTTACCTGTGTTGTCGAGCTTTCTACCACTTGAAAATACGCATCGATCCACTATAGTAAAAACACGCATCTACAAAAATAGCAAACGGTTTGTTCAAAGAAAGAACTTCTTCCACGAAGTGTAAGCTACTCGTTCCTGCCATTAATGCCGGTGAGTTGTTAAGAACTTTCTTGGTGAGCTGCAAGATCTCGCGGTAAAGTGAACAAGCCCTGAAGCGTTAAATCATTTTGTTTTTCAACCACACAATCCGGGCGCCATAGAAGTGGATCCAAAAATTGAAGAATTTCCTGCGAACAACCTTTTGCTCTTCCATTTTCCAGTTGAAAATTCACCTTCCGGAGTATCTTTTAAGTTGTTCTTG
Organism: Pachyseris speciosa; assembly: GCA_016490735.1. Lineage (NCBI taxonomy): Eukaryota > Metazoa > Cnidaria > Anthozoa > Scleractinia > Pachyseridae > Pachyseris > Pachyseris speciosa. The sequence continues at coordinate 538,214 of JAEMWC010000274.1, forward strand.
ATTTTTATGCCCTTCAGTTATGCGAATTAAGAGACAGAAACTGAACTTCGAAGATGATGTTGATTTGCTCAAAATGAAGACACCAACTGAATGTGAAATCTCGAGCCGCAGAAAGCGCGCGAAATATTAAGCCTCGTTGTGGCTTGGGTGTCTCGTTTTGGTTAAATTAACTTGACTTGAGCCTGCGATCCAATTGAAAACCATTACCTGGCCAGCGGTCAACTTCAAAAAAACAGCGGACCTCGATGAGCTCTAACTTGAGCCCGCGATATGGTCACGTGATACTGGTCAGCTAAAACCTTGTTTTGACAGGTGTCAATTAGCCATGACACGGATGCCCTATATCAAAGATCTACGCTGTAAACTAGGTGATCAGCTGGAGTATGGCCGCCATGTTGGATTATTATGATTATTATTAGGATATTATTAATTATTGGGCGACTCCGTCGTCGTGCGTACGCGCCCACGAGCAATACCGCTAGCCATTTTTACCATGAGAAAAGCAGTTGACGGGTTTCTATAAGTATGGTGCTCCGCCGGAGCTCCGCTATAAATTTAAACTTTTTATTTTCCCTAGTGATTCCTTTATGACTCCATTTCCTATTTTATGACGGTCACATTTATTGTGTTATGAAGGCTTGATCGAGTGTCCAACGACCGCTTTTATAAAATGACATCTGATAGCCTACTCGAGCTCATTATGCGAGTTCGCACAAGGCAGTTAATATTTTTGGGCTCCATTCTCTACATGCCTGAGGATTAAGTAGCCAGGCTGTATGCGTTTTACATTCCATCTCACGGTAAACACAAAACCAGGGCGTCGGCGGCTAATCGACAGCGACTATGGACAACTCCCACCTTAAGTGTGTTTGGGGTTATGAAAGTCAAGGACATGTGCGTTTTGTTTGGCTTAAATAGTAGGCGGTAGAGCTATACACGAATTCCCATGAACTTTGTAACAGTCAGTGATTTTTACGGATCTGCATTTTATACAGGCACTTTGATGGTGCTCCACTACAAACAATATTACCACTTGCTTGCTTAAAAAAAAAACAGTTGCGGATTCAGAGCCACATTAAATTTTTGAAAATTCCCGGATTTAACAGCAATCTTTCTATTTGTTTGTTTAAAACAGAACATATACCTGCGGCTTAAGCATCAACCTTTCTGATATTGTATCAGGTTATGGGATTCAATTGATTCAAATTGAAAAACACATAAGGGAATACAGAGGAAATTTTGTACGGCCTGGAAAAGTTAATAGGGTTAATTGAACCCTCGGATTGAGGGAGCAACGAACTGCGGTGTAGCGTAGTGGTTATTCGTTTAATAAGCTGGCCAGTTTCCAGCACTTTTCGACACTTAAACCATCAATCTTTACACGTTATTACCTTCATAGTGGTATCATAGTGCCTAATCATTGGTGAATTAGTTAGGAAACGTTATTCCACGTAATAGGATACTATAGAAACCCATTAACCCGTTAAAAACATTCCTAAGTTACAATGAACAACAACTAAAAACGAGCTCGTTGACCCCCATTTTTAGCGTTTCGAAATAGTTAGCATAATAAAATACAACTTTTCTCAAAGAGGACTCAGAGCCACTTTAAAGTTTCGAAAATTTAACGTGGCTCTGAATCCGCTCCTAGAGTATTTTTACTTTGTAAAATGTTGGCTCTTGACACCCTTATTACTTTTCAACAATAAAAACTAGGGGGCATAGACTTGGGACTATTTTTATTAGCATAAGCATCACTTGATAGTGGAACTTCATGCGGCATCTTAAACAACATTTCCTGGCAGCGGTTACGTTCACATGTGTAATCTCTGCTAAATCATCGACCCAAAGAGAGAATCCAGGCGATCACACTCAGGAACGATCCTATTGAATTCAACGTTCTTCCTTTCAGAAGCTCCCTGGGCATAACTTGGAAATTACTGACCTACACAGAGCGACAATGGTCTATAGAATAAGGCTGACATTTCTCTTTTGTGAGTAGTAGGATACGCGGCTCACTTCTTCTCAGGAATCGATAGGCCCTCCTAAGAGTTTTTCATAACCAAGAGAAACTCTGGGAACAGATGGTCTCAGCACAGTCTCAGCACAGTCTCTATCCAAGCAATCCTGGTGTGTGTGATAGGACAGATCCGCCACAGTACAGGGAACTATGTTTTCTACTCTTTTTGATAGATATGTGGGTTCTTTTACGTATCCTTCAAGCTTTATGTACAACAATAATAATCTTTTATTAGGATGCTTCCATCACATATGGAAGTAAGAGCGCCAGGCCAACGGCTACCCAATGACGCGCTCATCTGAACTGAAGCAGATGTTGAGTACACAGCCGACATGATCTTACCAAAGGCACTGGTTTGTGGTCCTGGTTCAGGGTTTAATCCACGACCTTACGATCAGGAATCCGGAGCTCTTACCAGCTTAGCTAACCGATCACGAGCGGTGGTGCTCTCTTTTTCAAGGCTGACTTTAAGTGAAATACTGCAAATTGGGGTGTAAGTCATTGAGTGGGAACGCCTTGAATAAATTCAAGCTCTTTATTTACTTATGAACATCTAAAGAAACTGTCTGAACGGAAATGAAGTCAACGTTTAGGAATCCGTCATACTAACATTACAGATTACAGAGGTCCGCCATTTGTCATACTGGGGAGTTACTGCTAACATTGGGGAGTCAGTAGTGGAGAGCCATAGACCTTATTTCAAAATGGTAGCCAATTTATTGTTCTTTTGTTTGCATGTTAATTAGCAATCTTGACCTTATTTTGAAAATTATTTTGTATTTTGTACATGTTGACGAGACAAAGAGGGATAATTAACATAGAACAAAAGAACAATAGATTGGCCGCCATTTTGGATGAAGTTGTATAGGTAATATTGGAGAATTATGAGGGAATGTTGAAGAGAAAATACCCTCGATTAAGCGCCAGACCTCAAATAAAGACTAATAACCAAACCTACCAGTCCAAAAAGAATTATGACACCAATTTCCCGGTGTCATCAGTATTCGAGCTACTAAACGTTTCAATAAGAGGCAGAGTTTATAAGGACTCAACCGTAGTTAAGTGGTTGCTATCGCACTACAGCAAAGCCAATGGCAACTTAGCCTAAGTGGATTTTCGAGCTTTTACCCTTGCATTTTATGGCTCTCTCGTAGCCCTTAATCATTCCTCTAGCTCTTGTAAGACTCGATACTTCTGTGATTACATTTCACTTTTATTTTATGTGAGAATGAATATATGAAAATCATATATTTGAATTAAGCAGTAGTGAAAATAAAGCCTGAAAACAATTTACGATTGTACAGGAGTCGAACCCACGATCTCTACGATACCGGTGCAGTGCTCTACCAAAGGAGCTAACAAGCCAACTGGGAGCTGTTCATTTTGTTGAATCGTAATATACCCACGAGTGTTTCAATAAAATGCAATCGTTTACAGCAAGAAGATAATTGTGTCAATATGATAAAACTGTTGATCATTTAATTAACTTGGGCTCGAATTGAAGCTAGGTTACGAGTTAATGTTAATGAGGAATAAAGTAGCTAAACTCCACAGCTTAAAGAAATACTCAAATAGCATCGGTCGTAAAAAAGAGTCTAACTTTGCTTCACTTAGAACTATAGTGTCTCCATTATATGTTATTCAATTATAAGGTACATAAAAGATCATTCCACGCTTTCTAAACCTAATGACCGTAATTCATCTCTTTTAGTACGTTCACCAGTTACTTTAAATTGTGGATAATTCTTATTCAGGGCAGCATCGGTTGAAAGATGCATACCAATTGTCAAGCCATGGTCATACAAAAGGGTTTCTGTAGGCTCCAGAGTTCTGGGGCTGAGCAAACCGTGCCTCAATCTCCAGTTGCAACCAACCAAGGTGTATGCTTGTCTGAGTCTCGAGAATTTTGAAGGCTGTGGGGTTGGGAATTGGAATTGCTGAATTTATCTCAAGGAAACTGATATCATTGTGTACAGCGGCAATTCCTGGTATTCCAACACTTTGTATGTTAGCGTATTCAAGCCGTCCGTGTCAATTGATGCTCCACTCACCTTTAGTTCTTCATACCTGACAAAGAATAATAAAAAATTCTGCGTGAATACTTTGATGTTCGTTATTGCTGTCATCGTTTCTATCAGTCTGCAAAACATTCTACCTCATTTGATAAAGCATAATCCAGAACCATCAAACAGTTTCCAATGGAAAAATTAAAGAAAGCAAGACCGAAAATCGTTATCATTGTAAGACCAAATTTTGCTTTGTTACAAGATAAGATGGAGATCAACAATTTTTCTTATTGCTGCGGAGCGAGCGTAGCGAGCGATCAGCAACATAATCAGGATTTAAGAAGAATATATAGAAGGGAGTATGAATTCTTGAATTCATCACTTTTTACCAGAATGCATTGCATTTAACCAGAGTGCACTGCGCCACTTTTTACCAGAGTGCATTGCGCCACGAACAACACGAGGATATCAAACTGTCTATTTGCTTGCAAGATAGTGACATCTTAATTTTAAACTTAGTATGTCATTTCTTAATAGTCTCACCTCCTTGGTCGAATTCTTAAATGAAGAGAAATCGTCGTTGCTTAAGTTTGTAGAATATTAAAACAAACGAAAACCCTAGAACACGCTAATTTCATATATGCAGCGATCTACTCCTTTTCATCCAAACATGAATTTAAGCTAAAGTTTTAGCATTTTCACACATCGCGATGGACACGTCCTTGACACAGTCTGTCAACATTCTAGAGACGTTTAATGCATACCAGTACATAATTTATAAGTTAGATTTCTGCTCCTACAATTTCCACATCTTTCAATTTTCATGATCTGGTAAAGGGAAGGTTCAGTGATGTGTATTGTTGTATGTCCAAATATAGTTCAAATCACAATGTCCTTTGTTGTCACGATCCGTTGTCACACCTCGTCATCGATTCGTCGTCATACATGAAGTTGATGCATACAAGGACAGATTCTCCACGATTTGACAGTACTTTAAGAAATAAAGGTTAATGTAAGTCTTGGAACGGGCGGGTAGATGAATCACTGCGTAAGATATGTCACTATCAACAGAATGTGCCCCAGCATTAATATCTTTTAGATACCCTAGTCTATTTTTACAGCCCTAGTAAGGTAATGATATTTAACAAGAAGACAACTTATGTATCAAAGGCAATTAGGCGGTTAAGCAAGCTAATTAAATAAGAGTTGAAAAAGCATATTGGGGTATTTTAGCTATGGTTTGAAAAGCATGTGTCAGAACATGTGACGAGATCTCAGTGGAAACGTGCTTCCTGTGGTTATCTAATGAAAAAATAAAAAAGCTTCGCTTTAATTTAGAAGAGTACTCTTCTCATCACCTCTGAAGTGTGGTATATAGCGAGTGTTTCAGAGTGTTGGAACTGACGACTGGTAAGCTACATCAGTGTTGGCTTGCTGTACGAAAGACTGTTAAGAACAAGAGGCTAGCACTGGTCCTCGCCCGTTTTGTTAACAATTCAGTCACTATCGGTCAGTTATTGTGTGAGAATTTTTAAGGGCTCATTTCGTTGCAAGACGACTTTCTAGACTTTAATTATTTCCATAAGTTCTCCCAGTTTGCAGCTTTCAATAGGAAAAAAAACTATCAGCTTTCCTTTTCACTAAGGCGTTAAATGACGACATCGGTTCGTTGCAGAGATACGAGCTGATAGCATGGGTTCGTATAGCCAATCACACTGCTGGAATTGTAATATCTTTAGTCACGTTTTAATCTCTAAGATGGATAAATATTGGGCCTCACACTAAAGGGGCCATGTCGTGGTGATTTTTATGGAGTCATTTTAAACCAAAGACCCCCAAATACCATTGCTTATAACTAAAATGCCCTTAGAACACCAAAACAAAGATATCAAGCTATTTTCTCAAAAGGGGAAGCTATTTTTTGGCTATTATTTTCCGCATCACAGCCTGAGAAGAAGTTGAAAAAAGTGGCCCAATTTTTTCAATTTCCAATCCATTTCAATCTGTGCCATCCTAAGCCAAAGAGGCTTATTTATAGTTTTGATAAATTGGTAAAATAATTTTAAACAAAACTAAACCATTATTTTTGTTTCGTTGCTTCGAATACAAATTTCAGCTCTTCAAAGTAATATTAAAAACTCGTGACATAGCTCCTTCAAGGACCAATGCACTTCTTAGATTTTTTCGTTTCTTTTTTCATATTTATTATTATTTTTTCATCTTCTTTGTTGACAGTGCTGTTGTATCTAAGGATACAGATGAATACTGAAATAAGAGATAGGGACCGTTAGATAGGAGTACAAGTACCACTTTCCAAGTCTAGTTGGCGTGCTTTAGATAATCACTTGTGACTTCAATATCTCCTTATCTGCTGGTAAGCAATTAGGAAGAGTAAGGGTCGGTTATTAAAACATAGTTTAGACAGTGTTCAACAAAACCGCATTCTAGGCCATTTTCAATTTTTCCAACAATCATATCTAAACATTTTCTGATGCTGATGGTAACAGGAAGGCATGCATCACAGGCTAGAAAGCAATTTGCCTACTTAAAATAAACCACTTATAAACAGATTTGTAGGTCCACTGATTGTCTTAAGCCGCGGCCTAAGTTAGACTTTGTTTAAATAGCCGACCCTAAGGGTTCTGGTTTGAAAATGGTAAGCCGTACTGCCCGAACTCGCACTCAATCTCGATGTCGTACTCCTGATGAAAATCTAAAGGCCACATTTATTTTACCCCTTGTCTCACCTTTGAGGGTTTGCGTTACGGTCACCATGCACGTGATGCAGCATCGTGTATCGACCAATCATTTGCGCTGGCCGCGTGAGACTAAGTTGTCTTTCTGTTATCCTAATTAACGAATCACAAAGAACGTAGAGAAAGGAAGCTTGTAATTTTTACTTAATATTGCTAAACACGCTAACCATAAGACATGGCGCTTTCTACTTACAATGCCTGGTGAGCATCTTTGATGAGAGACAGAAATGGGATAAAATAGATATGGTACGGATTTTGTCGCCATATTGTTTCGAAGGGAATAAGGTGGAATGGCGAAATTTGATCAAAAGCTATCCTTGTTTATCCTGTTTGGATTACGGTCAAAACCTGATGCGCGACGACAAAAAAAATTATGCGGCGCATTTTTATAAGTTTCTCTTTTGCGCAAAAACGAGAAATAACTACCACAGAACTGAACTCTCTTATCTGCAAAATAATTCTCTGCCTTCTGACATCGAATCAGCTTTCCCCAGTTGGACTGTCAATCGCGGGTGCCTGGTATATATACCCTTTCAATAGCCCGTGTCATTTATTCATAAAAAAGCTACAGTAGCAAAAAGGTTGATATTATTCACAAACCTCACGTATAAATCGTCATCCTCTCCTCCCCAACCCCAGAAGCGATTAGGAAAGCCATTCACTTTGCGAAAATGCTCTCTCCAGAAACCTTCTACACCTCCAAACAAGGTCTTGTACTTTAATCTAAGAGAAAGAACAAATTATTTGGATCAAAAAATTCCTCGAAAGATTTGCCCCTGCGGTACTTGTTCTAAAGTCCCTTCCACACTAGCCAGCAAAAACTTGAAAATGGCGTTTTGGCCTTGAAAACACACACATAAACTGTGTTTCGTCCATATTTATCGTTTTTGTGTCTTTTTCACCGCTCACAATGAAATGCCGCTCCGGCCCCCAAACGCCTAAATCTATGGTAAACCATGCGCAGATTGCTTCTGTTACGTCAGCGTCTTCAAAAAGTTTCTCATACACTGTATTCCGTATTTACGTATTCACTAAAGCTAAGCTGACAGCTCGCCGAAAACGACGTTTAGAGTGGACAGAAGGCCAAACCTAGGGACGAAAATTGGACCACCACGGGTATAAAGCCTGTCATTTGCTTTGTTAGTTGTTTTCAGCGCGGTTATCAGGAATGTCGTTCCCAGGGTCTCTCCACGAGGTTGGGTTATCAGGTGCTTTTTATTTTCAACACGAGTTAGTTCGCATAAAGAAAGCATTAATTTGGAGGACGTAAGCTTAATTATATCATGTTTAAATATGTGACTGATCATCGCAGCTATGAACACTACTTAAGCAGTGGTGAAAATAGAGCCTGAAAAAATTCAGGCTTGTACGTACAAGCCTAAATTTTTTTCAGGCTCTATTTTCACTACTGCTTAAGTAGTGTTCATAACTGCTATGATCAGTAACATATTTAATCATTAATCCGTAGTTCAAATACATGATTTTCATATATTCATTCTCATATATATCATGTTTGACGGTCGAATTCTAACTTCCACCACTGCGATTATCATTTTTGGAATGTGCCATTTGGAATAACCAATTTGATCTAAATATAATTTTGCCATTAGGACAGTCGGACTTCTGATAGCTAGCATAAGTACTGCGATTTTTATAAGCGGTAAAGCACATTTCTGGCCTAACGTCGTGGTCATATCAATATTCTGTGTGAAAATGAAAGGTTTATCTTGTACTTTTTTTTGCATGTTGAGACTGGAAGTCAATCCATTAGGGACGGTATTGTTTATGATCAATCCGACGTGTTTTTAAAACCAGGGAAAGGAGTCTGCGACGAGCCCAAGTTAAGTCCCTAGACTGTGCTTTGTTGTTTTGCGTATCACATATAAGGACAATATTACATCCTCGTGTCTCCCAACCTCCCCCCCACCCCTCCACTCCCGCCACACACACAAACACACACAGTGTAATTCTTCATTAGGGAGTTACTACAGCAACGGCATCAAAACGTCATTGTGAAGAAACACATCTCTCGTTCATGTCACTAACTCGCGATTATTCCAAATAGATCAACTTGTAAAATGTCAGCGATCTATCCGGGAAATAAATTGCTGTGAACAACTAAGAGGCAAAGAAAAAGAAGACGAAATTAGCATTCATGCATGCGCTCACGTGTGTGTCATAATAACATCTGTATTTTGGTCGAACTTTTTGATTGGAAGGCGTATGTCTTACCATTGCGCCGTCTCGTCTGCGCTGCTTTGTTAGATTTAAATACTTAAGTGAAAATCTACAACCAACGTTACGATCATAAAAACGGTCAAATAAAAAAAAAATCATCCAAGGAAGTCAATGCTTTTGATAATTTTGCCCGAAATAAAGGGAACGGATCGAAAGAAGTTATTTGTTTGGAAGTTGGTTGTTAAGGCCTGATCACGCAGCAGAGTCTCAACCCGGGCTGAAATTCAGACCGGACGGAAGTTCTCTTCATGTAATCGCAAACGTCTTTTTAAGAAGATTTGTTCTGGAAGCCGACCAGAAATCTCAGCCCGGATAACCGGACTGAAATTTCAGCCCAGGCTGAAATTCGCCATGTATCCAGGCCCTTGAGTAAAATCGAAGGAATGTTGAGATAGACTAATTTGCATATGTGGTTGTAATGTGATACGTAAGTGGCTTGGATTCATTTTCAGTGGCCCATAGCTACTTTGATTTACTTACCTGTAGTCCATTTTGTTGACCGCAGTTGACATGTGTCTTGGTGACGATGGACAGCTGTAGTCATTCCTTGCATCCTCGGGCAACAGATCCACGTCATGAAAGATAAAGCAACTGAAGTTTGCCACCTTCATCGCTTCGGAAAATCCAACGTTCATTAGCATCCCGCGATTAAAGGCTTCACCATCAGCCTGTGGAAAACCGCCACAGATGTTCTGACGCACTGTGACAAAGAAATGTCGTAACCTTGGTGTAACATGGTGATAGAGCGCTTTTCAATTGGGTGTCGTAAAACCAAAACCAAAGCAATTACTCCAGCCAATCACAACAGAAATAAGCAGTGTAATGAGCCAATCAGAATACGAAGCAATTACATGTAGCCGGCGCAAAGCGCGGAAAAATGCGCTGGGTTTGGGTTTTTCTTCTCATTTGTTGAGGAAGTGGCGCGAGTTTTCCTGGCCAATCACTGAGCGAAGCAATACAAAACCAAAGCAAAACCAAAATTACTTTCGACACTCAATTGAAAACCGCTCTCATGGATCACGAGAATATGAAGACGAAAACAGTCGTAGCTGTCTGCAGAAGAAGAGAGTCCAAGGCACTTTTAGACAGAAGAGCAGCAGCCCTTCGTGAATTATCTCTGGCTGAAAGGAGGGCCAAGACCTATTAACATAGTAACTTTTCCGATTTGATTTGTGGCCAAACATGAATGTTTTGGTTTCACAATCATTTGCTATGTTGAGTCTGACGATGTGGCTTGGGAAAAGGGTGATCTCATTTACAGAATGCTACTTTACCGCATTACGACCAGCCAAGGTAAAGATGAATGGACCTTTTGAAGCTCTTTCCTATTCGTAAAAAGTTTTCCAATTAAAGTTTACGAAAACCCCATTTTCGGTCACCAAAACATGTGACTGAATAAGAACTTCAAATAACGCTTGTCGGTTAATTTCAGAAATTTCGTTTCTACACCAGCACTACACTCCCCGCCAAATTTGTCTGTAACACCACACGAAAGGTCGCCAATTCTCACGTCACATGTCACCTCATGTTACCTCAACACGTGGCTATCACCCTCCCTTACAATGTTGAATTCGCCTGTATGCGCAAAAAATTGCGAGTGTATGCACCAAAAGGGGGCGATTATTCAAGGGAAGGCGATTATTCGAGGGAGGCGATTATTTCAAATATGGCTCACTGGAAGTGATTCCCTAAATATTTTGTTTTATTATCCCATTAAATCAAAAAGTAATCGCATGAAATAACTGAACACGGGCTTTTTAAGTGTTCCAAATTTGGTTCCTTGATTAATTTTCAATGTCAATTTTCAATGAAAGCTTGTTTGTTGCCCAAGGTGTCAATTTTTAACTTGACAGGGAGGGGATAAAAGAGAGAGAAGATGGCGAGAAGGGTGGGGGAAGGCGATCATTCGAGGGAGGCGATTATTGTAAATATTTCCGTCAAAGGGGGGCGATTATTCGAGGGAGGCGATTAATCGAGGGACGGCTATTATTCGAGGAAATACGGTAGTCTGTCTTTGAGGATAGACCATGAAAACGGTATTTTCGGACAAAATGAGAGTTAATTTCTTTTAGAGAAAAAAGTTCAAAACGTTTAAAAAATGTTTATTTTTGGTGTTGGTAAAATTTGCCTTGGAGGCAGGAGTGGATTACAAAGCGAAGAGAAAGATCACTGGATCACTGGCTTGGCTAATGGGCTATATGTCCATCACGACTCCACCAGGCTCAATTTCAAGGCTCTTTTTTCCAGGCAATTCTGGACTCCCAAAATGGCTGGAAATCGAGCCAAGAACGCTACACAGATACTGTAAATAAAAAAATATAAAGGGAGAAACCGCGTATTGAGATTCGATGAAGATTGTCTTTTTACTCACCTGTTCTACGATGAATATTCTATATTGCAAGAGTTGCCATCTCAGGAACTGATGAATGTGCCTTAGGAAGATATTCAGGTGAGTGTCACGATCTCTGAACGGTACGACGATACCAACCTGAAAATGGATCATGCGATATGAGATCGGTTTCAAAACAAGTGAGTAAATTCAAAAGAACAAAAAACACTCCAGACGATCACAACGAAGGTGAATAACACAATGAACCAATGAAGCTCCAAGGACGTAATCAGTTTCAAACGCAGAGATAAACGAGGTAGCTACCTATGGCACCATTGATTTGGATTTCACTTCTAACTTACCGATAAAGCGGCAGAAAATAAACCACGACAAACATAATATTATTTTGAAAAGGATTTCAAACTGCTTTAGATCTTGATCTAAGAATAATGTACAGAATAACAATAATAATTCAAAATAACAGACTGCAAAGTTATAGCAACGAATTCGAGATACCGCGAACAACTGCACAAAGTGGAACTTATAACAAGTTTAAAATGAGAATTTTGCTAAAAATCTAGTGGCATTTCAACCATAACAATTGTTACTTTAATGTGTTGTCGAGGTCTGCAACCAGGAGTCCACTGTCCACCCTTGTCAACAAAGTAAAGCTCACGTTGCACGTCTTCCAGTTTGACTGTATCTTTGTTTACCGCTAGCAAACCAACTGACAAGATGGATAAATAAATGAAGAAACGAACGAACGAGCAATGGAAGGAAGGAACGAATGAACGATTGATCGCGAGCAAGCGAGAGAGCGTGCGAGCGAGCGAGCGAGTGCGTGAGTGCATGAGTGGGGAGTGAGTGATTGAGTAACAGAAACAGTAACAGTATAGTTATTGCGCCTTACTCTCCCAAAGGAGGTATTGGTCTGGTTACAATGAAGGTTGTGATGTCTACAAGAATAACTAATTAACTAAAAGACGTACAATAATTTCTAATATAATTGGTATAAAAGCAAACTGAAAAAAGGAAGGAAAAAATTGCTACTATGATCAAATTTTAACCCCTTGAATTTTTAAGTAGATCTCACAGAATCCCAGGAAAGATTAATAATGCCGTTTACAGTTTGTAAATATCTGCATTGGTTGCGGAGATATTTAAGTTTGAAAAATGGGCAAAATGTGCAAATGAGATGACTGATGACATCATAGTATCAACCCAATATAAGTTTTTTTTTCTCTGTGCTTTTATTATTAAGATACTCAGGATTACATGAAACGATTATCATTACAAATAAGTAAGGCTTTACACTGCAGATTAAACAATAAGTCGAACAACAATACAAAAAGAAAATGTAAATATACTTATACAAAGTAAAAGAAATTGTCAATGAAGCTTTGTGCATTATAACTGAGTTTAGATAAATATGAACTTAGCATTTTTCTACTTTCCATTGCAAAGAACAAACTGCCCCTGAAATTATTTTTTTTTCCTAACATTTCACAAGAATACTTTTGAGTTTCACTATCATGAAATGTCGAATTTCCGGATAAGGTTTGTGTTCGTATTTGGGGGAAAGGTGTAGTCTTAAACAGCAGCTGTAGCTTGGATGGGATAAGATTAACTTTTCCTTCATTATTGAACCATGCCAGGGTTTCTTGAAAGCGCTTTTAGACCTACGGGGCACTCCAGAAATGCATGTTCCAAGGAATCCGGGGACTGACAGAAAAAACACTCGCTCTCAGATATTTTAAAGCGTCTTAGCTCTTTTTTGGTCACTAAGATACGATGTAATAACTTATTGAAAAATTGTCTCAGTTTGTTGTGTGCTGAGAGGCGAGGTATAGTTTTGAATATTTCTTTTCCATTTACTTTCTATATCAGGGTACTGTTTGGCCCACGATTTCACGGCCGTAGGCGTTACTTCTACTTTTTCTTGAAAAAGAAGATAGTAGTCGTTACATTTCATTTGGGAGAGTTGGATAGATTTGTCCGCAGACAGGTCAAATATATCAGAGTCCGGCCTCAAGAATTAAGTTCATAGGTCTAAGAATAGAAGCTGCCTTGGATTTGAGGTTTGCTGGAATTGATGCAAGGATTTGAAGATAGTTTAAAAAAATTGATTTTTGTATTGTATTTACGATTAAATTCTTTGTAGGTAAGAAATTTTCCATCTTCATTTAAAATGTCTTGTATGTAATAAATTCTCTTCTTGATTCAGCTTTTCCAGAAAAGCATTATTTTACCTTCAATAGTTATATCCTGGGGTCACTTTTCTAGTTATCTTGGCGATTTAGATGTAATTCCTTAAACTAGTCTAGCTTTTCTGAAAAGAAGGAGGACACGTATTTATCTAACTTCTTTATAATTGCACTTGAGCAAGAAGTTGAGACCTCCGTACTTTTCGAAAAAGAGTGTTTGGAATGGCTTCAGTACCAGGGACGATTAGCAATCTGCCATTCCAGCTCAGACGTAGTGCTTTGACTGTTATGGAAAAATTAGGAAAGTTGAGACCATCTTTAGTTCTTTCTTGAGAAAGGACTTCTCTCTTTATTTTATCTTTTTTGTTTTTCCATAAAAAAAAAATTAAAGATTTTGGCTTGAACTTTCTAAATAACGTCTTGAAGCCTTCCACCAATGTGTCCCGGGTTAGATTCCCGGACTCGGTTTTATATGTGGGCTGAGTTTGTTGGTTCTCTATTCTGCTCCGAGAGGTTTTTTTCCAGGTACTCTGGTTTTCCCCTCTCCTAAAAACCAACGTTTGATTTAATTTGATTTGAGATTTGTAATTAGTAGACGAAGAGCCACCTTGTGGAAGTATTACTAATAAATCGTTATTATTATTATTACTATTATTATTATTATTATTATTATTACAAGTGAAACCGGAAATAACAATATATAATTATATATCCCATGAAAAGGTAATTATAAGGCAAAGAAACAAAATGATGGTCGAAAAGGGTAACTTTCAATGCCATATATTACGGCGAGACATGACTAACCTTCTTCAGGGGCAACACCGAAGCAAAGTAAAAATGGAGAAAACGGTTACAATACAGAAATAGAAATAATAGACGTGTACTGAAGCGGCTACCAAAAAAGTGGCATTCCCAAGGTGGCATTCCTAAGGTGGTAAGAACAATGATAAGTTGTGATGAATTTGCAATTTTGTTAGACTCTGCAACAAAGTTAAGACGTAAGTAGATACTGCTACGTAAGAGGTAGAACCAGAAGAAAAAAGTACAATCAGTTGAAGGTTCAGAACCCCTGCCCCACCCATTCATGCACTACTGACTTATTATTTAGACCTTGTAGACATTGTGTCTCTCACTTAACTTCTCATGGTTTTGAAAGTTATTTGTTGCTGAGCCAGCAAGCCAGAGCTTACTAATAAATGTAAAAAAAAAAAAATGGTTGTATTGAAATTTGGGGGTTAAATGTTGTACAGACGGAGGATTGTATTCATATTTTTGTGGATATTTATTATGAGTGGGCTTGGATCGAGGCAAGTGTATTTTTACTTCTTTGGGAAAATAGTTGACAATTTTTCTTTATTATTTTTACCTTTTTTAGTTTTTGCATATTAATTCATTCATACCAGAAATCACAAGCGTTAGTTAAGAGAGAGAGAGAGAGAGAGAGAGAGAGAGAGATGCTCTAAAACACGCCTACCGCTTTTGTTCTGACAGTTTTTTTTAGTTCACGATAAACCAAAAATTAAATGTTTTGCAATTTTTTCTTTGGTTAAATTACGAAGGAAGACATTGCCCGCTATGTTTGTCATCGAATCGTAGATTCTCCACACCTCGCGATTCACACGTCATTTTGTTTAACCAATCACAGAAAGTGAATCGACCTTCTGAAACGAAGCGACGGTTTGCTTGCGACAGCGCTGTAGCTGTGGTGAAAGTGGTATTTGCGGTCAAGTTTACAAAGTAATGGGAAATTTCTAGTCCGAAGCTTAACTACATTCAAAACGGTGAAATGATTTTGAAATTTGGTTCATCCTGTCTCATAAAACCTTAGACCAAGTCAGTGGATTAACGAGCGCATGAACGCTGTGCGATACCTCGTTCGACTCTCTCGTTCCGCCACTTCGACTAGGTCACCTGAAGATGTGTTAGACTGTGAAAATATTTTTAACTGGCCACTCTGGGAAGAATTATATCAAGGCTTGATGGACGGCTTTTTGGATGTATCTAAAGCGTTGTGAAAGGGATTGTATTCGCGCCGCGACTGCATTCGACAACACATAAATTTTCCCGCTGTGCTTTGAGTATGACTAAAGACGAAGGATGTGCGATTTACGCATTGGCCCGATGTAGCCTTTTCGACGATTGGAGAAGGTATTTACCGTTGCCCTTTTATTTAGTCGTTTTCTTCAAAAAACTTACGGTCAACCGATAGGCTAGATAAGCGTTGTCTTTGTTTATGTGCCCAACTTTTGTATGGCTCGGCAAGAAGTTAAGCCTACTCTCAAATTTGGTTTTCAAGTTTATCGCCAGTTTGTTTGTGAAGAAGGTTTTCAGGATTTCTGTGTTGGACCCATTCTTATAGCAAATTACATTTTAATTTCCCCTCAATTTAAAAAATAGATTCAAATGAAATTTACCTTAAGCTTATAATTTAAACATTGTTGTAAAAAGGTTTTTCCACAGACTACCATTGTAAATTGGTGCCACAAACCAGAAGCGTAACACTTTGTAAAACTGCCAAATCTATTAAAACAATTATTTGCTAATCTTTCTTTGTTTTTTTTTTTCGACTGGTTCTTGGTCGGTTTTGACATAAACTTAAGTACTTGACGTCTTCAGAGTTATTAAGCTTAGGTACTTTCCGCGTTTAGCGCGCACGTACACGAACTCGCACAAACAGCCGTGATTTTAAAACTTTTCTCTGTTTCTGCTGAATCTTTGACATACAATTTTTAGCTTTATAAAATTGAATTAAATTATGTGAAGCCCCATGCATTACAACCTCTGTGAAATCGTTTTTTGTAGTACAGTAATTTTTCAGATACAACGAAATGTTTCGCCACTCAAATTAAACTTATGTGTCGGAATCGTGTAATTCATTAGGGTAATCCATTTGAAAGCACGAACTGTTCCAGTAGTTGTTTATGCGCAACTATTTTTCTTAGGCCAATACTTTGAATAATGGCTTTATTGTACATTTTGTTATAATTGTAATAGGAAATTTAGTTCATGGACAGAATAAAATAAAGTTTTGATGTCTGTGCGAATGAAGGTAACGTTTTAAGTTCCGGTTGAAAATAAAGTAATCATTTATTCCGTCACTGTTTAAGATACGTTTTTAACCTTCAAATATCGTATTTAGTAAAATTACTGAGCTTGCATCGGTTGCCTTAAGCAACTTAAATTGTTTCATTTAATGTTAGCATTAAATTGATTTCATTCGCATTGCTGCAACTTCTAGTTTACGTTTTATAATTTCAAGAATTAAACAACACTTTTCAGGTGAGAAGTGCATTTAACTGTACCACAAACGCGCTTTTTTTTGTTTTGTTTTTTAATAAACAGCAACAACTATCTGTATCAACTTACCTTCTCAAGTATACATTGTCCCTGAGCAGACAGCAGCCATAAAAAAAAATAATTAAAAAAGTCGTCAAAAGTTCCGTTTAAAGAAAATGCAAGTCCAGTCCGTTGTCCAGTCCTTGGAATTTTTTTTCTAGCTAACCTTTTGTGGCGCGGCGTCGCAGTGAACAAAAAGCGCGCGAAAGTATAGCCTCGTTTTCGCTCTTTCCTCCAGGCCCTCTCCTCTGAAAAAAATCTTAAACATCGATCCTCGCCAAAAGCAATTAAAATTAGAAGAAACTGACAACGCCATCATAAAGAGCATACTCTCAAGCCTTAGGCAAAATTTTCTTTTATTCCTACCTCAAATGGTCGTTGAGCAGGAAGCTGACAAACTTTTCAGTTAGATTTTTTACTGCCGCACTTTTTTAGGAAAAAGTAATCATGGCCATTTTTTAAAACACTATTTATTAAACTACAACTTCGCTTACAAATATTCTTGGAGAAAGGTTCTAGTAAACTTTTAGAGCGAATATTAAACTTCGGTCCGTTCTGGTCACGTGACCGATGACGTCACAGCATTAAAAATGACAAAAATGTATATTTCATAAAAAATATCTACCAATATCCAAATTTTTGTTTCCTCGCGTTTAATGCAACGCGAGATAGCACTTGTACCCAGACTCCCACTTTTTGAAAATTGAACATCCCTTCCTTAATATTTATATTTTGTTCGGTACCCGGGCAGTCCGAAATGGCTCACACTATTGTGCTTCAAACCACGTTGACTGCTTTTTCAATAACAAAACAACTTCGTCACATTGAGCAAAAACGCACTTGTGAGCAAAGGCACGTGACCAATGACGTCATCGCCCTTAGTCTTGTACAATAATTAGTTTATGGTAAGGCTTATTTCTAGACAACGTGGGAGTCTTGCTGCCCTCAAACTGATCAAGTTATTTGGGATTGACGATTTTCCAGCTGCAAAGGATTCTGGGAAGGTTCTTATTATAATTATATATTGTTATTTAATTATTTAATTACATAAACCAGTTTTGAGATTCCTAGAGATTTAGCTAACAGAGGTCTTCCCATTAGAGTGAGGTCACGAGACAGCCAAATGTTTAATTAAGCTGCCATCTTTAGAATTTTTAGAAAGAAACTCGATTGTTTTTGTCTCTGTCGTGTGAAATGTAGGTTCCTAGAGTCTTAACTGGGTCTCTTGAAATATTTATTTCTAATGGTTTAGTTTTGTTATTTTTCGACGAGCCTATCCACATGGTTTTTGTTTTTCTGTTTAGCTTAAGACCTGAAATATCGCGAAAGTTTCCCAAAACCAACATACTTTCGCGTAAAGATATTGTGTCCCAGCATAACAAGCCGTGTTGGAGGTTGCAATTGCAAATTAGTTTTATATAAAACGTACCGGTGATGACATTGTATAATGTTCGATGCAAAATTCCACGACGAGGTCTTTTCACTAGAAGGAAGTTTCATCTCAATTTGAAAATTGTCTCCTTGTTGTCACTGGTTTGAATGATAGTGCGAACCTGTAACATCAGTCAAAACGGTTGTTTTGGTTTGTAGACAGTTAAAAAGTATCAGTGTAATGGGTTTCTTTGTCATTGTGATTAGTAACTTGTGAAAAACTTGTGAATAACTTGTGAAAACTTAACTTGTGAAAGCTGTAATGGCTAGTCTGACAACTGTTGTTTCGTCGCTGCCAAGCGACTCTTCAGAGCGAGATGCTCAACGAGTTTGCCAGATATCAGGAAGGTCTCTGAAGAGTCGCTTGGCAGCGACGAAACAAAAGTTGTCAGACTAGCCATCACAGCTTTCACAAGTTAAGTTTTCACAAGTTATTCACAAGTTTTCACAATTATTACAATGCTCTCGTGAATATTTAGCGGTCGGGAATCCTTATGCGATATAAGGCCAGATTGCCTGTGCTGAACTGACTGCGAACGGGACTTTGAGCGAGATGCTCAACGAGTTTGCCAGATATCAGGAAGGTCTCTGAAGAGTCGCTTGGCAGCGACGAAACAACAGTTGTCAGACTAGCCATTACAGCTTTCACAAGTTAAGTTTTCACAAGTTAATCACAAGTTTTCACAATTATTACAATGCGCTTGTGATTAGTGTAAGCTTAAATTTAACGTCATTGGCGTGAGATTAACATTCTTATAATGGGATTTTGCGATTTTCTATGAAAAACTGATTCGCTCCTAAAATATTTTTTGCCGAGGTAAGTTAACTTATGGTCAGAAAATATAACGGTTAGGAGTACAGATGTAAAATGCGAGTGCAATATAAAATAATAATTATTTATTATTTCACAAATTTAACATGGTGAAAGCTCCATTGAGCCCAACCAGTTTCATTTAATTACTTTCTTTTCCAACCATAACACTGATGTGCAACTTATCAGCTTTTTAAAAATAAGTATGTTTGACCTTAGAAAGTTTTATAATGAAAATAAGTCTTGGGGAAGTAGTTTGTTTGTCATTTATTGCATTGGTATGAAAAAAAAAAAAAAAGAAAAGAAAAAGAAAAAGAAAAAGAAAAAGTCAATTGTCTGTTCCATTTTCTTTTGTGATACATTTGAAATTAATTTTCATTTGGTTTCCCTCTTTTCGTCCAGTGCTTTGAACTTTTCACTGGCCAAAATGGCTAGTGAGGTGCAAAATCCACTGGCCAAAACATAATTTTTACTAGTCTTGTGGCTAGTTGGCTACCGTTAGTCTCGAGCCCTGATGAGCAATTGATTAATTAGTTTTTGCATTTGATCTTGCTTTTCTGATGTTCATTATGTCATTACCTTGAACAGACATCTTGAAAATACAGTCTCAAAAAACCTTAACTTTTCAAACTTTGTAAGGGTAATCAGTGGTTTCAATAAGCACCGAAGTCTGACGAAAAGCGTCGGCTACTTCAATCAGAGACGTCTGCTAATTTTTCCCTAAATTGAGTTGATAAAAAACGAGTCTTTATTATTTCTTTAATACCGTCACCTACTCTACTCCAACTCGCTGCCTACTCCAAATTTTATTGAAACCCCTGGGTAATCCATGCCATTGAATCCCCCTTAGAATCTTGGACTGTAATTACAAAGGGGTCCCCGCTGGAAAATATTTTGAAATTTGACGGAAAAACCAATCAGTTTCCAAGAAAAGAAAAAACAAATTTAAGAGAGCAAAGCTGCATTTGTTTAAATCAATCATATAACTCGAATTAAAAGAAGAGATCACACTTTTTTTACACATGCATTCGATGCATTAGTAATAATTGAAGGGCTGAGGGCGCAAACTGCCTATGTAGAGTTTTAGGTGGTTTTGTTTTTGTTTTGTTTTTTCATACGTCATTTCTTGAAAACGAAAATGAAATCGGTGAAAAAAAAAATACCGGACAATGTTTTTGAATCAAAATGCAGTTCATATGCAAAAATTTGGACAAATTCAAGCAAAATAAAAAAAAAATGGCCGAAAATTCCACATACGCAGTTTATGCCCCCAGCCCTTCATGAAGTTAAGCTCATTTGTATGCGTACTGTATTAATATTCATACGTGAATTATGTGAACATTTGTGAAGAGTAAAACTAAAACTGAACGTGAAATGATGGACGGGTAGAAAATATTGTTGATAGTGTGACGTAGGCTATAAATTTGGCGGTTAAAACATCGATTAAGCTCATCGGATACGAAACTTATGTGGGTGCTGGAGCTGTAGTTCGCTACTTATTAACCGCATTATCGGTTTGCCTTCCCGCCTGGTGGTCGAAAGACATCATTAAAAGTCTGGCCACCCGCACGTTTTTAACGCTTCTGAAAGAATCCAGTTGGTGTTTTCGCTGTGCTTACCAAATCACGATGAGATAAGCTTAAGGTGACCATCGGGTTCTGGAGTACAGAGTAGAAGCCAGGCGGAAAACGTCTGGAAACAACTCTCGTCTCAAAAGCGACGCGTCGTTACTAGTCTTGGTCCATTTCTCAAAGGTTGGCGTGCTGAAAGCTAGGAAAGCGAGTGGATTTTGGAGTTTTAGGCGAAAACTGCATTTTTGGAGAGTCTTGTTGTTCGCGCTTAGAGCAGACAATGATCCCAGAATTCATTGCGGCCAAAGAGGGCGCTGTCTGAAGTCAAAAACTCTCGTGGGGGGGCGGTGGGTTGGGGCAGATTATTATTTGTTTTCAGTAAAAACTCTACCTTATAAAATGACTTTGAAAACTGTCAAGCTGCTGCGTCGAGGTTTCCATTGTTCATTAATTTTGAAGAGTGCATTTTTTGAAACCAGTGATGAGATGAAATGCCAGCTTGATTTTAGCGTTAGCCGTGAAACAGTTGATCGAAACCAATCCTAAGACTTCGGAAACATTACGGAGAATTCATTCAACACGAAGTAAAGTCCGCCCGTTTTCGACGAGTATCTTGAACACAATCCATGGAAAAGTTGCATTGGCGCGCACGGCAAATATTGTAAGCAATTTTAAGCGGTACTCGCCGCGATTGTCTGTGTGAATCAGATGTACGTACACAACGGATGATAACGTGAATGGTCACCGTAGTTATGAACACAACTTAAGCAGTAGTGAAACCAAAAAAAAAAAAAAAAGAAAAGAAACAAACAAACAAAACGAAACAACAAGAAAAAAAAGTACAGCTTGTACGGGATTCGAACCCGCATCCTCTGCGATACAAGTGAATTGCTCTACTATCCGCGCTTGTTGGTTGGTAACATATCCGGTGAGAATGAATATTTGGTAAACACGCTGCCGAATTTTAACATATATATCACTTTTGCGTTGATCGCCTCGGTTTTCTGCTTCTATGGAGGCTTATAAACTCCAGCAAAAATTATTATCACGCGAGATAAACATTTGTGCGCGACTACAGTCATTGTGATGAGACAATCTATTGCGTGCGATAAAGGGATTTAATTTCATTCACGTTTTTTTCACGTTTTGAAGCCAAGTTAATTTCAGAAAAGAGTTAAGTATTTTTCTTAAATTCTTTCCCTGTCGTCATTTACGTTAATTTTTATAAGATTTTCATTCCATTGTTTTCCACTTGACGATGAAAATGAATCCATCAAAAATGTTTCAACTGCCGAAACCACACGCAAGTTTTAATTTACTACGCAACACAACGATCTGGGTGAACAAAACACGACGGAAAGCAGCGTACTCTTTGGACTCTTAATTTTTGTCCAAGGACATGTGATTAACTCAAATTTTTGGTGTAGGTCACCAAAAAGTTTCTTCAAGTCAAAATAGCCGTCTTAAATATTTTATGTGATTCTTCAGCCATCGGCAAGCTTTTTGCGCCCTGATTTAGAATCAACCGAGGCTTTTATACGTTGGATTTAAGATGTACGCTGTATCTAAGACAAACAGCCGACTTTAGCGCTGTGTTATATCGGGCAAAGCCTTTCCGAAATAACTTAGAGTCAACCAAGGCAACTAGGCGCTGTTTTCGACCCGGACGAATCCTTCACTTAAGATGATTCGGACTCAAACAACTGCGCTTTCTCTAACTTTAACGTTAACGTTAACGTTAACACTAGCCCTAACCATGTCCCTAACCCTATCCCTAGCCCTAGCCGAAGCTCTCCAACAATAACCCTGAATCTCTTCGGAGTGAGTGCTGTTTTCAGGTCGAACAAAATCTTTGGTCGCTGACTTAAGGTTAACCAAGGCTACTGTGTGCTGTTTTTTAGGTGAACAACGAATATCGTGCACTGTTTCCACGCCAAGCGAGCTTGTCGAGTGTTATGATTAAGCAAAAACTACACACTGCGCATCACGTCTAACTGAACAGAGACGTTCTGTGTTCTCTTAAATCGGTTACGAGCATTTGGCGCTTAGTTTTTTACTCAATACAGTTAATAGTGTTTTACTCGATAACTGATAACAATGCCTTGGGCATTGTTTTCATGAATGTTAATTGGCATACTCCACCATATGAAGGGCTGAGGGCATAAACTGCCTATGTAGAGTTTTAGGTGTTCTGTTTGCTTACGTTATTTCTCGAAAACGAAAATGAAAACGGTAGCAAAAAAAATTCCGGACAATGTTTTTGAATCAAATGCAGTTCACATGCAAAAATTTGGACAAATCCTAGCGGAATAAAAAACGGCCGAAAATTCCACAAAGGCAGTTTATGCCCCCAGCCCTTCAATTATTGTAAAAATTGTAAAAACCTGTAAAAACGGTAAAATGAAAATTAGACGTTTTGAAATATATTTTGCTCTTCGAGCCTCTTCAGTCAATGTGCATAATAATTCATGTAAGATCCATGTACATTAAAACTGCTTGCGTGCTCTCCGGCCTTACAGTAAGCCAGCATGAGAGAACTTATCTAAGAATGAATGGAATTATTTCAATGTTCCGCGCATGATCTTCGCAAATGACAGCACACTCTCTATGAAATAAAGAGAGAAATAAACCAATCAACAATCGATATTTCAAATGAGATTGCACTCAGGCTACAGTTAAACGATGAAAATATTCAAGTTATATTTGAAAGTTTGAAATGAATAATGTAGTCTGTTCGCAATTAATCACAACTATTGTCAAATAATAGGCAGCACGCACTGAGTATTTTGGCAGTAAGAGTTTGTTCATTTTTTGTACCTTTTTATTTGTTTATCACAGATGGCTATGTTATTGGTCATTATGCTGACAATGCAAGGGAGTTCCTGCACCCAGCAGTGCCTCTTTATCCAGGTTCTGGCCGTGAAGTAACGCTCTTCAAAACATCTCTTTTTAATCCCATCAGAATTACTGTAAGTGTGTATAACAAGTACAGCTGGTTAACCTTTAAGAGGGCTACTGGGTGGTAACCATGCACTTTTTAGAGATAATTACAATAAGCTAAAACTGAAAATAAGTTTTAAAAACGGTCTGCTGAACAGCGACCATATCGATAGTCGTAGAAACAATAAATACAACTTTCTTTAATTTTCCAGACATGTTTCGACGGTGCATCAGTCATCAACAGTGTACAGTTTTAAAATCGCCGTTGAATTTATAACGCGCGTGAAATTACAAGGTTCGTTACATTGCGTTTACAATATTGCGTGCTAAATAGTTTAATAATAGACATAGAGCGACTTACAGGGAGAGTGTCAGGTTTATGTGTTTCACCTGCTGATTGAGATTGGGTTTCTCCCATTTAATATGCATGGTTTCCTTAAGCCTCACTTGATATTTAGTAGCTGCATAGTCCAGAATCTGGAAACAATCCGTTGAACAGGATGCTCGACAGGAATCTGAACTCACGGATGTTTGTGAATGTGCGAAGATCCATCCGATAATAAGTGCTCGCTCGCTTGCGTGGAGAAGTGTCGGCTTGTTTCGTCGACATAACAAGCGTTACAGCTTGCACACGAGAATTTATACACCACGCGTGTGCGGAGCCCTTCAGGGATGGCATCTTTTACACTAAAAAAAAAAAGTAGTGAAGACTAGTTTAATATCAATAGGCTTACATAATAGCGACGCGCACTAATGACGTCACAAAATTGGAGCCCTCCAGGTGACTCAGACAAACAAATTGGTTTTCTATAAGAGCGTGAGTTGAAATCATGTCGTACGCGAGCAGTTCTCTTCGTTCTTTAACCGTTCTGACCAAAGATGACCGTGTTCCCTTCTCCAGATTTGGAAGAGAACCAGAACACTGTGGGGCAGTTTGAACGGTGGTTGAAGTACAGGGGTTTGAAATTGAGCGGAAAACGCGATGACCTTGTGAAACTTGTGACCGACTGCACAAAAAGTGGACATCACAGCACTCTTGATCGAATATTGAAGGAACCTCTTGTGTTGGGCTAACTGCGAAAGAATGGCATTTTGCATGTCTCTAAATGTTAGTCTTACATAAATCAGCTGAATGAACACAGTGAAAGTTTGTGCACATGGGATTGTTCGATTTTCCTTTCTGGAGATAGCCTGCGAGCAAGCACTCCCGGAGGTAGGGGGTGGGGGAGGAAAGGAGAGAAGGAGAGCTTGCACTCGTGTCTCATAAATTTGAATTTCTGCGTCCAAAAATTGGACGCAAAATGCTGATTGGCTGATTTGACCGGGTGGTGACGTGATCTATCATCGAGCGTGGATTGCGTGGTTTGAGTTTGTTTAGTTTTTGTCTGGAAAAGGCGAGACATTTGTATTTACGAAGCTTGCGAAAATTTCTCCAAATATCTGAACTGTCCGTCACATTTGAAACCAGAACAGCGTCTAGCAGTCAATAGCTTAATTCAAAGCAAAGATGTTCTCGTTGTTTTGCCTACATGATTTGGCCACTGCGCGCCGCTGCGATCTAAAATAATTGGTCCCAGACAGTATTGGTTGTTTTCCTACTTCAAAGCATTATCGACGACCAGGTCGTCGAAGCCCGAAGAATGGGGATGTCTGTTGCGATCTTTTCTAATTCTTGGCGATCTTTCTTTTGACCGGGGCTTCTATCTGGCGTAGTTGTCGAGGTTGCTGAGGGTGGCAGAGTTCGCTTCATCCTTGGTCCGACATCCGAAACTTCAACTTCATTTTCCGGCTGAGCAAACTTTGGGTTTACCACGTTCAATGAAGCCGCAATTAAGCTGAAACCTTCGCTGGTTTTTCGTATTTTTGTAGCTCACGGTAGGCAGACTCTCTGGCAAAGTTGTTCCTACGTGTCCTTTCCTGTTCGACGTAAGAAACAAATTTTCGGTTTGCGCTGATTGGCCAAATTTTGACAGCTCAGGCAGCTGGAAGCCACAGGAAGCATTAGGGGCGGAATTCAAATCGCGGAGAGATCGTTGCAAGCTCTCTCTCCATTTTTCTCTCCTTCCATCCCCCACCCCCCGAGAGAGCTTGCTCGCAGGCTATTCTGGAGACAGATAAATAGTCTCTCTCTTATCAAAAACTCACTTTTTCGAACAGTTTTTGCATTTTCCGTTGCAGAAGAATCCTTATAAGTCCAAGAGTTGATGGTATGCAAAGGGAAAACGTGGTCGAGAAAATTAAGCAGAACCTATTTGGGTGATCATACAACGAAGTGTTTCATAAGATCGAGCTGAAATCCGCTCGATATTATCGTAGCACAGACTACTCACGATTCGGGGAGCATTAATTTCGTCATGAAAACTTCGATCTTCAATCTTCAAAATCATGGTCTCGATCTTCGTTGACAACGTATAGTGTCGAAAATATAGTCTGAGTGCCTTTATTGATTTAAAACTATCTTTCCTGACGCGTCATTCTGTAGCGCGAGCGTGACATCACTCCACCACTCCTTCGCTGTGGCATGCGAACAAGCTCCGATAGAGCTTGCTCGCAGGCTACCTTCGCTGTCGGCCGTTGTAGATTTTACTAACATGTCAGTTCGTATAGATTCAGCAAAATTCTTGTCGGTTAGGTTTTCTGTCTTTGCCAGTGGCTCCGGTATTGATTTTCGGGGCCTTGCTCAGTTGGGAAAGACACGCGCATTGTTTGTTCTGGTGTGAGGTTTGCTCAGTGGATTGGAAAATTCAGTAGTGGACCCTTTACTCTGGGCCAGTGAAGGCAACAAACAGTGTATGTATTTCTGGAGATGTTTCTCTCTGTAAAGAATTCCCGTGAATAAGCTACTAGCCAACGCTTGCACTTCGCAACTTGTTGCGAAGGTTTTGGAAATGGAATAATAAGACGTCTTTCCAGATTCTTGTCAATCTGAGGGATTTTGGTTTTTTTTTTTTTTTGGATACCCTAGTCCGTTTTGCACTCACCCCAACAGCATTGTTTGGTGCTAACCATTTATCGTTCTTCTAGAAAGCAAATACACGATTTTATCGATTCTTTCGTGTTTTTGTTCGAAAATTGTCACTTGCGCCCATACATTTTCCTTTAGCGAACTGTAATGTTTGTCTGAGTCACGGTGGGGGCTAATGTGACAAAGTCTATTTTCAGTAATGGTGCGCGTCGCTATTGATTAGCAAGTTTGTATACCCTTCTCTGTGTTAAGAGTGAGAAGTGTCCAAGATATGGGATCTTAAAAAAAGAACAAGAAAGATTTTTCCTGGGACTCTACTGCAGAAGGGGGTTGAGCCTTCACACCCTTAACCGACGTGAAAATATATTTAGAAAAAAACAATTGTTTATAAGGTTCTCAGGATAAAGGTTCTTCCGTAGGATGGCAAACAATTTCTGAAGGTCGATATGGAAACCCATCCAAGTGCTGTTTACCTTGAAAGTTCTATCGATCCAAGGTTTTAATTAGCCCCTTTCAAGGTAAACAGCACTTGGATGTGGTTTGTTTCGAAAAGACATTATCATGTATTACCAATTACCCAAAAACAAAATAAGGAAAAAAATTAAATTTGAAGCAAGGATAAAATTGAACCACTATAGTTACCCCACGTTCATTTTTAACTTCGAAAAATGGCTAAGATGCCATTTCCGAGTTGTAGGTGTACAGTGTAATATATGTAGTGAGGCTGTCCTTTCAGTTCTTTGCTCCTTTGATTGACCTTTTTAAACATTTAGTACAGTACATCTGACCACTGCATAACACTTGGCATATATTCGAATTCTGCATATGTAATAAAATGAAATTCCAACCATGCGACTGTAAAATCACTATCATGCAAATGGCTGCATGAAAAAGTAAATTTCATCAAGATACCACAAAAGATATACAGAAGAGGAGGAACTTGCTTTTGATAATTTTGTCTAGTAAGATAAAAGAAACAGATGTAACATACATACATACATGACCTTTATTAAAGTGTCTGTGCATTCAGCGTCTATTGGTGCTAATTGGGGACTGAGTCAGTTAAAAGTGACTAACTACATACATGGAACACTAAAAAGGCTAGCAGAGAAAAAATATAACCACATAAATATGACTACACATAAAACGTTTAGTGAACCCAAGCATGACCGGCATTTACTTCCACATCCTTCTAATGGTCGATCTCAATCCTTTTTCCGTATTATTCTCTTGAGAGCTGCCAGGGTTCCCATATTTCTGTCCTCTTTGCTTAATTTCGATCATAAATGTGGCCCGAGAAATGTAAGTGAGTGTTTTCCATACGTCACAGTATTAAAATGAGGTAAAATGACTATTGTTTTGAAGAGGGCTGTTACTGAATTTCTTTTTTCAGGGTCAGCCACTGAGATTAGAATTTTCCACTAAGACAACCATAAAAGAAGTGCCAGACCCTGCTGACTATTTGTCTTCAGTAAGTATATTATAATGTTCTGAGTGGTATGCATTATCAGGGGTCAGTTGCACTGAAATTATTAATTATGTTACTTTCTGGATGCTCCTCACAACTAAAATATTCAAAGGATAAACAGGCAATTTCCCCTCGGGTTAATGTAACCTCAAAAAGGTGTGGCTCGCAAACATAAAACTTTAATTTTATACTAAAATTGCATTTAATGTTGAAGCATGCAGAGTAAAATGACACACTCAAACTTGGGTAGAGGTTTGGGTGAATACATTGGGATACATGTAGGCTAGGAGGGGATAGGACCCTCCGACCGGATGTGGACAACACTCAGGGTCTTTAAATAATTGACGAGAAAGTGCTGTCTTTGCAATCACATCTGCAAACGGTTAGACTCTCTAGTCTTCTTGGATAAGGACGAAATCGGTCCCGTCTCACAGCTCTCTCTCTCTCTCTCTCTCTCTCTCTCTCTCTCTCTCTCTCTCTCTCTCTCTCTCTCTCTCTCTCTCTCTGATCTGTTCTTGTAGGACGTTAAAGAACCCACACCACTGTTTGAAAAGAGTAGGGGCTTTCTCTCTCTCTGATCTGTTCTTGTAGGACGTTAAAGAACCCACACCACTGTTTGAAAAGAGTAGGGGACGTAGACCCTGGTGGTGTGGTCAACCTTCATGGGTTGTGGGAATGGATGGGGGGAGCACCTTTCATGGGAGTCACCTTATAAGGAGTCCCATTCGTGCCTACCCCTACTGGGTAGGCCTGTCCCCAATAAAAGCTGAATAAATAAATAAATAACATTAACTTAATGCACTTATTCTAAGCCAAACAAGAAAGTAGTTTTTGAACTCTTTTCACATCTTCAAAAGCCAGTTATACGACGAACAGCAGTTTGTACACAGTATTCAATGTTTATCTAGCGTTGTGAGAAATTTTGAAAGTATTTGGTAAAACCAAAGAGAGCGAAATTCGAATCAAGTCTTTCTCCAGATGAAAACGGCAGCTGCATGGTTGCTGTTACGAGTTTGCAATTACTGCTATGAATGAATGAGCCAAAGTTCGCTACATCTGAGCAAATGTTTCGGGTTCATAGAGTTTTGTTTGGTTTTGTTGACGAGGTTACAGCTCTATTCTGTAAGTTTCAGGTTTGATGGCTTTGTTTTGTTGACAAGGTTATTCTTTAGTTCTAGTTTCGGCAGTGTCATTTGCTTCATTTCAGCCAGTTATTTCCTGCGAAGTGGACTTGATGGAATTTAAATGTTCATTTTGTGAGAAGCTGACACGGTAAGCGTGTTTGAAGAGAGACCGGCAAAGGGCATGCAAAGCTCATTGCACGCTCTTTTGTCTTTAGCGTGTGTGAAAAACAAAGGCTTCAACTTTAATGAGGTAGTTTATGCCTGCAGTGTGTGTATTCCTCACCAAAACTTCTGCCCAAATTTGAGTGTGTCGTTTTATTCTGCGTGCTACAACATTAAATGCAATTTTAGCATAAAATTAAAGTTAATGTTTGCGAGCCATGGCTTTTTGAGCCTACATTAATTCCATAAGCCCTTACAGTCACAACTTCCATATTTGGCACGGCTATCAAAGGACTATTTAATCATGTGATGCCTTTCAAACGTCCCATTCTCAGAAGGCTTCAAGTAAGTTATTACAGCGCATTCTTTCCTTCCTGCCCACCCAACACTGCATGGTTTATATTGATTGTCACTTACAATATTATATTTAACAATAAGATTATGTGCTCGAGATTTCTATCGCGTGATAGCTGATGAGGGCGCAGCCCGAATCAGCTATTACGCATAGAAATCGAGAGCGAATAATCTAATTGTTTTAGTATAAATCTACTAGTCGTTCAAAACTAAACAAGTAAATCATCTAATTCCTCCTCGCAGACACTTAGAAAACCCGAAGAAGCGGCCGCCATTTCGTTGACAACCGCTATTTACTATCTTTCACAGAATAGATAGCGAGTAGCGTCGCCAATCAGAGAACGGCATTCGTGATAGAACGCTAGTAGATTTATACTAATTGGCAATAAAATAAGGGCGGGGAATTATTCCTGCTTGTGGCAACCCTTCAGCCCTGTGCTGAAGCCATGTTGCTCTGATGAGATAGAAGTGGCAGTAGAAAATTTGTATATATATTTCTATATATATATGAAGTCAACTATTTACATGTAAGGCCCGGTTCAAACGTTGAACTTTACATGTGCCGAACCTAATAACTATTCAGGTCGACCCAAATTATTAAGTTTAGACGTAGAACCTAATGGTGTCGAACTTAATTTGGTAATAATTCACACAAAACCTTTGAGATCGGCGGTTCTTGTTTGAACTCTTGATGGAATCAATATGCCGTGGCAAAACGAACACTGAAACTTCGAAGCTTGTTATGCTCGCTAATACCATGCATCCGTGAAAATAGGAGAAGGCAGTTAAACATACAAATGGCACTAGACCACCGTAGAAAGCTAGTCTCATCCCAACTAGATACCGTCACGACTGTTCCTAAGTCCTATCGTCGGTTGGGCAGAAACAGAAAGGTTGACGTTATTTAGTGATTTCAAGCGTGAAGGAAAAGCTCTCTCCTCTTTTACCAACATCTTGTTTGAAAGCATGCCTTTTGCGCATGACACCTTTCTTAAACGTGTAGAATTGTGGGTAAAAATAATTTGTATAATGTATTTGTAATGTATGCATTTCGTTCGGCACATGTGAAGTTCGACGTCTGAATTGAAGTCGATCTTTCGCCATTGTTGGTCGACCCAAATACAAAATTGTCGATCCTAATTGATTCAAACGTCGAACTTAATAATAATAGGTTCGGCACATGTAAAGTTCGACGTTTGAACCGGGCCTAAGGCAGTTAGAACCTATCTCATCAAAACATTTATTTCTCTGAGTTGGGTTGATTGGGTTGTATACATGTAAGTGTCCTCTTCGTTGACTTTTGTTTTTTTGTTTTTGTTTGTTAGGCTAAATTCGTTTTTTGCAATCAAACTGCTCAGTTTCTGGAATGTACTTGCAGATTTCATCCCCCTCACTTTGATTCAAATAAATCTACAAAACAACAACAACAACAGCAAAAACACCGACAATGACCCTGGCATTATCACAAGTGCGACAGTGGAATGTCAAGAATAATTATGCATATGGCAGCCATTCAGTTGTTAATTTTGTTATTTATTCAGTGATCTCAGCTCTGTTATATCCCACTGCACTAAATATATAGCCTTCTAGGAATAGTCGGCTTTCTATCAGCTGCATGAGTCGTGCAATTCAATGGGCCTCTTTTCTTTTTCAATTTGTGTCTGGTACATAAGATCAGAGTAAAATATTTTTCATCAGATGTGTGTTTCCAGAAAATTTCCATTCCCCCACCGCAGAGGGAATTGGAAACTCCTAAATGGGATGGGGAGGGGGAGGGGATTTTAAACACGATGGTGAAAACAAATGAACGAAATTAGTAATTACAATTTTCTTTAAAGCGCTTTGGATTAGAAGTGCATGAATACGTGAGAAGTGAACACGAGAGCTTCTGACATTTGCATAATTTGACTATAAGTATTAAGGATCGACAAATGAGAATCAAGGACCAAGAGACAACAAACACCAGGTTAAATTACCTCTAATACAAATTCAACAAGATTCAGGAAATTAGTATGTGAGAAAATAGTTTTCTGACCGAAAAATGCGTGGCTTGCTAGTTTTCGTACTGCATG
>JAEMWC010000274.1:582500-587500 GCA_016490735.1 Pachyseris speciosa
AAGACTTTACGAACTCTTCGTCTTTCCGTGTTATTTGGGGTATTCCATTGGGCGGAAAACGCACTTTGACCGCATTTTCAAGCTTTCGAAATTTTTTCGAAAATAAAAAAGGGCTGGAACTTAAAATTATGATTTTTGAAAATAGTTCACCAAAGGGTATCTTGAGGCAAATTATGAACAATGTGCCAAAATAGTCGCTGTCGCAAGATTCTCAATGCTATCAGGCAGGAGCTCTTAAGAACTGTATTATTATTATTACTGTCTAAGTAGTGTTCATAACTGCGATGATAATTCACATATTAATTATTATTATTAGTAGTATTGTTATTGGTTTCTGACTTGTTCTATCTGTGTAGTGGTTGAGTATATGTTTCAAATATCGTACTGAAGAGAATTTATTAAGTTAGGAATATATTAATCAAATCATTTCATGTATTGGTTATTTTAATAAAGGCTGTCTTGAATCCTACATTTTGGCCTTATCATTTACTTCCACTATTTAGATGGAACAATAAAACGATTCTTTTGCAAACCAAACGGCCACATTTGAATATTGTTTACAACTGAAGATAAAATTGCCGCATTCCCTAAACCCATGCAATGAATATCAGCTGTATCCTTTTTATATGTAAAAGATTTTGAGCTGTTTTCTGAGAGATTTAATACCCATCTCCTCAAGGCATATCCTGTCCATCTTTAGTTTCAAGACCAGAGATCTCTGCATCTGTTAAAGAAGATGAATTGTTGATGAATTATACAATAACATCAAAATTTAGCACAGCACAATTATGAGTCATAACTTCATCATTTCATCCTTGACATCAAAACTGCTCTTTGGCAAAACTGATTTGCTTGTTCCTTGCGAGATGCAAGGGTGCTTTGGGCTACTGTGTGCTACTACCCTAATGTAATAGGGATGTAAACTATATGCAAGTTATGTAAACTTCTACCCCTATGCTAGGCCTTTTATTATTAAGCTTAAAAAGAACATTTTACAGTCGCTAGCCATCACCTTCAGAGAAGGAGTACATCAGTATTCTAGGTCGTAGAAGATAACCCATCCCAGAGGCTTATACTATTTTGCTGCCGCAAGTTAAATATACTTGAGTCAATTAAACTTCAGCCTTTCACAAATTTCAAGCTATAAATCCATACTGCCTTAACTTAATAATAATAATAATAATAATAATAATAATAATAATAATAATGAATTATTAGTAGTACTTTCACAAGTTGGCTCTTCGCCTACCAATTACAAATCTCAAATCAAATCAAATCAAATCAAATGAAATCAGATGTTGGATTTTAGGAGAGGGGAAACCCGGAGAAAAAACCTCTCGGAGCAGAGTAGAGAACTAACAAACGTTCGGTTTTTTTACTTTTTAAAATATTTTAGTCAAAAAGAAATATTCCTTAAGTTTCCGGCGCTTTTTTGTAGAACAACTGAGAGGCGTGAAATGGTTTGAGACTATTTTAGGGCTTGAACAAATTACATTATGCGTCTCCAGTCGTACAAATCTGTGTCAATTTAAGAAGTGGCTTTTTTCCTTACTGTTTATATCTAGGATTTAGAACCAAATAAAGGCACCCTATTTAAGTGGAGAGATATTAGAGGAAAAATACTAGTTTTCCGGATAAACTTCCGTTTCCGTTTCGACCTCTCGTTTTTGTCAACAGAGGGATTAAAAAAGAAATGATTTGAAACAGCGTCACCGATTGTGTTATTACTTAAAATTCAGTAGACAACAACCATTGTTTACTTGACCACATTTCTCGCCAACATTTCTCACTACCGGTATCGCGAGGTCACGGGTTCATTTTCTATTGTATAAGACCACGTTAAATTGCGACTATTTGTTGTGTTGACTTGTCGTTTGCCTTTAAAATTTTGTTTTACTAACCTCAGGCTGACAAAAAGCAGGTAATCATGAGATACAAAGTTCGGTCTGACAAGAAAAGCAGAACTAGGTTACATTTCCTGTCAATTTCAACCTTAATGCTGTTCGGTTGTTAGCCGGCGCCCAGTTAGTGTACATCATGAATCAATATCTATCTTTCGTGATACTATATTTCAGGTCGTGTAGAATTAAATAAAACGGCAATAGCAATACACATAAAAGAGCAACAATCCTACACATGAACGAGATTCAGAGTTATCATCCTCTGCCAACTAAGATGGATACAGCACGTATCGTATACTATATTCCTTGTTTAGTAACTCAGCAACGGGAACTAGAAGTACAATTAATAACAATTGTCTGGCTAACACACAGGCAGTCATTAAAAAAGAGTGTGAAGTTGCTAATGATTTACAAAGCCAATAATTTATGACCGTGCCATCAAAGAAAGAAAGTTAAAGCTGATTTATTATTTTTTCGTTTCCAGGAACTTGACTGCCAACCAGCTGAGGGAACTGCCCCAAGGTGTTTTTGATAACAATACAAAGCTGTGGGGGCTGTAAGTGCATCTCCTGTTTACGCCTCCAAAGCGATAAGGACTGTATGAGACTGAAACTCGAGGAAATGCATGAAGGCGGCATTGGATATTTCGGGACATTTGATAAATTTGTTTAGCAACAAGTATTTAGCCGTCTCTCATGAAAATTTCCAGTTGGCTATTAACTGATTTCGAGTCTTACGATTTATAAAGTCGCTTCTGGAATGTTATGAGTTGTCATACCATGAATCATGACGACTTATTGGTAATGAATTATACCAATATTTTGACGAGGCATTAGGTTTTGTTCATAATCTTCAAATATCGTATTTCCTTTAGTATGGGCGAGCTTACTCTCTAATAAGCACCCTCCCCGAATTTGCTTAACTTGGAAAATGCTGGGGAACTATTCAGGGACTGTATTACTACGAACGGCGTTAAAATAAGGAAAAAGAAAGAAAATTACCGTCATGCGCTCACGTTCAAGAGAAAACCTAAACTTTGGTCATTTCACGTTGTTGTTTTGCAGGGGACAGCAAAAAAATGTACCAAAATGTAAAACGCACGTGCAGAGCGATTGTTTTTCCTAATTAAACCCATTGTTTTGTGGCGTCCTCATTGCTAAAGCTCCCTAATAAGTAAGCGCTTCTCTCGAATAAGCGCCTCCTCCCCTTCCCCGTTCCTTTCTTGAATGGAAGGGATGTACAAGGAAAACCTGTTCCTATTTTCACTTTATTTATAATCGTTTAAGCTTCAACTACACCGGCATCAGTACATGTAGAAAAACAGTTTATTTTCCGTTAAGTCGCGTCCAGTTATTTCCACATCAATGTACTTTTAGAATTCTTTTCTTGAATAATCCAAAATAAAGTTACAGTTCGTTGAAAGAAAAAATTAATAAGCGCCCCCTTGCCCGCCAGATTAAGCGCCCTCCTTAGAATACCTCAATCCTATTTAGCCGAAATTTTAAATAACTGCCCGTGCGCTTATTCGAGGAAATACGGTAAATTAGCAGCTGCAGCCGATGTTTCCGTACATGCACTGATCTAGGACCCTTTTCCTATACGGCATTATTATGTTATCGCTTTTTGGTATTTTCTACTTCTCTCCGTGTTCGTAAAGAGCAAGTTAGGTTTGGGTCAAGAGATAGGTCTTGTTCTCCTTCGTTTTTAGGTTTGCCGATATTGTTCATAAAGATTCGTCACATACCGGGAAAAAACAACAGAGAAAACAAAAATGTGGCAGGAAATCTTAGTTTTGTGTCAAGTCACTCTTCCTTCCATTTCTCTGTTGTGTTAAGGAATCGTTCTAGAAATAATTTGTAATCCCATTCGAGAAAACACATCAGTATTCGGTGAATATTTACCGAGTTTACCTTCACGAGCCAAAACTTTATGTTTGCATTTGAGTGAGCCAAAGGACAGCCTATAACAAAATTAGTTCCAAAACATATGTTGAACTGTAATAAATTCTTTAAAAAGCTTTGCATGATTAGTCACTCTTGATAGAGAAAGTCAACATGATGGGAAATTGCTACCAACTAGCAATGGAAGTAGCACTGCGCATCAAAGCTCGGGCTCAGGCCACAGGGCATTTAAATCCAGAATCTCACCAAAATGTAGAAAAACGTTCTGCAAACATTCAGTTTTGGAATAACCTCGGGATAAGCCTAAAATGACACGTCTCAGAAGGCTGCTCCAACTTGTATGGACGACGGGGGTAGGGGTTGGGGGTCCCACTGTCTGTCCTATGGCCTACATAAACAACAACTATTTAACAATTGTGAATGATATATGAAATGAATCATATTCATATGCATATGCATCGCACCGGTAATCGCGAGGTCACGGGTTCAAACCCCGTTGAAGTCCTGAATTTTTTTCAGGCTTCTTTTCGCAATTGCATAAATTGCGTTCACAACTGCGAGGATCATTCTTCATTTGATTACTTAACAATTATCCTGCGGAATCGCGCGGAATATCGTCTGATACTTACCCGACGAGGCGATAGGCCGAGTTGGCTAAAATCAGGCGATATTCCGCAAGATTAAGCGGGATAATTGTTTTATTATTTAACACATTAATGACAAAGCACAAAAACAATTCTCTACATGTTTATTACAAAAAAGCTGGAAAATCCGCCAGTTTTCTACGCGACGCAGCAAATTACGTATATTACGTATTTTCTGATTCCTTTAATGACGGCTTTCAATCACACCACAACGATACTAATTAATGTATTGTGCATTTAACATTTTAAAATCAAATCATTTTAATTAAAAGCGCCTTCTCTTCTTTTTGTCGATGAAAAGTGTTAATCCTGTCCACAAGTTGACGGCAACTTTTTGAACAACTTTCGATTTTTGATCAACCTTTTTTGATTTCGAGCGACTTTTTTTTCCGTTTTCAATGTTTTGTTATTCATTTCAGCTTGATCTTTATAAACCAAGAACTATTTTTTGCTTATTATTTTGAACGCTACGTGACCAAAAAGCAGAGAAAAAATCACTTTGCATATTTTGACTTCATTACGCGTGGGGACGCGTACGCCTGATTGGTCATTGT
>JAEMWC010000274.1:590000-595000 GCA_016490735.1 Pachyseris speciosa
CAACTTGCAAGTTTAATTAAGCTTTACATTACCCGGTTAGAGAATACTTATAATATAGGTTCGGATTCCCAAGAATCATCGTTTCAGTGTTGGGTTAGAAAAACGCCGATGAAAGCTTAACCTCAACAATAGTCCCACCTCAATTTTTGTTAGCCCACCCAGAAGTTCTTACTGTAGCTGCTATCTGGAGAACAAGATTTTTAATGATGTAATGAAGTAGACTACTGACTCGGCAAATTTATTTGAAGATTATCTGATATAATTATATTTTTTAGTATTATTTTTACTTTTACAATGAGACAGTGTTTCACTACCTTTTCTCATCATTGTGTAATTTTTAAGTGCAAATAAAGTTTCATTATTATTGATGGATTTTTTGGTTGTATCCTATATGTTCATTGAGCTTTTCTATTCAAAACTTGCCATCCCCTTCCCCACCTTGTCTGTTGGATGGTTTCATTAAAGATACATTTATCATTTATATTACATGAAATATATTTTCACTCATAAAGAGTTCCCTAAAAATAAATGTGACCTCTAACGCATTTAACATGGCCCCTTACTTGCCCTTGACCTGGGGGAGGGGGATTGCCTATTTATTATGCCACAACACAGTTTTTGTAACACATCTATTTATGAACAAATGAAAATCCTGAAAATAGAATATATAGCTGACCCTCACACCTGGCTATTAGAAATCTGGAAAATCCTGTACATTTATGTGTTAAAATGTATTAATTGTTGGCAATATTCTTCCCTAGTTCTGGCCATGTATGGAAAACACTTTCTACATGCAAGTGTCTTTTCCAGTATCCCAAGCTTAGCCTGTACAGCTACAGTAACTTTGTTGAAGAAGGAAGACATAGTCTAGTCCTAAGGGTCTTTAGATCCCTTTTCAGATAAAACAAATCCTGATTTGTTTTTTGGCTGCATATTCAAGGCTAAATCAAGGAGAAACCAAATTAGACGCCATCTTGGGTCCATCAAAATACAGATTGATTCAAAAGCACTTAATTTTCCTTTGACACTGATATATGGTAACCTTGCAATAAACGCAGAGTGCGAGCAGTATGAGCCAATAGGAACTGCTCCTATTGCCAAATATAGAATGTTTTATTCAGTTTGATGCCCAGTACCCAGATCATGAATGAGGAAAGAGTGTTGTACTTGTACCCTGAGTCAGATGCTTTTGGCTGCACCATTATCCCAACTTGACCTTGAAGGACACATTGCATAGAAAATGACAGAGGTCTCAAACAGCAGTATGATTAAAAATAGCTGGAGAAAGTAATTCAATAGTTGTCTATAACTTTATTCCTTTTTACTATTGTCCTAACATTACCAAACATTGTTGCTCCAGTTTTAAACTTAGCCCAATTTCCCTTATGATAAGCCTTCTCTCTAATAAGTGCAACCCTCCTCAAAAATAGATGGAAAAAATCAGCCTCTGAGGGAGTATTTTACGGTATATGTATAAATTATTTATTACAC
This sequence comes from Pachyseris speciosa, assembly GCA_016490735.1. NCBI lineage: Eukaryota > Metazoa > Cnidaria > Anthozoa > Scleractinia > Pachyseridae > Pachyseris > Pachyseris speciosa. The sequence goes on from JAEMWC010000274.1 coordinate 591,492, forward strand.
AATGGATCAATCTCATTAAAGAAGACTCTATTCTGTTTATATATTGAATCAATTCACTGTCAATTTCTGTGCACGGAAACCATATTGTTGCGAAATCGACTACCACATTCCTGGTCTAACTTATGCTCTCTTTGAACATGATCTGCAGATTGCCTCGCCTACTCTAACTCTTCAACAAGATATTTCAACTCCTTTATCATTGGTTTTGATGTGGGAAGTTTTATTTAAACACGAACGGCACAAATACCTTGAACATTGGTCGGAGTACATGTTGTAAATCGACATCTGTAAGCTGTGTGAGAGCTATTAAGATTCCATCTAATTTCGCCTTATCTCTACAAACTTAAACGCGGTGGTTTCTAACCGCATTATTACAACGACAGTAATTTTCCTTTGCTTGTGATAATTTCTGTAGCTTTCGTTCAACCATTGCCTGACCCTTTGCGAAAACAACTTGCGATGCGGTTGATCCGGTCATGTTTATTGCTTTGTTTTTACCGGCCAATCAGAAGTGTCCTTTTTTGGATTCGACCAGAGGTTCGTATCCTTGGCGCTGGCCAAAAGGATCGCAGCCTCTGGGAACGAGATTGGTTCTGGGCCAAAAGGACCTGGAAACGGAACGATTCGATCAAATGGTAAGCAATTTTCCAAAATTCCTTTCCGAACGGAAAAAGAGGACTACCTCTGGAGGTTGTCCACAATTTCCGAAAAGATTTTCCGGAAAATTACCTTACCATTTGACTTCAAACCGAAATTTCCGGATTTTTCTGACAAATGGTAAGCACCCTCCGACTCAGCGGTTTCCTTGCGGCCAACGGGTGTTCCATACATGACGTACATATCGCTTTGGCGGGGCAGAAAATGGCGGATCGCGAGAGCGTGCAGTAATGCCATCAGCTAATAGAGAGCATGAGACAGCTTTCAGGGTAAATGGGAAACCATAGTCAGCCGACAACAAGTGTTGATGGGGAATTAGCACAGGTTTTTGGTATAGGAAGTACTTCCAATGGGCTGTTGCCAGAAAATCGTCGTCTTGACGAGCTTGAAAGTCAGAAACTATTCTCGCCCAGCACTAGTCTGTTTGAAATTGTTATATATTTGTTCATGTTCACAGTGCAAGAAAAAATGTATGTGCTACTAAAATAATCACTGCCAAGAGCAGTGAATTATGTTTTCCAGTTTTCATAGTTTTTGTTCCAGTTTTAAGCGTGCCACAGGTACAAAATTGTTCTGTAGCCTAAATGACTTGTGTGGTGATGGACAGGTGTTAATGTTGTTTTGCTACATGCAATACAGAAAAGTAACAGTTGATAGTTGTGCAATGGTTAACTTCTTTATTGTACACATTTAGACATTTATGGGCCAACCACAAGTACACTGTTAGAAGAGGATCTTGGATTTAATTAATTTCCCCATTTTTGTACGTCACATTGTTTTGCATGACTTTAAGTTTTTGTGTGGACATCACTGGTAACAGAGAAAATGTTGTTTTTTTTTTACTTAATAATAGTACTGTTGTGAGACTTACTGTGAAACCCGACTCAGTATCATTTCAATGGTTTTATTAACTGTAACAGTATTTCTTACTCTTAGTCTTTAATAGACACATACAAAAGTCAGATATAAAGTACCCAATATGAACTGTGAATTGTTGATTGGTGTCCTTGGCTTGTTGGCAGTCACTGGCTCTTAGTATCTAGAGACTGCTTGCATAAAGTCATTGTAATTCAACCAGAGCCTAAATGCATTGTCTTACTTGTTTCAAAGCACAAGCGTACATGTATATATCAAACAGATCTCATGGCACTGATAAAAAATGGCCAAATGCGCTTTTGTCCAGTAATAAATGATAGGCAAAACCTACCAACATTGTACATGTATGTTTCAAATTTGTGAGAAAATACTGCACTGTGAGGAAAGAGAAATAAGGTGTCATCATATTTCACAATCTCCCTTGAGGGAAACTTCACTTGTTGCTACTTCCTCTAGGGAAATCTCTTTGTGGCATAGACATTGATCTCTAGGAAATGTTATCAGTGACTGCATTGATGGAAGTAATAGGAATGAATTAATAAGTTGTTGTCAAATCCAAGTGACCAGAAAAGTGCGCTCCAAAATATGCAGTGTTTTGAAATCAAATGAAAGGTTTTGCTTCTCTGCCAAAATTTGTGGTTGACGAAGCCCTCATTATTTATCTGCCGGAGTTGATGAGTTCAGATTTATTTGGCTCAACCGATGTAAGAGCCTGTGAAACTTACTAATGCCATAAAACAAAAACAACAAAAGGTTACAAACCACAGTATACAGTAAAACAATGGTTCATCAAACAAAGAATATCGTCAGGTTCTTACATCGAGGTAAACCTATTTTTCTCCTTGGGCAACTGTCCTCTATTCCAAATTCTATTCTTCTTGCATTTAATTCTCGACAGTTTGATGCACTTAAAATGTCTGAGATAGTTCTTAACAACACTGCTAAGGAATCTGCTAACGACTTAAATATAAAATCTCCCAACGACGAATAATCGCTCTGTGATAACGATGTAGCCGCAAGTACTTTTGTGTGTTCACGAAGCCGTCTCTGACTTTTAAACGGTTGCAGCCCTATCAACAGTGCTACTTAGGGAAGTCAAAAGCTCTTTTAAATCCTCTTGTGTCACCTGAACCGCCATCTTGAGGGTCGAACGATAGGTATTTCGTGTATAGAAAACGTATTGACCGCAGGGAAACCGCTGAGTCGGCGGCTCATGAAAAAAAACTAATCGATATTCTCGAACAGTGATTTCCTATTCTGGTATGTCGATTTTTCATTCTCAACAGTGGTTGCTTATTTCTCGGTATATGGCCGCGTCATTTTTTTCTCGAGTAACGTTTTTTTTTGCTCGAATGGTGTTCTATCTTTCTCGTATGGCGAATATTTATTTTCAGTTGCTGATTTCTCATTCTGGTATATCGATTTATAATCTCACACATGGATTACTATTTTTCATCTGAAAATAACTTGTTCTCGTATGGTGATTTTCTAATCTCGGAGAGCGATTACTGTTTCTCAGTTGATGGTGCGTATTTCTCGACAGGTGATTTAAAACTCAACCCACTTTTGTCATGTTTGGCTAAAGACCAACTGACCCGTTTTGCAAGACTGATAGTTAATGTTATTAACATCGTAGGAAAAAGTTAAACAATGTTTACTTCCACGCTGGCGAAGAAATCTAGAAACATTATTCTGAGATATCGAAGAACCATCAAAATCCATCGAATGTTGTGGCGAGAAAGATGATCGAATGAAAAGATCGCAATCATTCTGGTTGCCTAGCACGTGACATAGATCTGCGACCGATAAAGCTCTACAGCTTTCAATGAACATTTCGGTCGACAAAATAAAGACCTCTTTCGAAGTACTCCGCAAGAGTTGTAGTTGACTTTCAAAGAAAATGAATGCGTTTTGATTTTGTCGAAGTCTTTCATTAGAAGTTACAAAGTTTCGTTTCATAGTACTTCAATCGGTGG
>JAEMWC010000274.1:602500-605000 GCA_016490735.1 Pachyseris speciosa
ATTGATCAGTGACATGGGCTTCTGTCAGTGAATTTGCATGGCCTCTGAAATATATTTTGATTGTTGACGTTGGAAACCGGTTTTAACAGAGCGCTTGTGTCGCAGACTGTAGGACTCATGAAGCCGAAAAATTTAAAGGAAGTTAGATTGATGAGGTTTTCCTAAAGGTACATATCGAGGGACAATTATTTTAGGTGCCACTACATTCTGGACTACTTTGTGTCGCTGCGGTTAAATCCTTTGTGTATCCGATACGCAGCACACCGAATATCACGATGCATTGGAAACGTGGTACATGCACATGTTTGGGTTGTATCACTATACGGACTCATTAGAATTTTCTGTTTTCACCGTATAAAAGGGCATGAAATGCTTGTGAGATCAGCCTATGGGAATATGTTTATTTCACGAACAGCCGGTCTGTTTTTGACTCATTCGTTTGCAAAACATCAAATTTTCTCTTAGGAGAGACATGTTATAGGTGACAATACTATGAATATAAATTATCGGTTAAAATCATGTCTTATTTGCCCTCAGAGTTAGAATTATTTAGCTTCCTTCAAAGAACTTTGTGAGCGCAACAGAACTTCCGTCCCCAGGATGACGTCATACAAGCGCTGAACCCAATCTCCCTTTAACTCGGTCGTGAAACAAAATGGCGGTGTTTTTCGTCGTAATTTCGATAATTTACCGGGGCACAGAAAAGCGAAGATTCAACCGAATCAAAACATTTTTTCACGGCTGTGCTTCTAATTCAGAGACAAATTATTTAAAATAAAAAAACATTTTGGGGTTAGGGGCGCTTTAAAGAACATAAAACTAGGTGCGACAAAGACTCGAGTTACAAGTTGTTCTCAACAACAAGTTGGCATTGTTTACGTTGACCCCAGGAGGGAACGGTAATGTGCTAAGAAACCTATAAACCTATTTTTGGGGTCATTTGGCTGGCTTACTGAAATTTGAGATCGTTTCCACCTCAATTTACCTTCGGACACGCACACTTAGAGCGCGTGTTACTGGTCAAATACAATTTATTATCATGCGTATGACCAAAGACGTTTTTGTCTTCAAAAATGTGGGGTTTGTTTTAATTTGGAAGGCTTTTTAGTCTTGTTTTGGTATACCGTATTTTCTCGATTAAACGCCGGACCCCGATTAAACGCCGGCCTCGTTTAAACGCCGGGTCAAAACTGCTAGTTTTTAAATAAACGCCGGGGGCGTTTGTTCGAGGTCCCGGCGTTTAATCGAGGTCCCGGCGTTTATTTGCGTCGAGCCAACAAGTACAGATATTCACTAGAAAAGCACTGCTATGACACGTACTGTACGGTATGCTGCTTTTGTTATTTTAGTAAATGCTTAACGAACAAGTCTGGCGTAACATTAACTGCGATGTACATGCTGTACAACAAAACAAAATTGAAAATATATAGCAATGTTCACGTTCCTGTTGTTATGACATTATGTCAGGTCGGGTCCAAGGGAGAAATCGTCCCGCCTTGACAAACTGCACACGGATCTCAAAGAATGTGAAATAATACTTTCACCTAACAATGATGAAAATTTTACTCCATTAATAAACGCCGGACTCCGATTAAACGCCGGCTTCAAATAAACGCCGGGTCCCTGAGGCCAAGTTTTAAGTAAACGCCGGGGGCGTTTAATCGAGAAAATACGGTATTCCCTTCCGTTCTCTATGGCCAAACGTTGATGAGGAAAACCTTCACCCATTCGGGCGAGTATCAGTCATTCAGTGTTATTACTATTCATTACCTAGCTTAAGAGCCTTACTTTGTCATCAGCTCTCAAATAATTTTTAGCATCCCGGAGTGTTTGTTTTGTTTCCTTAGCCCAGGCCTGTGACTCGGCCCGCTCTGCTATTCTGTCTACCGTCTCACAAAGATCGGCGAAGGCGTTAGAACCCTGAGCAGAAAAGTTGTCCAGGCCCTGAAGAGATTTGCGGACTGATGCGGAGCATGCATCCAGGACTCGGAGTAGAGTGCTCTTGCTCACTGGCGTGAACCCGGTCTCTTCACAGAGCTGACAATACTGCTGCGTGATACGTTCCGGTATCAACATGCGGACAACGTTGGGTGTTTTAATTACCTCCCCGGCTGACAATTTCAACATTTTTTCCCCAAAGGGCAGGTCTTGAACTACATGGGAGCTTGTGATAAAATTCAGGAAATGATCAACTTGTGCATAGTCAACTCTCATACGCCTAGCAACGTCAACGGGGACAATTGTTCCTCTGCCATGGAGTAGTTTGTGATGCCTCGCTATGTTAAATCTGTAGGAGGTAACACCAGGAATGTAGTGCTGGAGTTCCTTCAACGGTATCTTGTCTGCCATAATTGATAATATTTGTCTTCTTGTGCTCCAGTGACTAACATAAAAATAACTTTCAGCTAAAGCCTCCAACAGTTCTATCTCTGCCTGGCTGCGATCAGCTGGTACATTATTCCCCACTGCTGCCCATAACTTCTCGCTCTGACCAGGAGCA
>JAEMWC010000274.1:610000-675000 GCA_016490735.1 Pachyseris speciosa
TTTTCTTGTTGTGACATCGCCGTGTAGAAACTAAATGGCTTTATGGCTGGGCGACCATTGGTTTTGTTTGAGAAATGCATCATAAGCTTACATCATGCAATTCCCTAAAATATTTTGATGCCAACCGCGTATAGCAAATTGCCAACGCTTGCCATATCTAACAACATAAAGCCCGGTCGGAGAAGCCAAATCAAGCCAAAGCATCGAGTTCGACCCAAAATACATTCCGTTTCTTAACTGCAGTTTAGCTATTCCCACCTTGAAATGCTTGTCCTACAGTTTCCCCAAAGCAGTCCGTGATTTGTTTCAGGATTTGCTCAGGACTTGGCCCCTCTTCCTTAGTTTCGTTCTCATCTGGCCCGAGATTTTTTGATGATTCCTCAACCTCAGCCATTTTTAACTCGCATCAGCTTCTACACTAAGAGGGCGTCTTTTGGCGCGCTTTTATTTATATAGTGCCCGCCGCGCATGGAGTACTGGGAATTGAAGAATTGTCATGCGCATGCTGCGGAAATATAAATCAAGATGGCGGACAGGAAAGTTACATTTTGGAGTCGAGGTGATATTTATGCTTGCAGCTGTGTAGAAAAGCAATACCGTCATGTTCATTACCCATGTTCAGAGTGTAATGGACGAGCAACAGAACTACGACACTGGCACCAAGCAAATTTTTTAACAGACCATGAAACTGGGCTCGCGATCGATGCACGCAACTCCACTGACACCGACAGTGAAGTAGATTCTCTTGATTTCTCAGATGCAAAGAATTTACCCATTTTAATCTTCACGTGCAATGGGTTGGGAGTTAACATGGAACTGTACTGTGCACAGCAATTTATCATGTATCGAAGGAAAGCCTCAACAGAATGCCAAAATTCAGATAAAACTACATTTTAAATTCTCAAAAATGAGGACTAGTTTTCCAGAAAACTCCATATCATGGAAAAGGGAAAAGGATCCAATGATTCCCATTTTTGGAAAAAGGTCATTTTTAAATTTCCCAAACTTGGGAGACAATTAGTATTGCTTTTAATTTTCTGTGACATTTTTTTCCCATGACTGTCCAACAAATTCCCAGGAAAGGGAAGAAAAAATACAATATTTTCCCATGTTTTGGGATCAGTTGCTTCTTTGCTACAGATCCCAAAACAAAGATCCCAAAATTTCCCAGTTCTGTGAATTTACCTTCACAATGGTTTTCCAGTAATTTCCTATTTTTGGGAAAAGATTCCATCTATTTCCCGACATTGGGAAACACTGATTTACCATTTTATTTTTCCCAATAATTTCCAGTTTCTGTGACGTGTTTTTCCCATGGCTGTCCAACATATTCCCAGGAATGGGAAGTAAAAAAACCCAGTATTTTCCCTTGTTTTGGGATCAGTTGATTCTTTACTTCTTTTTCCCAAAAATTTCCCATTTCTGTGAATTTACCTCCACAATGGTTTTCCAATAATTTCCCATTTTTGGGAAAAGTTTCCCAATATTTCCCAACATTAGGAAAACATTGCTTTATCATTTTATTTTTCCCAATAATTTCCAGTTTCTGTGACATTTTTTCCCCAAGGCTATCCAACAAATCCCCAAGAATGGGAATTAAAACCCAATTATTTCCCAAAATTGGGAAGCATTCCCAATTTTATCCCAGAATGGGAAATCTGATTTTTTTCCTGTGTTGTTCTAATCAAACATTGTGCCCGGGATTTCTGGAAGACGTCGAGGCACTGGGATATGAGCCAAAGAATATCCGCATTATGGCTGGGCCGGTGAGAAGTCTGCATTCAAAGAGGTGTAAAATTTGGCATATTCCTCCGCGACTGACGAAAGAAAGATTAAATGCGTCTGACCCTCGGTGGAAACGAGTATGTCTCGAGTGTTTAGACGCCACAAGGTATGTGAAGAATCAAGTGAAGAAGAAAAAAAACTTGGATGAAACCACAAAGTTAAAGAGGCAAACACCAAGTAGTCACTTCCCGTGGAGATACCTCTCTCCTGGCAGCAAAACTAAACGTGCAAGGAACATTCGTCAACAACGATCAAGGCTGAGCAAACACGTTCAGCGATTTTACAAACGAACGAAGATTGAGTTGCCGGGTGAACAATCTAAGGAATTATGTAATCTCATCCAAGCAATTGAAGGTTCTGAGACAGGACAGAGAGAGCTGAAGAAAATTACTGCAGAAGGAAATAAGCTTGAAGGAAAAGGGGGTTTAAAGGCAGGAGACTGCATCAGTGAAGTGTGGCAAAAAGACCGAGCGAGCTTCTTCAAGGACCAACAAAGCAACAGTATGGATTCAACAGTGTTGTTTTAATTGTTGTTCTTTTTAAGTACTTTTTTTTATTTTTGTTATCGTTTCTTACCTTTTCACTCCTATAAATCAGGCAAAGGGAAATAAATTAACTTAATCGTTCTCAGGATAATTCTACCTAATTAAAGAGGGTTCAGTTGAATCTGAGCTGCTGGTTGCATGTGGTAACTTCTTTGAAGGATTTGGGCCACAAATTTAAAAAACTGAATAATCTAATCTCACCACTACTTTTCTTGTCCATTCTCTACTAAAATATGTGGTCAAGCGAGTTAAAAGCCTTTGAGATTGGCAAGCATGCATGTGTGATGATAAGTACTAAATTTTCATATGTACTATACCCTTATTCCTGCAGCCTTAGACAACATACCGATTAGACATCTGTTGGTGTCGAGTTTAATATATTATATAGCACATCTCTGCTTATTACTGGAATTACACTGTTCATGCACGTGAACCCTGTACAAGCCAAAAGTGTAGTATGGAAAAGGTGATATTTACACCTTGAGCACATTTTGGTTACTCAAATTAAATTTCTTTACTAACAGTGACTGGCAAAAAAGGAAACAGATGGTCACTATCCACGATCAGGGTTGGTAAGTACCAGTGAAAGTTTATTTTTTGCCTTTTTTCACTCAGTTGTAAATTACTGTACACCTAGGACTGCAATCACATATTGGCTCTATTCCATTTGGCCCTACTGGGTGTATGGCATGGGCTGGTTTATAAAATTTGGTCAAATTTAATTGTTAAACAAACTAATGGTGGCAATTTGTACAATATGTTGCATTCCTTCTAATTGTCGTTTCACATATTATGACTGTAATGCCTTCTCAAAAAAATAATTACATCACTAGAAATTTAATTTGCACGTAACTTTTTACAGCTCTTGCAGTCTACAACAGAAGCCCCTCTGCTTATGAGGCTCTGCGAAATCTTAGCATTCTTCAGCTACCATGTACAAAGGTTTTAAAGAATGTTTTAAAGGAAGGTGCTGAGCAACCCGGAATTGATAACAATTATTTCCAAAGTCAACGAGCAAAGTACAAAGAGTATCAGGAACAGAGGGAGAGTGGTGGACACCCACAGCCTCTTGGCATTGGAGTAATGATGTGGGATGAAGTTAAGGTAAACCTTGAAAGGTCTAGACGTTATTCTTATATAATTTTATTCTTCCTTTATATAAACTTAATCTGTCAGCACATAATATTCAGGATTCCTTTTAGTTAGTACCATTGCATGATAATATATGTTATATGTTTTATTTTAAACACAAATCAAATTTAATTCAAAGTTTTAAAGCCACTTGGTTAAGGCAAATGTTCATTATTTCACACTGTAATTTGGAGTCATTTATTTGGCTAATCAGAACACAGCCTGTATTCACCCATTCGTCTTTCAGATACAGATGAAAGTTGCCTGGAACCTTAAGGGTGGCTCCATCTCAGGCTTCACCATGGCACCTGATGAACTGCCTGTTTTAGATGATGTATACACATCAGCCATCCAGAGTGGATGCCAAAAGGCCAGCTATATTGTTCAGTTTCTGTGGAGGGACCTGACCTCAGGGTACGACATGATTGGGCCTTACTTTCCTGTTTCAAGCTCCGTGGATTCGAACATCCACCAGGAATTTTTTCTGCTGAGCCTTAAAGCATTTAGCAACTATGGATTTAAAATATCAATTGTCCTTTGTGATGGAGCATCCTCCAACCTGACCCTTCTGAAACTCCTCTGTGGAAATCCAAGGGCAACACTTCCTGTAAATGAGGATGCAGATGATTTGAGAGGACGGTACTTTGCTAACATGTCATTTGTTAATCCTGAGGATCCAAGTGGCAATCCAATTTTTGCCATGATTTGCCCCAGCCATCAGGTATTATTTTTTCAAATAAGTAATCAGCACATCCAGATCAGGGAGGCGCCCAAGCTTAGTGTGGGCTTTCTCTATAATAAACATTGAATTGCTGCACATAATATAACTATATTTTACCTCCTCATTTTGTGCATATGAACTTGAGAAATAGCAGATATACTGCAATAATGGCCATGCATATCTCATAAGTCAATCAAATGATTGGACATTTCTTCTAAAAGGAATTGTTCAAACATAAAGCATTTGTGTTGCTGAATGTCATTACCTTTTATTGTACCGTTAACATATAAAGAGAAGCTGTTAACAAGTACCAGGTACAGCACAGCTAATTGGTAATCACAAGATTTTTTTCAACTCCAACCTAGTCCTGATCCAGTTGCTACAGCTTTTAATGATGTTTTCCAAAAAAATTGCATGCATACTAATTAATTCTCTCCTAATAGCAATATTTTTGTTTCAAGCTGAAAAATATGATAGCTGCATTGTATAGTTCAAGACCCACTGGTTCTAAGAAGCTGACATTAGAGGGAAGACAGTTTGGGTGGGAAACTATTGAGAAAATCTACGATCAAGAAATGAAAAGAGCTGAGACAGGAAGAAGCCGTAAAGTGCCGGGCTTAAAGTATGCCTTTGTCTACCGAGACAATTGGACACGACTAAATATCAAACCAGCCAAGATCATGCAGGTGATTGAATTATTATTTAATTGCAAATCAGTGAGATATATATCTTTTGTAATTTATGCGGGTTCTCTAAAGAAAAATATAATGCCTTTCTCCACAAAAAATCTAGGCCTTTATAAAAGACATGTGACATTGTAGTGAAATATTCTATTTTCCTTTTGATCTGTAGCAAAGATACATGATTTCAGCCATTAAAGACCTGTCAGAGGAGCCTAATCAGGATAGAGCTAAACCGGTGGCCAGCTATCTAGAAGCATGCAATCTGATTTTCGAGAATAGTCTCTTGAGCCGACGCAGAATTAACGGTTTAAATAGCCCTGTCATTCAGAATATCAAGAAGGGAATGGATTTCTTTGAGAAATGGTGCCGCAGTCATGAAGAAACTGGTATTATTATTTTTAACATTATTTTGAGTGTACTGGTTTAAATACATTACTAACACCTGAAGCTTTCACTTAAGGAGCCACACATAATATATTTATTAATGAATCAAAAAAACTAAAAGGACAAACAGGTCTGTTACTTTCTGGTTACTCGAAAGAGTACAGAAGGTAGGCCTTCTCATGGCAAAGCATTTACCTGTATTTTTGAGATGAAAATAATTATTTTCTTTAAAAATGTTACTTCAATTTTTGATATTAATGATGTGTCTACTTATACACTCATTTGCTGACGAGTGAAGAATATATTGCAATAAACACTGCCTATGAACTCTTACCATTTGGATTGTGAAGTAAACAGTACTCAAAGAGGTTTCATTTTTGCCCATAGTTTACCCTGACAACACCAAGAAATCCAGACAGACAAAGTTTCTTGCATGGCAGGTAAGTTTTTTTAAAGACTAAGTTAGTTTAATTTCACCGTTGCTTGAATAAAATTAAATCAGTGCACTGACTAAAAAAATAATATTGAACAATATTCACCTCCTCAGCCCTACTGTTGACACTCGATGAATAATTTTTTTGAATGCATCCATGTAAAGAACTACAGCTGTAGGTCATGTCAGAACTACTGAGTCAAAACAATAACCTTATTATCAACTTGCCAAAAGAAAAAAGGCATAATCAATGTCTGTGGAAAACAAGAGACTTGCATTGGCAGTAAAGTTATAAGAAAAGTTGCTCGAGTTGATATATTTTCACTGATGAGTCTCCTCCCAAGCATATGAAGAGAGCAAGGAAACCATAGTCATATGATTTTCATAATCATTTTAATGTTAATGCTAAATTATTCTTTTTATGTTCTCTGTCCTAGACTTGGGATCTTCTTCGAGTTGTTGTGCATGGATTCCTTTTATTCTGTGCATGGTTTTTTACCCATGTCTCCCCGGATGGGAGGTACTTTATTAGCCCCCTCAGAATCAATGGCAGTGCAATAGAGTCAATTTTTAGTGTGCTCAAACACACAAGTGGAGGAAATCTGTCTGCCATTGCCTACTCACCTGCTTTAGGCAGGTTGATTAACAGGAAAGATTTAGTTGTAAATCAACATTCAGAGAAAGGTTACAGAGACCAGATTTTAAACATAGATGGGCAGTCAATTACAGCTGACAACCAGATTTCTGTTTAGTGCACAAATGTTTCTAGGTCTCTAAGTCAGTTTTCTTTTCCTCCAACGATAGCACAGTCCTCGCTAGGAGGAAGGCAGGGCAGCAATGCTTGCACAATTATCGCAGTTAGGTTTGGGGACTATGCAATAATGCATAAACTAGATATTTCATTACTTTGGGGGCAGCTGCCTCAGTTGTGGATCACACTATTTGTAAATGCTATATGTGATGGTAATCATATATATGATGATCATTTTGGTGATACAGCTGTCTACTTAGATGTAGAAGACATAGTCCAGGCTTCGGGCACTGAGTGCAATGTCCAATCAGTAAGTGCAATTTTTGGCTTTAATAATGCAAATGGATTTGCTGATTTAGCAGCACATTTAGGAAATGTGCTGCAACCATCCTATGGAGTCTTAATTGCAAATGACAAGTCAGTGGGAATTTTAGTTCAAGCAAATGGCCTTTGTGCCTTAATTGATAGCCATGTCCACAACAACAGTGGTGCTGTTATATTGATGGCCGATTGTCCGAGCAATCTTATTACTGCTTACTCAAGACTGCTGTTGGATCAAAATTTAGTGCTTAATATTGGCACCTTTACTTGGGTGCATTATTTAAGTGCCTAGTTCAATTAATAAAGTGTATGAGTGTGAATGACACATTTGTTGAGGGGAACTAATGCCACCAAAAGAGTTGCAAACACTTTGAGTATTTGTTGACTGCAACCGCCTCGATCACATTCAAAGGAATTGTATCCCCATATTGATTCTTAATGAGCAATGTTGAAACAGAATTTGCTCTAGTTTTGCCCCTTGTAAATATAATTATGAAGGAGAGTAAGTTTTGTGCCCTACTACATATGTAGGCTGAATGTTGTTGATAAGAACATTGGCCTCTCTTCTTACATTCACACTGAAATAATATGACTGAGTATAATGGCAATTTGAGTTTCTGTTTTCTATTGTAAATAAGGAAAGTCTTGCTGTGCAATTTAAAACAAGTATCCATTTATTAAATTCAAGGAAAGTTTGCACTCAACAGATTAGTGTTAGTATACATATGTACAGGTATAATATCACGACACATTATTAATTATTACATCTTGGGAGGATTCCATTGGATTTCCTCAAATAGAAATAAATTGCAAAAAAGAAGAGCCCTTATTCAGGGCATTAATTGGACAAGTGTAATTTAGTCAATAAACATTTAAGGAAGTAAAATATGATTTTCTCACCAGTCAACCTGGAAGGGTGGAAAAGATGGCTACAAAGAGATTGAAGGAGGGGTTTACCTTAGGGCGATGGTTCTAATCTGAACAAAAACTATATTTTAAACTTCCTGTCATTCTTAAGCTTCTCATACTTTAAAACACAAACACATCAGGGATTAAGCAATAATTTTGGACTTAGATACATTATGCCTATTACTGTATTCTTTTTTCCTATGTGCTTAAAGTGTATAGTTCACAGGGTTGGCTAATTGGCTCCCTGTCTAGATTGTTACTATAAAAAAATAAAAACATCAAAATGGAATCACAACAGGAATGCATTCTTATTCTAAAAATAATAAAAATATTGACCTCTTAGGAAAATTGTCAGTATCACAAAAAAAAATTCAAATATAACTGATGGAAACCGGTCGCTTCGATACAACCTCAGTATCACAGAATTACACACAAACATTATACCTCAACTGAGTCTTGCATGATTCGAAACGACGTGAAACTTTGACACTGCGGCAGAAATGCTAAAATTCTACTTGCGTTATGTGGCTAATGCGTACGCTTTTAAGCGAGGTCTGAGCATCTCATCAGCGTCAACCACCTTATTTTGACCTTTCAGTTCCCTTTCAATCCTTGCATTCATAAATTCGTTGATTCGAGTATTTGCCAGTTTTGACACCAAGGCTTTGAATAGACCAACCATTATTTCCGTGTCAGTGTCTTCCAAGTTCGTAAGGGAAACGACGAGCAAACGAAAGTCCATTTCAAGGGTTTTATTGTTTAGAACTGCGTTCTGACACATGCTTAAAAACTTTGATGGGTATCGACGAAGGTTACTGTCCGTTGCAAATTCCCGCACTTCGTTATCAACAGATCGCAGAAACGTGATCGTCTCAGCTCTGGGAAACACCAGATTCCCCTCATCAAGATTTTTCAGACTTGCGGAAAGGGCCGATTTATCCTTCATAACGAGCTGCTGTAAAATTTCCAACTCCTGCTCCATAACCGGTTTCCGCTGTTTTGACAAATCTCCCCGTCCTTTTTTTCCGGCAAGAGTCTCCTTCCGCAGTTTAATCATACGCTGCAGAGCCGCTCCACAATACCGATACAAAGTATCGTCCGATTCTTTTGATAGTTGACATCTTCTTCCATTGATACCTTCACCAGCCGTTTCGCTTTCCGTCTTTCTTAGGCGTACATGTTCATGTATGATCGAATAGACCAACTCGTGAATAACACTCACAACACAATGAACATCATCTCGAGAGCTCGTGTGTAAATTCGCCAATAATCTTTCTAAAATCATTCGCTCCTGTGTAGGTTTTCCGGGATGAAAATTAGCCAAGAATTTCATCCAGGACACTGAGAAAGCCGCTTTTTTGTACTTGTCTTTACTGTCTAAAGCTTCTTTGGCTAAAGTTGAAAATTTCCGGCAAAATCCAGCGATCAACAGTTCAAACAACTGCTTCTGAGCGACGCCTAAGGTATGTTCCACAACTTTTATCCGCTCAGGCTCCAATTTTATTCGTGGATCGTCCTTAAGGGTTGCCCTTACTTCGGTTTCTACTTTATTGGATTCTTCCGAACTAAAAATCCAAGAGACCAGCGTTTCCATTTCTTCATCGTTAAGCGTTGCATCTTCACCTTTCTTTGTACGGGTTCCAGTCCGCGTGGATTTTGCTGCCGAAGAGCCGCTCCGTTTGGGTTTTCGCTTTTGTCGGCTTAAAGAAGCCGAAGGAGTTTCCTCATTTGATTCTCCTTCCTCCCTGCTATCAGAAGATGTTATTGAGTCGCTAGAAAGCACGTAACTTGCCGAACTATCATCAGATGACTCCGATAAATTTTTCCCCACGCTTTCCGCCATTGTTCTTCAGAGCACGAAAAGCATATGTAAATGAGCATTACTAAGCTGCGCTCTGATTGGTTATTACGCACAACGCATTAGGGCGTGACAAATTTTCCGCGGGAAAGCCTGTTCTAAAAATAATTCTTCGTCGGAAAGGGTTGACTCCAAGGGCTTGTATGGGAGATTGAGGATCCGGGTAATAGGCTCCTGACCAAATATCTTGTGAAAATAAATTGACAACAAGCAAAAATCTGCCACAGTCTACCACCAATTTAATTAATTTGCCACTAAGAAACAGAAACCAAGCCTTATCTTAAGATAGCTTATCATATTTTAATTTCTAATGTACTTTTCGACACGCGATCATTTGTTTCTTAGTGGTCAACCTAGTTGAAACTTCAATATGGCGTCTGCAGCAAATCTCAAGAATAAGCAAACATCGAACAAGGCTTACCGCAAAACTAAATATTATCCCAAAAAATTGTAAGTATATTTGTGAACGTCTATCCTAAAACTGTATCTGCAATATAGTTATTGGGTTTTTCTTCGCGTACCGACCAGCGTTTTTGGCAGTTGTTTTAGGGTTCCACAGAGCTATTAAAAAACAGCCGCGAGGTGTCTTCGAGAAAAAAATTCATAAAATACTTATAACTAAAGAATATCTGCTTTTCATGTCATAAATGAATTGTTCAAGGCCATAACTACAATGTTACCGCAAAGGAAAATTCACAGATAATTTTCGATTTACGCTAACAAGCCATGGACATGCCAAAATTTCGGTATTTTGAATATCGAAATTTGGCTCGATCCGGACTCAACCGTTTTTGTTTAATTACTCTCAAAAAAATGAATATTAGGACAAACTAACCCTGTTTTGGTTACTTTGGTACAAGGGTCTATCAATATAGAAAGTATGAGCGAAATCGATTTTTCGGCTGTGTCCGCGATTTGGATGATCATATCTGATTTTTACTGACACTGACTCTTAAGTGGAAGATTGTTTTCATAACTTCAGTTGTTCACCAACGATTGGCATGTGTTTAATAAGACTAACAAAGGTAACAACATTTAAAGATTGGCAGAACATTGTATCTCGATGACCTTATAGCTTTTCTACAATGTGTTCGTGTTTTTTTGTTATTGTGGCTTAAAGCTAAAATTATTGGTGTTTCTCAAGGCTCTAGAGTTCCTATTGTAACCTATTAACTGGAAGATGTTTTCATATCTTGCAACCTCATTCCCAGGGTCTCTCTTCTTTCCGGCCCTTGGAGCGAGCTGAGAGAGAGAGACCCTAGAGAGACCTTAAGAGAGACCATGGTTGGGTCTGGCCACGTGTCTCCCAGAATCTGGAAGATTACAAATAAACTATTCGAGGGAGGGGTGGATTAGTGTGAAAGTTGCCTCTACTGAGCCTAGGCGAGAAGGGAAAAGAACCGAAAGAACTGAGCTTTCGTGATTCACGGGCCATGTCGAGGAAGATGCCGGAATCCTCAGACGCCAAAAAAAATACAAAGGGACGGCCAGTGCGACGGCTGAACGACAAAACAAAAGCTGTGAACTTTTTAAAGGGTAACCAGGCGGGATACGTAACTTACATATTAATTTCAAAGAGCACAAACAAGAATCGCACGCACATTAAACGGCTACAGATCACAAGCTCTTCGTCAGAGCGAACCGAATTCCTCGATTTGCTCTGACACGGTGGTCAATTTTCCGTTGATAAGCCAAATTTTAGTGTTTCACTTCACCGACGCAGCACCACAGACACCAAAACTTTGGACACAAAGAAACAAAACTATTGACTCGCATTTTGTCAGCAGAAGTTTGTTCCAAATTTAAATTTTCCTCAGTGCAGCAGCTCAGAAAGAAGAAATAAATGAGCTATATTTTTTTGAGGCTGGTGAAGATTCGAAATTTTTTGACCGTGAGCATACTCGGAGCTGCATTTCACAGGAAATGACTTCATTCTCGCAGCGTTTATATGCTTAATCGAAATGTATCACACCACGATAACTTGTTACAGCATTCGAATGCGTCAAAAGTTAAAGTGTTGGCGAATGAAAGGGAAAGTTTTTCTGACCAACCACGAAGCGTCCATGGGCATATTAGGATTCCTGTAACGGCTGTCTGGATCTTTCTCACATGTCGCAACGCTCGGGAATACGCTATGGCTATTCTTACATTAATTATCAGATAAAACACTATGATTGCGGTTGTGTTTCGCATCACTCCATGCTCGCCTTACGGTACTAAACCACTGATTAACCTAATAATAATCGAAAGCTTTTTGAATATCAGAAAAATAAGGATTTTAGTTTCACGGGATGCGAGAGTTTTTTGAAACCGATGACTTTTATCCCAATCCAATCGACCAGCAAAGTTTCTTTTGACTGCATAAATTGTCAGCCCGGATATCGCCGTAACACCGCTTCTAGATCTGGGCCTTTGTAAACAGCCTCGAGACACTTCACTTGCTTTGCCTTTGAATTGATGTTTGAATATCTGCTAGTGATGGCTGTAAAGTGAAGGCTACTGTACATGTAAAACATCGCGAGAAGTAATGGCGGAACACACTCGCGTGTGAAAACGAAGGCCTCGCTTTGATTGTGACAAAACAAACAGCAACAAACTATTAAAATATAAGGACCCCTCCCTAACGTCTTCAACTGTCTGAGACACACATAACCAGACCCAACCAGGGTCTCTCTCTCTCTCTCTCTCTCTCTCTCTCTCTCTCTCTCTCTCTCTCTCTCTCTCTCTCTCTCTCTCTCTCTCTCTCTCGCTCTCTCGCTCTCGGAACGGGAAGAGGAGAGACCCTGGGTGGGAGGTTGCATAACTTGTTGACCAACGATTGGCATACGTCCAATAAGACTATAAAGGTAACAACATTTAAAGATTTGTAATAATGATCCATCGAAGTGCAAGAGGTGAAAAGCACTGGAAACCCTTCGATGTGTTCTCCTACATGGGGCCATTTCAATATTAGAGACCATTTGTTTTCAAGTTTTCGTTCCGATATTTCCGAGTCTTGTGTTGTTGAAAGTTTGTTTTCAGGAATTTTCAAACTTCCATCATGCAGGATTTATTGAGAGGTGGCTTATGCAATCCCTCAGGGCTGATAATAAGTTTTACGGGATTCACAAATTCTGATCTCGTTTGTATTTTATTGTTGTATTGTTTTGTTAATTATGCATAAATTAACAATTCTAAGCCGAATCTCAGCTGACACGACTTGTAAAACAATACCTTAAAACTTGAACGCCGACTGAACTTCGATTTTCTTATTAAAATGCGGACCAGTATCAGAGACGCCGAACGACAAGTTTCCGTGGATATCTGTTCGGTTTAGAGGAGTTCGCCTTTGGCTTTTGGCGTCCATTTAAGAGTGCACTCGGATTTCAGTAACTGAAACATGGCCTAAAAGATTCGCAATGTGGAAATAATGTATTCGGAAGGGTCATATTTGCTGTTCTTGGCAGTCAAAAACGTCGCCTAGCATTTTCGGAAGGAAAAATAGTTCCCTAGAAAGTCTGTGGAAAGTTCATTTCAGAATTTTCTCAAAGGAAAATTCTTTTCCCTAACATTTTCGGGCGACTGAAATTTCAGCTAAGGAATCCGAACAGATCAAATTCTTCTAGCTAACGGAAACATCACTTTAAACAGACATCAAACACCATAAGGTACTTAAAAATGCCTTTCAACAGCTTTTGGTTGATTTGGCTCGTTGGGTGCCCCTCCAGTATAAGACTAGTATACATAATTAGTCGGTTTAGGCTCATTTGAAAAGGCAGAGACATCGATAAATTACAGCTCGGTCAGTCAACAGAAAAAAAAACCCTAAAGAATAACGTAAATGATAAATTCTGGAGCATTTCATGAGAGGGGTAGCATTTACGGTTAACAGAAAGAAACATTGGATTTCAGGGCTAAACGGTTATTATTTCGTGTTGCCGTTAAAAAGTTTCAAGAATGAAATTTTATGGTTGTTAAACGCGTGTAGGGTTTTAGGGCCATTCCAAGTAAAAAATTAGTTATTATTAAAAGAAAAGTAAAAGAAGATGGATAACACGTGGTATTATCATGCACTTTAAAAACGCAATATATACTGAAAAGAATTACCTTTTTTATAAAGTAAAAGTGTAGGCCATTAAGTTATTAGAGGACTTCTTAGCTTGAATGCTAAGTCCTTAAACGTCCATCAGATTTCTTTTGAATGGGGAAATGGAGGGCTGTTCTTCTTCTTTTTTTTTTATTCTTGCCTTTCTTGATGCATCTGTAAATATGATTCTAATCACCAGCTCGATATATACTAATTATACCTCCTAATACAGCTAACACCATCCAGGCATCATGACGCTTCCAAAACGCGAAACTGTGGTCCTTTGGGGAAAAAAAATATGGTTTACGTGTTTATGGACGTTTTATATTCTTTTAGTTTCATAATTGTGATGGCCCAGCGGCTGAATTTTACGCCATAATCCAGTGTGCGATGTTTCTTAAATTTAGTGCTACCTCTCATAGTCAATAAGTGCTATTTTTTGCTCAGTAATTTGGCCAGGTTCGGATATGAACACAGTGCAAAGTGTCTACTAAGTAGGGCTTCACGGTTTACCAGGGTTTGTCTGAGCAACAGCAGCAGGAATTCTTAATTCCATCTGCACTTTGGCTTCCTCCACAAAACCTTATTTTAGGAACTTTAGAGCCAACTGTGCCGTGTACGCTTTCATTAGTCTGCGAAGAGGCATTTTCAACAAGTTTTTTTCTAATAACAGTGTCACTCGAGTACACTTGTGAAATTTAGTTAATTCTGCTTGAGATGTTCTCCCTTCAGATCTTTGCCGGTTGGGAGATCATTACGGGAGGAGGTCTCAGGATATTCGAGCCACTTGCATTGCACCAGTTCAATTTTCTTTTTACTCGCATTTTTTGTGGTTACGAAATGCATAGGGCACAATACCTAAAAGCGAAGCTCTCAGTTTTTGTGGATCGTCTTTGTTTTGGTTCAAACAGTAGCTAAAGCATTTCTGAAAATACTCAATAACTTTCTGTGACCAGACAGGTTCTACGGGGGAATTGCTTTTTTTTTGGACCTGATCTTCTGAAGGTGACTGACAAGTGTTCTTGTTACATGAGTGCTGTCAGACCATTTTTGTACCGACACTGTATGCCACTTGTTTACATAGAGTACAGAGTACTTCACATGATGATTAGGAGAGTCATGAAAAAGTCTAACTCCTACTTCAGACGAACCTTTCTGATTTTGGCGGCAGTCATGATGAGCTGGTGTTCTTTACCTTTTGACTGAGCACTTTCACAGATACGACACAATTTATTAGCACAAGAATAGTCCAGGACTTTTTTGGTTTTGGAGCCCATGATTGCTCCATGCTCTGTCAGCGAATCGTTGGGCCTCTCATGTTTTAACCATTGCATAGCATATGGATAGCGTGATGTACTACGCAATCAGGATGAGGGGTCTTCCCATGAGAATTTCAACATAATATTTCATTTTCAATAGCCCTGCATTCTGCAGGAATTAGCAACAACCTCCTCAATAGCAAGAGCAATTTCCCTCTCGCGTCGCTTGAACGGCTTCCGAATTATTATTGGGACACTTAATGTGGTGAAAAAGCTGTTGGCGAGTGTATATCCTATACCACTGTCACTGGCGACTAAGAGCGACTTGCATGTTAATTTCACCGTCCGCGAGGGATGAAATTAATGTTTTTTGCCGCTGTGACTGTGGAGTTTGTTTGCTGTTCTCGTCCGTTTCTCCGCAGTACGCGGTTCTTGAAACCAAAGACGAAAGCAGGATAGTGGAAGGAAATAATTATTGCGGCTCTCTTGACAACAGTTTATGGTCACGCTATCAATTCGACGCGACTCGGAACTTTATTGGTACATTGTACACTTAAAAGCCTATTTTCACACTTTCTTTTTAAACGTAAACACAGGTGAACGCATCTTAAATAACTCATTTTTCCATTTCGTGGTTTCAGTAGCCGACAAAAACAGACACATTTTTTTTTGCCGCTAATTATAAGTTTGTCTGTCTAATTTAAAACCCGCGCCATCGCGCTAATTACCGCTAACCACGCGGTAACTATGCCACCTTAAGTGATTGAAAATCCCCATCGGTTTTTAACGACATGTGGTTTTGTCTTCAGTCTTGATATATATTGAACGGATATCTTAAACTTGATTACCGGGGCTAGGATGAGTTCTAGTGTATAAAGAAAAAAAGAGGCGTGCGAAATGGGTTTATGTTAATTCTTAATCAGGGCCCCTGCTAACTTTGGCCAGGATGAGTTCTAGCCTACGAAGAATGAAAAGAGGCGTGCGAAACGCGGTTTTTGTAAAATCTCAATCGGGCCCAGTTGTTCGTAAGGCGATGAACTTAATCCAGGATTAGCGTAAACGTTGAATAGTTTTCAAAGAAATATTATCAGTATCATAAGAGCACTATTTATAAATAAAAACTGGCCTTTACTGTGAACTAAAGATTTCATTAGATTATAAAAGTAAGTTAGACATTTTTATCACGTGGCCGTCTTTGTAATTGCTTTATAAAAATATTTACTCTTTATAAAAATATTAACTCTTCGGAGATCAAATCCATTCATGTGCAGTGGTTATATAGTAGAACCCCGTTAATACGGAGACCAAGGGGAAATGACAAAGTGTCCGTGTTATACGAGTGTCCGTATTAAGAGGGCTGTCAGAAAATAAAACGCCAAGGGCTCATATTTTATCGATACAAAGACTAAAGCAGACATTTTTACGGCAACAAAATGTTGTTTAATAACGGACACTGTAGCTGTAATGAGTTCAGACTAATTTAGCTGAAAAATTCTTCTTGGATCAGAGGATTCCGTGTTTACAAGGACTGTTCGACTGTTACATGCGGTTAAAATGTTACCCTCTGCAACCAGAGTGGGAAAATACCAAGGATAAAGACGCAGTCGTGTGTTAAAAGAACGTCGAGTTATCGGCCACATTCCTTATCACCTTGCGGACACACAAAAAAATCACTCATTTTATTTCAAAGTCTACCAACCGAGAATCGGTAGATGTATGAGGAAGTAAAGAACCACAGTACAAGGACCAAACACTGAAAATAGACAGTGCGCAGATAACCAAGGTCCGTAAAGTGTTTGTCACTCGGGACAAAGAAAAATTGTTCATTGTCCGTATTGACCGATTTAATTTTATAGAAAATATATGAACTTTTCGTGGGGACAAACGAGACTGTAAGTAATATCCGAGCGTTCGTATCATGCGGGTGTCCGTAGAGCGGGGTTCTACTGTAATGAGATAAAATTCTAATCCAAGTATAAAACTTAAGGAGAAAAAATAGCCAAGAGAAACCAAGGGACCAGACACTCAGTTGTATAACCAATTCAAACAGGAATTGTTTTACTGAGCGACCATAGTAAGCGAATAATATCAAGATGGCGTATAACCGTTTAACGGCTTTCAGTAGGCCTTATTCAAGATACCCACTCTCTTTGAACATGCGTAGGTAGCAATGGCAAGGAATCATGTTATTGTACTGTCATGGAATAAATGTTGCTGGCCATTAAATTAATTAATTCAGACTCTGATGAAATTTCAAAGATGCCAAAAGTGAAAAACAACACACACAGTTAACGTAAAAATAGAGGATTAAATGAAGACAAAGTTCAAAGTTACCTCTACTCCAGAATAAAGTAAACAGAAAACTGATACAGAACCAACGCTGTGAGTTATGTACCTCGTAGTAGTAGCGTAATTCTTGCCTGCCGCAAAAATGTTTGTAGCAATCGTGTGGATGATCCATGAGTTTTGGTCGAAGTGAAGCAGCGCCCGTTATTTCAATCGATTATTTAGTGGTTTCTGAAACTTTTCTTTACAAGGTTTAGTTATAAGTGTCTCGCAAACTATTTCTGTCCACTATTTTCTTTCCAAGCCATTCGAGTCTCGAGTGTCATTTGACAGCAACAGTATGGATAAAGACTTAAAATATTGTAAACGTGTAATGAAATCCCCAATTCACCACTGGCCGTGGTGAAGATAAAGATAACATCAAACGTTAATGCTCCCAACCCATGACATCGAACAAAACCAGATATGTGCGAGTAAAGGGGTAGGGATGAAGCAGTCGATTTGCCAAATCTGTGCCCAAAAAAAATTCGAGATAAATTTGGCCCACCCTAAGGACTGTAATTAAGGGAAGGTTAATGCACAAAGGCGATCTTCAATTATCAAACAAATTATAGTTTTCTTTGCTTGTTTAAGTACATGATAGAAGTCAAAGATCACTGCTTAACGGCAAGACGTCCATACTGAGCTCAGCATGTTTGCAAAGGCTCAGATGCAACTGAGGTTGTTTGTTCTCTTTTCCCTTGAGTTTTGTTGGAACATTATGCAGGGGAACTTGAGTACTTCTGCGTTCTCACTTAAATACTATTGTGTTCGGACTTTCCTAATGTTTTCGAAATTAGCGACAGTGTTGCGAGTAAACGTGCATTTTAAGCAAACCCGTTTGTTACTGCTGCATTTAAAAGGCTTTCTGAAAGTCATCGTCGCCACTCCGCAGTACCTGCTGAGAACAAACAAAGTTACGAGATGAACCTGTCCCAAAACCACTCTCAAATTACATCTGTATTATAATCTTTTTAAGCCGTAAAGGAAATTAAAATGATGGCGGTCGAATAATCGCCTTCTGTTCCCCGGGAATCAAACGAGCATATGACTAAATTAAATACAAGTGGATGCAGTTATCCGTTTCGAATTTTTTCGTAAAGCGTCGAATTATTCCTTTGGCCGCCCTTAACTGATACAAATTGTCACTTTCGATGGCCTTTTCGCCATTTTTCTGCTTAGCATCCCCTTGTCGCTAGTCTCACAACACACCCTGAATCAAACGACTGATTCGGAATTATGAAGCCTAAACATAGATGCAGCTTAACCTGAGGTGGAATATTGTTAAAGAACGTGCTACTTACTCCTGTCATATCGCAGAAGTGGAATATTTAATCAACACATTTGGTTATGGGAATACTTAAAGCAGTATTTTTCTTTCTCTGGTAGATTTCAGAAATTTCTAACTAAATTGAAAACGAGCGTCTTCTCAGTAGGTCACTATAGCTATAATCCCGGTCACAATATACTTGTAACACTCGACAAAAGCGTCACATATTTCACGACCACATCTCACATATTCTACTCCCCTTGCTCTCAACATTAGCCAGCTTAAGATCCGACGACGACGGATGTCTGAGACGGCAAGCGGAAGTGAAATTACTGCCAGAATTACTTCCGGCTGCCGTCGTTGTGAAGTTTCCCGCCGTAGCGGTCTTCTCTGTGACGTGAAGAAAGCCATTTTGCCGTCGCGTCTGAAACGTGAGTACACTTGATCAAAATAATGCTATTTGAACTTGTTTTGAGCGAAATTCTTACGTAGTGTTGAAAGTTTATTCTTATTAGACCATGTTTATCAAATTTCTAAGCAAGTACACACTATTTGTGTAAGGGAATTTTAACGTTTACACTTTTGCCTTTCTCTTAGCAGTTCGACTCTAACTATGGCAAACAACTCGATCTCGACGAAGAAAGCAACGCAGTAAGTTTTACAATAATTTTCCTTTTTCGTGATTTATTTCTATCTGTGTATGTATACAAATAAATTATCGTAGACTTGTTTAACCATAAATTGAGGTTCAGTGGATTATTCCACTCGTCTTTTCTTGAAATAGCGAGTCAACAACTTGCCAATTACTCTGCTCATCTTAGAAAATGATTTTAATCAAGAGCTTTAATTTCAGTAAAGCTTATTATTTGCGACAAAAATAACAGCGTCGTTAAGACGTGAAACATTTGGCTACAAATTGCTCAAATTACATCGTCGTGAGAAGATTCTACTTCGTCATTGGTCAATGTCGCTAAGGAGTCACGTGAGATATGCGCGCGTAACCAGAGCGTTCACTTGCTAGCTAACCTTTGGAGCGCTCGCACGTAAATTTGTCATGGCAGCTGAATTTACTTTAGGCGCCCTCGTCGATGGACCGAGGAACTCCTCACCTGAGGATATTGACGACCACGATTTACTTGCTGAATCTACACTCGATAACAGCGACTCGCTGTTGAGTGCCTTGACTACCTTGACAGCAAACATGGACCGCATGGCGAGTACAATGACCGCCATGGGCGAATCGTTCGCTGCACTGTCACAGCAACAAGGACCCGTAAAACGAGACTCTCGTGCTGGAAATTTAGACCCTCCAGATCAACAAGCGAAAAAGTCGAAAACTTGTGCTAGTGCCTCTATCAGCGACAGCGACGACCATGTGTCCGCTCTGCTAAACAGTGATCAGAACGACATTGATAGTGACAAAAGTGGCACAAAGATGCCAGACAATCCGCAGGACTACTGCTGTAACACTGAGGGTGAAGACGAGCTCTTGAGCCAGTTAGCCTTGGACTTCACTACGGATGATAAAGTGAGCAGCCCAGTTTCGAAACAATTGGCTGAGATTGTGAATAAACGTTGGGCGTCCAAATTGAGCGACCGTAAGCTCAAGGACCTGAGTGCGAAATACGATCGCCCTGAAAACTGCGAGACTCTCGCTGTTCCCAAAGTTAACCCCGAAATTTGGGGAAAGTTAACACACTATGGGAAAAAGCAAGACCTCAGGTTGTCTGCCATTCAGAATTTGCTCGCCAAGGTAGGAGCGGTAATTGTTCAATCAGCCCAGAAATTAATGGCTTTTCGAACACAGGGAGCGAATGGCGGCAAATTCGATACGGCTGCTGCGCTTACCGCGCAGATTAATGCCATAGCGCTGTTGGATCATACCAGCTATGAACTCTCGCTCCGTCGACGGGAGGCCTTCAAACCTAACCTCAACAAGGAATACGGCTTGCTGTGTTCATCACAGACACCCGTCACCAAACTGTTGTTCGGTGACGAACCTCAGGCGCAGCTCACTGCAATTAGGGCCTCTAATCGCATTAGCCACGCAGCTGTGAGCCACAACAACTCCAGCCCTTCCACTAACAAGCCCTCCTGGCGTCACAAGCAGGAGAAGCCTTTTTTAGGCAAAGGTCAGTACCAGCCAAAATGGAAACAAAAACAGTGGAGGAAAAAGGAGGAGCCCAGCAAAAGATAAACGAGGACTTCATGTCAAAATTAAACTCGTTACAGGTAACTGAATTTGTGGGCTTTGTTCCTACATTAATTGATTATCTGGTTGCACAGACAAGCTGTTTCAAGAGCGGTAGACTGGCACAATTTATTTCCGCCTGGCAACAAATAACTTCGGATGCTGAAATCCTTCAAATGGTATCTGGTCAATATATTGAATTTAATACCCAGCCTTCTCAGTCACTTCCCCCACCAGTCAAACATTTTAGTGGGGAGGAAAGTGTTATTATTTCATCTGAGATTTCAAAGTTACTTGAGAAGGCAGTGATTGTGAAAACCACTCATGAACCAGGAGAATTCATCTCCTCTGTTTTTGTTCGACCCAAAAAGGATGGGTCTCATAGGATGATATTGAACCTGAAAAATCTGAATAAACATGTACAATACAACCATTTCAAAATGAATACATTGCAAAGCGTTCTGCGGCTTATGAGACCACACTGCTTTATGGACTCGATAGACTTGAAGGATGCTTACTACAGCGTACCTATTGCACCCTTACACCGGAAATACCTTAAGTTTGTATGGGATGGCACGCTCTATCAAATTACTTGTTTCCCAAATGGGTTAGCATTTTGCCCTCGCCAGTTTAAAAACGCTTATGAAGCCTGCTTATGCTGTATTGAGACAGCTTGGTCATGTGAACTCCCCGTACATTGACGATTCTTACCTTCAAGGTGGAGACTATTATGAGTGTTTAGCTAATGTTTTAAACACTGTTAAAATGTTTCTTACGCTGGGTTTTATTATACACCCGCATAAGTCAGTTTTTATCCCAACACAGAAGCTAGTTTTCTTGGGGTTCATATTGGACTCCGTTCAGATGAGAATTTATCTGACCACTGAAAAAATGGATAAGGTCAGGTCAACTTGCGTTAAGATCCTGACTGTCTCGCCCATAACAATAAGGGATGTTGCACAAGCCCTTGGTTATATGATATCTTGCTTTCCAGGGGTCATGTTTGGCCCACTTTGATGCCTTCATGACAATTTCAGGCAAGGCCCGTCAAGAGTTAGAGTGGTGGGCTGTACATGTTGACTCTAGTTACAATGTCACAAATCATGGTGAACCCACCATTGTATTATTTACGGATGCTTCAACCACTGGGTGGGGCTGTTCCTTAAATCATGATTCTACAGGTGGTAACTGGACTGCTGAAGAGGCTGAGAACCACATTAATTACTTGGAATTGCTTGCAATATTCCTTGCACTTAAGTCCTTTTCATTGACACTACATGGGAAACATGTCAAGGTCATGGTAGACAACATCACTGCACTGTCTGGCTTAAACCATATGGGTACTAGCAGTTCTGAAAAACGAAATGACTTAACAAAAGACATATGGCTGTGATGTGCCCAACGAAACATCTGGGTCACAGCTGTCCACATCCTAGGTGTAGAGAATGTGGAAGCTGATAGACAGTCTAGGTTGTCTCACTCCCAACTTGAGTGGACCCTTGACAAAAATATTTTTACAGATTGTATGAGAGCATTTAATGTTCGCCCGGATATTGATCTATTTGCATCCAGAATAAGTCATCAGCTTCCAAATTATGTATCCTGGCGTCCAGACCCAGGGGCCATTGCCATAGATGCCTTTCATTTATCATGGAAAGACTACATGCCTTACATTTTCCCCCCATTTTCTCTCATACCTAGAGTGTTACAGAAGATGCAGCAGGAAAAAGTTCAAGGAGTCATTGTTGTTCCAAAATGGCCGACTCAAACATGGTGGCCGGTGATGATGCAAATGTTGATCAGCACTCCTGTTCTCCTCCCAAACAGAAAGACACTGCTAACTCTTCCAGGCAACCCGGACAAAATTCATCCTTTGTATCCCCGATTAGAACTGTTGATGTGCCACTTGTCAGGAGATCCCTTGAAAGCCAGGGAATTTCAACAGAAGCTTCAAGGATTATCTTGTAGTCCTGGAGGTCTGGTACGGCAAGCCAGTACCAAACTTACTTTCAAAAGTGGGAATTGTTCTGTCGTCAACGGAACCTTAATCCACTTCAAGCAACTGTACAAGATGGTATAAACTTTCTTGCCGAGCTTTTTGCTTCTGGTGTCGGATACAGTTGCATTAACACTGCCCGCAGTGCCTTGTCATCAATACTTGTCCTCCCAGGGAATCTTCAATTTGGGACTCACCCACTTGTGACTCGATTTGTGAAAGGCGTTTTTCAGGCACGGCCAGCCCTTCCCCGGTACAGAGAGATAGGGAATGTGGAGCAAGTGTTTAAGCATTTGGCAGGGTGGACCTTGGGCGAGGACTTAAGCCTAGGAACCTTGTCCTGGAAACTTGCTATGTTACTTGCCCTTTTATCAGGTCAGAGGGTCCAAACACTGAAAGCATTAACTCCGTCTTCAATGACTTTGTCTTCAAGCAAATGTGTATTTACCATTTGCACAACCCTGAAAACAACTCGACCAGGCCACCATCTATAGCCTATTGAATTTTTAGCATATCAGCCTGACCTGAATTTGGATGTTGTTAAGCATCTGCATACATACATTGCTTGCACATCCCAACTTAGAGGAGACACTGATCAGTTACTTATTGGCTACCAAAATCCTTACAAGCCAGTGTCCACTAATACCATCTCTAGATGGATAAAGACTGTCCTTGGCAAGGCAGGAATCAATACTGGATTGTACAAGGCTCATAGCACTAGGGCAGCTGCTACTTCTACTGCCCAGAGGAAGAATGTTCCTATTGACACCATCCTGGCTGCAGCCGGCTGGAGCACTATGAACACTTTTGCTCAATTTTACTCAAGGTCCATTGAAGCCGATGTCAAAAGTTTTGGTCAAGAACTTTTGAAAGATGGCTCTCACTTTAAACTGGTTATAAAGCTTATGCTCAGCCTGACAATTTCGCTGAATATTTAGTCACTTAATATTGTTTGGTTTGTTGTTGGTACCTTTCTGGTTCAGGTTCTATTAAAATTATTGTACATTACTATGTTTATGCTTTTGTTTATGCTCATGATCATGACGCTTTGAAGTCTCACGTGACTCCTTAGCGACATTGACCAATGACGAAGTAGAATTGTAAAATTAAACGAGACTTACCTTAAGTTGAAGTTTGATTGAGATTCTACGAAGTCATTGGTCTGGAGCTAAGGAGTTAGGTGCCCTCCCTTGTGATGTGCCCACCCTGTTACATTACTGCTGTCCTGATCATTCGCCTTTCAAGTGTGAACGCTCTGGTTACGCGCGCATATCTCACCTAACTCCTTAGTTCCAGACCAATGACATCGTAGAATCTCAATCAAACTTCAACTTAAGGTAAGTCTCGTTTAATTTTACAATTGTGTCCTTATATTATTGCGCATTGTCGGGTTATTTGGCTAAGTACTGATTCAGAATACACTACACGTGTTTCTTATCGGGTGCCATGTTTAATCAACCTCCATATCATGCGGGCCTCAATCCCCAGAAAGCCCTTCATGTAAGCTATCACAACATCTCCCCCTTTAGTTTAACAACTCAACATCCAAAAAGGAGCAACTGACGCTACAGTAAACCAAAACTTATAACACTGTGCAATGTCACTCTAAACATAGATTTTCCCTAACTTTGAGTGAAGGCCTTATGATTCTCTTAGGCCTACTAGCAAGAATAGGTGTTACTGGGGGCACTTGTAAGTTAGGAGTGTCAGTTTGCATAGGTGATGCTGGCTTGGTCTCCGTTGGAGCGTCACTCACTGCGGGTGTCGGTCGATGTTGCTGCTGCTGATACGGAATTGGTATCAAGTGAGCACGGTTCCTCCTTAGTGTGCTGGAGGGTGTTTCGACCACGTACGACCGAGGTGTTGATGCCGCTTTCACAACTTTCCCTGTGCGTTGAAGGTCTTTCACAAAGACTTCTGTACCCGGTCCTATTGGAGACAGGGGCTTTGCTTTGTGACTGCTGTTGAATACTGTTTCCTGCTTCAACTTGCTCATGCTCTCTCGTGCACGTAGGTTTTCTAAATCGGGCCACTGCGGGTTTAACTGGGTATGGAACGTAGGTACACTGTTCCTAATTTGCCTTCCCATCATGATCAGTAGAGCAGGAGAGAACTTGCATGCTAGTGGTGTTGATCTGTAGGCAAGCAATCCTGTAGCGGGGTCCTTCTCTTTCGTGATCAGGTTCTTCACCGTTCTGACTTGACTTCTCCGTTTTATTGGGGAAATCGCGGGCTACTTGTGTTATGTTTGAATCCCCACTCCTTAGCAAAATGTGAGAATTCTGCACTGTGAAACTGAGGGCCGTTGTCAGATCGCACTTTTTCTGGAGTGCCATGCCTGGCAAATATGGACTTGAGTGCTCTGATGACCTCGCTTGACTTGGTGGTCTTTGTCATCGCTGCTACTTCCACATACCTTGAGAAGTAGTCTATGACAATAAGGTAGTCGACGCCTTTTAACTCAAAGAGGTCTGTGGCTACGACTTGCCAGGGACGGTCCGGTAAAGGTGTCGGGATAAGTGGTTCAGGTTTGCTGTCCCTGTGTAAGACACAAACTCTGCACTGTTGAATTAAATCTTGGATTTCTCTGCTGAGTCCTGGCCACCAAACAGAGTTTTTGGCTCGCTCACGGCATTTGGTTATCCCTTGGTGTCCCTCGTGGATCTTATCTAAGGTGTCTAGGCGCATGAAGGACGGGATTACGATTCTGGACGCCTTTAGCAGGATGTTTTGTACCACCGACAGCTCGCCTCTGCTTGACCAGTAAGGTTTCAAAGCATCCTTTAGTGAATACTTGTCAGGCCATCCCTTGTAGCAGTACACTTTGATCTGGCTGCAGACTGGATCCTCGTCCTGCGCTTCCACTATTTGCTGTAGTCTTGTGTCTGAGGCGGGTAGCGACGAGATCACACTTCCGACGTAAGCAACCATGTCGTCATCATCAATTGTGGACTGGACTATTTGATCTCGAAGTTGGAGTATCGAGAGCGCATCCGCTATGTGCATCTGCTTCCCTGGAACGTGCTTGATTTCCTTAAAGTGGAATCTCATTAATCTCATCCTGAATCGCTGGATCCTTGGCGGAAGTTGATCCAGTGTATGAGTACTCAGCAGTGGTACCAGGGGTTTGTGGTCAGTTTCCACGAAGATTGACTTTCCCACGATGTATTCCCATGATCGCTCGCACGCCCATGTGAGAGCTAGGGCTTCCTTCGCGATTTGTGCGTATCTGGTTTCAGTGGGCGTCATCGCTCTTGATAGGAATGATATTGGCCTCCAGGAGTTGTCTGATTGAAACTGGAGAACTACCCCACCTAAGCCAAATGAGGAGGCGTCAGCTGCGACTTTGGTCTCCTTGTTTGGGTCGTATAGCGCTAGTACCGGGACTGGTATGAGGTCAGCTTTGATTCGCTCAAATGCTTTCTGCTGCTCGATTCCCCATGTCCACTGGTTCCCTTTCTGAAGCAGGTCTCTGATGCTCTTTGTCTTGTCAGCAGGATGTTCTGAGAACTTGCTTAATTGGTTCACCATGCCAAGAAAGGTTCTTACTTCTTGCACATTCTGAGGTGGTGGTAGATCTGTGATTGCTCGTAGCTTCTCTGGATTTGCCTCAATTCCACTGGAGCTTATGACGTGACCAAGGAACTTGACCCGTTGTGCGCTGAACTCACACTTATCAAGGTTCAGTGTCACACCGGCTTCTAACAAACACGTAAGAACAGCTTCCAGCCTCTCATCGTGTTCCTCCTGGTCTTTACCCTGTACCAACACGTCATCTATGTTACATTCCACGCCCTCTAATCCCTCAAGGATCTGACGCATGTTTTTCTGGAATTTCTCTGAGCCAGAACTGATGCCAAAGGGTAAGACGTTGAAACAGAAACGTCCCCATGGAGTGATAAATGTAGTTAATGGTCTCGATTCCCCTGCTAGCTTAATCTGCCAGAAGCCTGAGTTGGCGTCAAGTTTAGTGAAGACTCTTGAGTCGGCCAACCTACCCAGGGTTGTGTGTACTACTGGAAGTGGGTGCTTCTCTCTCCTGACGTACTCGTTGAGCTTGCTTAAGTCCACGCATACCCTGACCTTCCCGTTGCTCTTGGGCGTTACCACCATAGGTGCACACCAATCGGTGGGTTGGTCCACTCTGAATATGACGCCTGTCTCTAGCATTCTATCCAACTCTTCTTTCGTCTTCTGATACAGCGGTAACGGTACTTTCCTTGGAACGGTCATTTAGAAGGGTTTGGCATCTTCTTTGAGCGTGATGCTGTAATTGTCCTTCATGACCCCCAGACCCTTGAACAGCTTAGGATACTTATCTGCTACTTTAGTCTTGTAGTCAGCACTGCTCAAACTGTCAAGTCTGGTTACCAGCTTCAGACGTTCGGCTGCTTCTCTTCCTAGCAAGGCTCTTTCCAAATCTTCAATCACGTACACCTGTTCTCTTGCAACATTGTCTTGCGCTTGGAACTCTGCAGTGAAAGTTCCTAAACACGTTAATTTTTGTTTACAAGGACCCATGAGCAGCTTGGTTGTGTTGCTTAGTGATGGGGTTGGTTTCAGGCTATGGTACAAGCTCGGTGGAATTACAGTAACATCTGCACCTGTATCGACTTTAAACTCTGCGTGTTGCCCATTTATCATGAGTTTTGCTTTCCACGAACCTCCCTCGCCTCCTTGAACAGCATCTAGTTTGGTAACTTCACCCAGGAAGAACTCTTCATCATGCTGTGTGCCAGAGAAGTTCACTTCACCCACTATCTTGTTGGAGTGAGCTCTGCAGGCTTTTGCCCAATGACCCACTTTAGAACACTTGATGCATTTTGACTCTCTTGCTGGACATAGTCTCTTTGCATGAAAGGGGCCATGGCATCTTGGACATTTTCCTTCAGAAGTCTTCTCCCTTGCTTGCTTTTGTTTTGATGGCTTCCTCTGGTCTCTTTTCTTCTCTGCTTCTTCTTTTCCCTTTCCTTTGGATAACCGGTCCACGTTAGCTGGTGGGGGTTCTGACTTTTCTCCCTTTAGGAAGGTTTGTTGTTTTTTTACTGTCTCTGATTGTCTGGCCTTTGTAGTTGCCTTTTCCAAAGTCAACTTGGGATCCAGTTGCAGCTGTTCAGAGACCTTTTTGTCTTTCAGCCCCACAACGATTCTGTCACGGATGAGATCGTCCTTAAGAGTGCCAAATTCGCAGTATTCCGCAAGACAGTGTAAATCAGTAATAAAGGTATCCACTGACTCATGGTCATTTTGACTCTGAGGTTAAATTTAGTTCGTTCAAATATTACGTTCCTCTTCACTACAAAATGACTTTCAGACTTGCCTTTGACGGTGTCGTACTGCTTCGCTTCAGCGGCGGTAAGTCCAAACGAGACTACAATGTCATCGGCCTCTTCGCCCATGGAGTAAATAAGAGTGTTTACCTGGTTATCGCCGTCATTTTGGTCGAGTCCGGTCGCTTTTCGAAATCTCTCGAAACGCCTAATCCATCTGGGCCATCCTTCGGGTTTAAAACTAAATTTTTCCGGCGGTGGAACTTGATAGTTTGCCACGGATATCTGTTGTGTAGTTGCTGCGACTTGCGAGTGTGCATTTTGAGCGCCGGCTCCGTTCGACTCTTCAACTACTTGTGGTTGTTCAGCTTGAACTCCGGCCGCGTTCGCTTCTGGTTCTCCCATATTTTCTCTGTGTCTGATTCTTCTTCAGTTTACAGGTTATTGGGAACTTTCTGCTGCCACCATGTCGGGTTATTTGGCTAAGTACTGACTCAGGATACACTACACGTGTTTCTTATCGGGTGCCATGTTTAATCAACCTCCATATCTTGCGGGCCTCAATCCCCAGAAATCCTTCATGTAAGCTATCACAACACGCATTACATACATGCACACAAGCAAGATTGCTGTGATTTGCTTTGGGAGTTCTCAGCTGAACTGACATTTCCTAATGGTCGAGATAAGGTAGACTCACAAAGATTTGACATATTTTTAAATATCTATATTTTATTTTTTCGAATTGTAGAACTAACATGGAGTGGACAGAAGATCATGACCCACTCTCTGTCAAGAAATTCTGGCTCTAGAACCCTTCAGAGCTAAAAAGGGAAGTATTGCGAAGGGCAAAATTGGGATCAGATTGCCAGTAATCTTAATTCCTAGGAACTTCCAAGATTTAAAGTTACCAATCGTTTGGTAAGAACGTTAAAAGAAGAGAAGAAGGCCAGTGGTATTGAGACTGACATGAGTGATGTTGAGAAAGCTTTGGAAGAAATTCTGGAAAAGGAAGCAGATGCTGAAAACACTCTGGAAACTGACAAGAAGAAAGCAGATAATGCTAAAGCCGTGGAGATGCGGAATAGAGCAATGGAGAGCTTGCGCTCAACACAGAAAAGGAAGGTGGGTGATGAAGTCGAGGATGTAGAGAATGCGGCACAGCCAAAGCCAAAGCCACAAATTACAACGAGGAGTGGTGGGGATACATTAACATATTTACGCGAGAAAAATGATATGGCTCAGAAATGGAAAACTGAAGAGTTGAAAGTGCAAAAGGAGCGCCTGGAAGTCGAGAGTAAACAGCAAGATGAGTCCCAAAAACAACATCAAGAAATGATGCAAATGATGGCCCAGCAAGTCAAGCAGCAACAGAATCAAATGCAACAGTTCCAGCAAATGTTTGCTACTATGCAACAACAACAGTCACAAATCATTTTGAAGCTATTAGGAAAACAAACTAATTAGTAACATGAACATGTTGAATGTAGTTATACAGGCTCTAGCCTGCATTTTTCTTCAGTCCATTTTCGAGGCTCTTTTACCATGTTTTTGTATGATGAGGGTAGGGGGACCTTGTGGTAGTTTTTAAATATTTTCTTTTTGTTTTTGAAAGGCCCCCTGCTCTCGTTCTCCCACCCTGAAGTTGTTATACCTTGGTTTTCAACCCGCTTTGTATAAATTGTAGTTGTTGTCCACTTGTTCTGAGTACAAACATTAGAGGATAAATACCAAACTTTATACAGTTTATTGGCAGGGTTCAGATACCCAATGTTACATCTCATAGTTTTGTTGCGTATTCTTACATCAGTTAAAAATTAAAATTCATTTTTGGGTACAAGTAGTTTTAGTTGTTAAGAAAAATAATCCTGAAGGGTCGGTGGGTTAATTTCAAAGAAATCTGAAGTGAAATTGTCATACAAACAAGTCATGGCATTCCTTAAAATTGCACATACAATGTACATCTTTCCCACTGCACTCAATGATATCTTTTGAGTTTTCTTAAAATCAACAATTTAAAAATAATTAATAATGTCCCCGAAAAGCCACTCAACTGAAACGCGGACAGTGCTCATGGACTTGTTGAACTCTTCCATCTGTGGAGTAATACCTGCAGCACGATATGGTACGACAAGGTGAACTCTTAACGGGTAAGCAGGGTCACCATATAACACCCAGTCGGCGAAAAGGAGTGGCGCTCAAGGTCTCGCAGAAGGCCAGAGTCTGCTAGCATTCCAGCATCATGTTTGCGGCCCTCTGAAAGAAAATGAGCATATTGCTTAAAAATTGAAATTTATACTGAATGTCAAAAAATATATATCTTTATACTACTTTATATCTTTCATACTTTGAACTGCTTTCACCCATCTGTCACGCTGTTCGACTTTACAGTGTAACAGATGGTTATATAACGTAACTAATTCTTGAAAAAAATAATTTTCGTTACCTACTGGCCCATACATGTTCGCTATCATACCACACGGCAATGCAACAGATTGGTATTTCAATGCGTGGACTCTTTTGTGCCCGTTGTACACGATCCCCTGGTTTTCTTGTGGTCGGCAAATGGGTCGTACTGTACCGTCTATGAGGCCAAAGCAATTCGGCAGGGCACTTCCTTCCCCTCGCATGGCATCAGCATATGTCTGAAGTATTGGGGGAATCATTAAGGTGTCGTTCCATGCCGTCAAACGGTGATGGTGTAAGCTGTAGACAGTTCCCATAACATGATTGGTGATCATACAAAGTTCTGGAACTGGGCGGCGAAAACGATGGGTTAGGTCACTGTACCTACAAGAGTACGCTAATCTTCTCAGCAGAAGACAAAGGCCTTCAATTCCATCACAGAGAGTCCCTTGTTCACAGGTATACGAGTCAGGTAACCCCATTGCCTCTGCGAGAATAGGTATGTTCCTTCCTTCGTCAAGTCCCTCCAGGTCAAACTGTTCATAATTTTGGTAGGGAAAATCGGGATTCTTTGAACTGTTTGCATCATACAACAGTAAAAATTCACCTTCTGAAAATGTCGCCATTATCAAAACTTGTGAGCAACAATTCACGAACCTTTCTAAAGGTACCCATTGCACCTCCTATACTACGAAAGAAAAAGGCAATACTACGAAAGCCCGCCGTCGCGGCCGCTATCTTAAGGTTACTTTTCGCGCCATTGCAACGGCGAACTCTCCCCAAGCCTCCTCAACCAAGTCTACCGTCGCAGACTTCCGCCGTCGTCGGATCTTAAGCTGGCTATTGAAGGGGAAGGAGGGGAAATAGGGAGCTAGCGTTTCAAGAATTGTGTCCGAGATTGTAGTTTCAGATGTTAGTAACTAACAAGAAAGCTATATTCTGGTCAGGGGGATTAAAGTCAATAGACATCCAATAATACACGAGTTGAAAACTACGCCTGTTCTAAACGTATTGTTAACTCTTTTTGAAACGTTTCTTAGTCGGTCTTCCGACGTACCAGCCAACCAATACCTCCATCGTGAGATGAGGGGATTGTTATTACCAAAAGTTTTCTTGTGAGAATTTGAAACAGCATTTACAAAGGAATTAATTTGTTTGGATTGTCCGCTTAATATTGCTAAAGAGGTTGTCATAGATGACCATTTCAGACTGGTTTCTCTGCAGATGTCATTCAACGAAGAAAAGTTACAGAGTGAAAAATCTGACTGTGATGTGCGCAAGCCCTGACTCCGTTGACGGCAGTATTTTCCTCTTTACGACATTTTTCCATTCATGATCAGTAATAGCAATTAACAAGTTAAGTGTGTATTTTGTTGACAAAGATCTCAAAAATTTTCTTTTGCTCTGATGCCAAATTACACATAAAGTTAGTTATCGAAAAACGTTTTCTTTTCTTCTTCTTTGGGGAATTGTGGATTGTAGGAGGAAATTTGGTTGGAAGAGGTGTATCACCATTTTTCTACATTTGAAAGCTAATCAACAACAACAACAACAAAAATAATGATGTAACTTGAAAACACGCGCAACCCTTTATTATGAATTCTGTTACTCCCCCCCCTACCAACCAACTTCAATTTCTCACTTTTCGTCAACGTCAATTATCACCTTATCCGCATTTGACCGACTTACCTCCTTATGTTTTTTCCTGTGGCTCATCAAAAATCCAATGTGAACGAATAGGTGATTGGCTGTGATGTTAGATTTGTTTTCCGATTCGATTTTCTCAATTTCGATGGAATGGATACTTCCGCTCGGGGGAGAAGCACCCGAAAGAACCATAATACTTCAATACTTATTGCGCGCAAATATCCTGAAATCAATGTAGAAGGAACTGTCACCCTCCGGTTCACTATGTATTTAACATAACAGTATACCGATAGGCACCTTGTGAACCGAATGGTTTTCCTTTTTTGGCGAGCACTGAATTGAAAGCATTTTTTTTTTGTAAATTTGTTAGCTGTTTTTTCGTTGTTAATTCACATTTGGTTGTATGTCACTACGCTTATAGCTTTTCTACAGTGAGCTCGTGTTTTAGTTTTTGTCGCTTAAAGCTAGAATTATTGGTGTTTCTCAAGGTTCTAGTGAACGTATTAAATGGAACATATTTTCATAACTTCACTTGTTCACCAACGATTGGCATGCGTTTAATAACACTTTAAAGGTAAGAGCAAGAGTTGAAAAGTGCTAGAAACCGTTGGATGTGTTGTCCTGCATGGGGCCATTTTAAATCTTTTGACATCAGACCGAATACTAGAGACTCTTCGTTTTCAAGTTTTCCTTCCGATATTTTGGAGTCTTGTGTTGTTCAAGGTTTGTTTTCAAGAGCTCATGCAAGATAACACTTTCCAAACTATTTTCAGTTTTTCCAAAATAGAGAATTCCGCCGGATAATACAATTTTGACCTTTTTTCAGCGTAATCACTCCGCTAAAAACTGTAGATTTCATGGGAAAAATCGTAGGGCTCTTTTTATGCCGAGAAAATAGACGTTATTTCACGTTTCTGGTGGAATGAGAAGTAAAAAAGTATGACCTGTTTTTTGTTATTTTTGAGGACAAGAACTTTTTACCACTTTCTTGTCATTGGAAGTTGTTAAAACTGGTGGACATCAATAAAATATAGTATAAGCGCATTCAACTTTTTCTATTTTTTGCAGAGAGCCAAATTTGTTCCTCAGAAATCAACATTACTTACACATTGCTCTTGTTATTCGGGAACTGGTACCCTTGCTTTTCACTCCGCTGGAATTGTGACAAACATCATGTTGTCTCTGTTCAAAAAGCAAGGGTCCGAAATTCGGACCCTTGCTTTTACTCCGCTGAAATCGTGAAAAAAAATGTCTTATTATCTCTGTTCAAAAAGCATCGAACCCTTGCTTTTACTCCGCTGAAATCGTGAAAAAAAATGTCTTGTTATCTCTGTTAAAAAAACGAGGGTCCGAAATTCGGACCCTTGCTTTTTACTCCGCTGAAATCGTGAAAAAAAAAATGTCTTGTTATCTCTGTTAAAAAAGCAAGGGTCCGAAATTCGGACCCTTGCTTTTTACTCCGCTGAAATCGTGAAAAAATGTCTTGTTATCTCTGTTCAAAAAGCAAGGGTCCGAAATTGGGACCCTTGCTTTTTACTCCACTGAAATCGTGAAAAAAATGTCTTATTATCTCTGTTCAAAAAGCAAGGGTCCGAAATTCGGACCCTTGCTTTTTACTCCGCTGAAATCGTGAAAAAAAATGTCTTGTTATCTCTGTTTAAAAATGAAGGGTCCGAATTTGCTCTTTACTCCGCTGAAATCGTGAAAAAATAAATGTCTTGTTGTCTTGTCTCTGTTCGAAAAGCAAGGGTCCGAAATTCGGACCCTTGCTTTTTGAACAGAGATAGCAAAACATTGCTATTTACGCCGCTGAAATCGTGAATAAAAATTGTTATCGTTGCTCAGAAACTGGCAAAGGTCCTAATTTTTTAATCGTCTGATTCAATGAATACAGCGCTGTATTTACCATTCTGAAACACGGGGTCCGAATTGCAAATCCTTGTATTTGATTCTTCTTACATAAGAAACAATTTGTTACCGAGTTCAACTGGGGAACAAGGTTCCTCTCAAATAGTGAAATCATTTGGCGCGGCGTTTTAGGGGGTGATCACTAGGATACAACTCTTCAGTGAACGGGTATAAAGATTACATTTTATATAAATTTGGCCAAAATCTACGAGACATTCATCTGTTTTTACGCGATTAAATCATTGTTCCTCAGATGGGTCCTTGTTCCTAGCCTTGTAAGCCTTCTTTAAATACGACTTTGTTCCTGGTAAAAGTTTTGAATTTACATCCAGTACAAATCCAAAACACACGATGCAACTTTTTGGTAGTTGCTGTGTCCATAGCTGGCTTTCAGTTCCCCCCCCCCCCCCCCTAAGTGCGGGAAGAGTGTGAGGACTCCATTCTTTGTTGTAAAAGCCCTTCCAGTAACAGATAACAAACCCATCGTCGTTAACTTTAAATACTTTTCCAATGACTGGAGTCCTACGATAATTTTCGAGTTCTACTGCAACGAAATCTCCTTCTTGTAAAAGGTCGACATCAGCGTTTCCTCTTACATCCTGCGCTCGCCTGGCAGGGTTCCTATAGGGTCCCGTGTAAATCTGTGAACGGTAAAGAAGAAGCGAAGTCTTTCTATTGACTGAATACTGAAGTATTCATTTTCTCAGTATTTTTGTTACCTGTTTCTTTTTTGGCTTCT
Organism: Pachyseris speciosa; assembly: GCA_016490735.1. Lineage (NCBI taxonomy): Eukaryota > Metazoa > Cnidaria > Anthozoa > Scleractinia > Pachyseridae > Pachyseris > Pachyseris speciosa. Next base: position 644,596 of record JAEMWC010000274.1, read on the forward strand.
TTATTCTTTTGACTACATCACAACCTAAGTAATTTTATTTTGTCTCATTGTAACCGCCAGGCAAGAATGAAATAAATTATTTCGCTCCTTATTTTGCGGTGATTTTTAGTCTAGCGTGCTTCGCAGACGTAAACTAACCCCGGTTAGTAACGTATGCGAAGCAGCGCCGAATTCTGTGTACCAGAATTTGAATACACGCTATGATTGGCCCGTCAACAAAAGTCTATTTTTGTCTGGCCAATCATAGAGCATACTCAAATTCTGGTATACAGAACAACTGACAGAACAAAGAATTCGTCGCTGCTTCACAGACCACGTCACTAATCGGGGCTAGTTGACGTCTGCGACGCAGGCTATTTTAAGTCAAACGGAAAAAAATAGTGTTTAGGCTTCGTATTAAGTACTCTAGTTACTTTATGTCAGAAAAGTATGGACAATATCTACCTCGTCGAGAGGTGCAGTTTCTTTCTCTCGTAACTGGGCAATATCATCTGGGATTTGCTCACTGGCCTCTTTCCCTGTCGTGCCAGGTCGTCTTGGGTTGATTAAGTTATTAAGCGGCCAATTCAGTGTTGAGCCCTGTAACAGCAGGTCCTCTGGTATTTCAAGTAATATTCTCCCACGTTGTCGTAATGGCATGTGACCAAACAACTTTGGGATGTCTTTCTTTAGCCCGTCGATGTCTTGTTTTGGTAAAGATGGCTCCACTAATGCTGGCGACCCTTCAGGCCTTTCATCCTTGGAGAAAAAGTGCATGATATATTACCCCATGGAACGTTCATTCGCCATAATTTAAATAATCCATTGTTAAAGATTTCGATGATATTACCTTTAAGATATTAACAGGTCCCATGCATTCGCTTTTGCTCCACTTGCGATAGTACATCACCACTTTGGAGTTCTGTTTAATGAACTTAAAGCAATGTGGATGGACGTGCTCGTGTAACGTCTCCCTGTACACTTTCATCCATGCACCAACATCGAACATTTGGGCGAGTCGGAAGGCAACTGGGCGTGGAACATGCATACATTCCTCGATGTCTCTAATGAGATCTGCTTGAAAAAAAAAATGAGGAGAGGGAGTATAGTAGACACTCAAGCAGTTTTGATTGAACTTTAGTTTTGGTTGCATTCGGACAAAATAATTCTTGATATATGGAATTACTCATTTTAGTTTCGTTGCAATCATAGTACAATATTTGCAAACCTTAGCATCGAGCTCCCGTATTTTTCCGAGTCATAAAATGATAGAAACGTACCTTCCAAGTCATACGCATCCCTCAATTTAATAAATTGAGCCAAGACTCCGAAAAATGCGTCATGTGTATGTCCAACTGGAAGAAAATCGCAGCGAATCTGAAAAAAAATTCAAGGTTTCATTTTTTATGTATAAGCGTTACTGAGTTACTGAGAAAGAAAGATGAATAACTCGAAATCCGGCTTTACAGCCCATTACTGCCATTTAAATTGGAGGATCTTACTGTTAGTTTGTTTACCCTATAACTTAATATTACATTAGCAGTTGTTCAAAATTGTTATCAGATCTTAAGGCAATTAATTAGTTGCTAAAGCACCTTTTCAAATATCTCCAAATCCACCATCAAAGCGAGAAAACAAATCACAACATTGTTTTTGTTTTCTCTCACACAATTGTCAAGCTGAAGGTACAAAACAGGCGCTAAGCCATGAAGACGAGTCGACTTTTCAAGGACACAGACGAGTGCATTGACAGTTAGATTGGGATCATGAGGCCACTCAAATAAATCCAAGCATGCGAATATTTCTTTTCCGTGACTGGATAAACCGCTATGAACTATCGCTCCAACCACATGACTCCTCAGTCTGGACACATTCGCGTGCTCTTTTGAAATCCTCCTCTCTCTTGGAAGATGGGTTTTGCTGTTGTCCATTCTGTCCAGAATAACGGTCACGTACTTTTCTGGGTGTCGCCTTGCTTTGTACCGGTGATGGTGATAGTTTTCTCTTTCTTTCCTATTTAATTATAAATGGTAGGAAAAATGAAACTTCATTTGACTCAGAAACGTGAGTGTGTGTAGTATATTCGTTTACATTTTTTTTGTTTCTAGGGTGTATTTGCACGAGAAAAAGTATGTGATATATAGTCCAAATTACTGTAAAGGTACTTGACAACTGTGTACGTCGAAGCCGGGAAGCAACACTGATCAACCAAGAAAACACAGAAATAATTTTTCTGATGCGTAACGAGGCCAAGGTCATTTATGTTTCAAGGTAAAAGAAAAATGGATAGAAGTCAAATTTGGAATCGTTAATTATTTTAGATTAGACGGCAAGCCATTATAACTAAATCTTACATGACCAGGCTAAGGTGCTCATCCAGAAGCTTCCGAATTTTCTGTTTTTTTACTTTGTCCATGGTAGATTGCAGCTCTCTCTTGTACTCTGTGCAATCCTTGCATTTTGCAAATCTGTTTTCCTCTTTGAAAAGCAAAACACCTCATCAGTAAATTCCCCAGGGGACATAAGAAGGCAAAAAAGAAGAAGAAGAAGAAGAATATACGCATACACACTTGCCTGATACTTACTCGCTTACATGTACATTGAGGGATACATATTACATATAACATCAAGCAGAATAACTCAAAGCAGGAGGAGGAAAGTTAAATCACCTTTTTTCGTTCTTACTTTAAACTGGAGAAAGATGGCCTTAAAAACTCTGGTAAATCGTCAGCTTCTTCAAATTACGATCGAAATCGAACCAAAGCAAACATTTGTCATTGCTCTTTCTCTCGGTCAGCAGTTGTGTAGAAATTTACTGAGAAGTGACCATTGCTTAAGAAAAGAGAGCTAACACACTATTAGAAACATGAGGAAATCGCTGAAAAGCAGGCCCAAACCACTGAGAACTTGAAGGGCAATAACTCACCTTCGGAATTTTCACCTCAGAGAAATGGGAGCGCCATATTTCGTAAAACTGGGACAAACTCACGAGTTGCTCTCCACTCGCTTTAAATTCCTTTTCCATTTCATTGTAAATGCCACCCACATTGTAGCAGGAGGGCAAATGAATGCCTTTTTGGTCAGGCTGGAAGTCCCCCACTGCTTTAACAAAAAACTGCAACCAGGATATGCAGTTGGCTGTGTTAAGGCTGGTATTTCGATTGCCGCTATTTCCATGAATTTAGTGGCTGGTTCCCGTTTTGAAATCGTTTTCTATCCTTCTCATTCTGTCCTTTTAGACATCGTGAATTTTTAACCATGCTTCTTTACAAATATTCCTTCCCTTTACAACGAACACTGTTGCTATTTCTAGGGAACTACAGGAGTGTTTGTGCAGACAATCTAGTATCCGGTTTCTTTGTTCTTGAGTGCCCTTTCCCTTAAAGGTCGACTCACAAGTGATGACATCATTAAATGCAAATTCTTTCAAGCATTGCATTGGGCAACAGAAAGAACTTTAAAGGTTCCAAATTTCCTCTGGTTTCCTTATTCTTTCTCTTTTGTTGTCTGAAAAATAAAGTTGCGCCTTTCGATCAACTAAAACTAACAAGCACCAAAGCAACATGACTACCTGTGGCCATTTTTTCCTGCTTTATTTACACGTTTATCTACCCAAAAAAATAATAAGAAATGAAACGTATTCTACATAACGCAATATAGTTTCACTTAGCCTTCGCAAACGTGCAGTGGTTGTAACAGATAATATTATCTCATCGATACAAATTATACCTCCCGTGTCTTTTTTATTAAAACGCTAGAGTTGTCATAAGGCACCAACATTTTTACTAATTGTACTAATTCTTACTGTATATTGTTTTTCGTGCATCTTTGCTTTAAAAGAATCTATGTCCAGTCCATTTTCAATGATAAATTTGTCAATTCTAGCATAGTTGCTATCATTAGAAGCAAAATCTCGGTGTTTTCTACTTGCCAAATGCTTCTCTAAGTCTGTATAAGTCTCGTTACAGCACTCGCAAAATCGATTTGTTCTGTTTTCACCATTTTTCAAAGAATTTCTTCCTTGGAAAGTTTCTGGATAATCAAACGGGAAGTTTCCTAACTCTGACTCAAAATTTATGGAAGGAAATTTCTTAAACTCCCTGTAAAGAGGTTGATAAAGTCCACTCATATCTTCCACCTTTATGAATGGATGTTTTAGTTTCCTTATTGTTACGTTATGTCCCTTTGTATTGTTCACCTTTATGGTCTCACTTGTATCAATATTTACATGTTCAAGTAACTGCTTGATTACTCGAGAGGCATACTCGTATTCCAAAATTTTGATATTCCACCTTTTAGCTATTTCACTAACGCGACTTCATCCTTCAACTCTTTTTGTCTTTGATTTTACAACCATAGTCAATGCTCTTGACTGATATGTAACAGGCTTTACACTTAGCAACAACTTAGTTTTATTTTTGCCTGCTTTTGTCACAACAAAATCGACCATTTTACTCAAAACTGTTACAACATGTCCACCGAGTTGAATTAACTGAGAAGCCTGAGATTCTTCGTCACTTCTCTCGTCATAATCCAAGTAAAAAATCTTCTTTTTCACCCAGTTTACGCTTGCTTCCGTGGATTCTGGAATTTAAATGGGTAATAACTAGGTGGAACTGGCTCGCGAAGTAAGTATCAAACGCTAAATAATAGAAACCTCATACTCACTGCTATATTTACCGTTTTAACGCTTCATATTTACTATTCTACGAGAAGAAAAGCCTGACTGTGTGTATTCTTGTGCCCACACCAAGTAACCGGTAAAGCCTAAAATAGCACCGAACGGCAAACGTGATTCTTACCCCAATTAAATAAAAAGAGTTTCTGTGGTAAATATTCGAACTATACGTTTTGGTTTAAAACTGTTACATAAAAAACAGAACAACTTAGCTTGCAACACACTTGCTCTCCTTGTAGTTGGTAGTCCACCGGGTCGCTCTGGAGTGATTTTTAGCGTAGCTTTGTCTTTTGGAATTGTGTGGTCGGGATTGGAGTGATTCGATGACTTGATAAGGTTTTTAATAAGTCAATAAATGTAACCACCAAACATTAAGGAAATTACTTCATCAAATTATACATGACCACATAAATGAGAGGGAGTCACTCATTTAAGTAAAGTATTACTTATCTGGCTGCTAATTTTCAAAAGAAGAAATAATGCCAATTCAGAATTTAATGGTCTGAATGGTGCAGACACGAGTCACGTTTGTCACCTATATTTTAAGCCGCTTGGTTTGCTTACATACATACATAAGCTTTATTTATCCTCGGATTTTAGTGTAGCTTACATAGCTAGACAAGTATCTCCGATCCTAATTTACTAATTTTAAAAGTTACAACATATATAATATTAATTAATGTAGTATTAACTAAAACCGTGTACTAACAATTTGCGCATAAATTCACTATAATCTACAGTCTTTCTAAAGTGGTCAGGTAGAGAATTCCAGCTTGGGTTAGCCACTAGTCACACTCAGTTACACCACCGTACAATGAAAAGTCACAACGAATTTGGGATACTTTCAAACGAATCAAATTTTATGCGTCGATTAATTTCACAGCGAGTTAGATTGATAATAACAGGACCATAGGCACCCGCTTCCGTAACAATGTTGACTTTACGGTGTATTTTCCTTATTGTGTTTTTCTTACCAAAAATATAAAAAAGGTTTTCTACTTTCACAGTTGTGTAAGCACTTCTTCAGGTTACGTTCTTGCAAGAGGCTATGGACTGAAAAATAATAAATGCGAATATTAAAAACATGTCTTTTTTCTTTTTACCGATATAGCCTCGGAAACAATTTTGGTCTTCCTACGGCCCAGAATCAGTACAGTATATTGAACCGTTTTTACCTTGGCTTGAGACGGGTGAGGTAAGGGAAGTTCCAGCGATTTGCTGTTCTTCCAAAATGCAAGCTTCTCTTGTTTTCTTTGGCGGGGAAGGACATTCTAATTAGTGTAAAAGAAGATATTAAATTAGAGAATCACATCTAGTACAGTATCGTTAAAACTTTGTGAGTTGTTTCTTTCTCGGGTAAATAATTCATGCCGAATTTTCGATCTCAACAAAGGGAAATCAAACATTTTGACTTCGCCATGATAGGCGGCGAGACTTCCGATTGGTCTGAAAATTATTTCAGTTTCAAGGCGCGATAATTTTAATTCTCGGAAACAGATGGTGGAAAGGGGTCCACATTTTCGGGTTTGCTAATAATGCTCAACAGATATAGTTGGACTTTTGTGGGTTTTCCGTATTTTATTGCTGCTAAAATGATGCACCACTGAAGCGTCGCTATGGACCTTTTTACATAACTGTTTAAGTTAAGGCTACGTAATAGGTGAAGAACGGTAAAAAAGAAGAGCGACCTCTGAAAACCCGTTCGTTGTAAAAGGGCAAGTGCAAAGGAAACGCACACCAACAGGCAAATTTTCTGTTTTCACGTGTTGGGAAGACGTAATGTCAGTACCAACATTACTCGTTGGAGAAAAAAAGAATCTACCCTGAATATATGTAGAACGTTGAGTTCACTCAGGTGTAATAGAAGAGGACATTGCTCCCTGATCTCCACTGTTACTGTCATCAAACTGCCAGAAAGCAATAATACTATTAGGTTAAAAATGACGCTCGTTTTTATTTCCTATACTTGAACGCTTTTTTCTTAACCTTTTGCGTGCTCACTCCCTAAAAGGAAACAATGATAATTAATGGTCGAAAATTCAATGAGTGAAATCAGACATTAGGAATACCTGTCATATACCAGAGAACACCAGATAAATTACATGGATACGATCTTCCCATGTAGAAGTTTTAGGACAACATATAAGAGCACAAGAGTATCGTATTTTCCCAATCATGCCAAATCTTTGGAGCTACTGCATAGTAAAAATAGTAGATAGTTCTAATAACAATGAGTCTATTCCGAGGAGAAATAGTAACATCCTACCTAATTGCAATGGTTAAAAGGCAAGAGACATACCGGGATGTGACGAGGGCATGGAAGAGTCACTGGCATCATCATATCCTATGGCATAGAAAGAAAGCAATAATACTATTAGGTTAAAAATGACGCTCGTTTTTATTTCCTATACTTGAACGCTTTTTTCTTAACCTTTTTCGTTCTCTTTCTTTCAAGATATGGGGAAAGCCGTGGGGAAAACGATTGTCAGCGCCCAATCTTACCCTAATCATTTCAGAATGAATTGCCAACTCTTTGCGTGATGAAAACGCCTGAAATGTCAATTTAGCTCTTTTTCAATCTCATTATCCTGTACCGGAATTCGTCACCTTGATAATACAGTTTGCTTAAGTTGTTGTCAGATGCCTTTGTGGGCAAGGAGTCTTCTCAAAAGAAATTGAAAACAACAGTTTATCCAGATTTTGGTGAGGTTGATGTGAAATTGGCCATAAGTGGCTAATGTTTAGGAGACTGTCTCATCTTTTTTCATCGGAAGTTCAAAATTCTTCAGTTCAATGGGACTTTGTGTAGACGTTTTCTCATCCTGATCATCGGTTGCAAATGCTAAAACGAGTTGTTAAAAATAGCTGTTTGATAGAAATAGGGGAGGATCATTATGGTGGACAACAAAAAAACTTAAAGTGAAGAATGAATGGCTTACACACATACCGGGCTGTGATGATGGCAATGATGAATCGGTGGAATCGTCGAATCCAACAGCGTGCTCAATTTCTGTAATTTTACAGCAAACTCCAGTGTGACTGACACCGAAATAGCATCAAGGTAAAAGTTAACATGATTACAATTAATTGAACTGAACAAAAAGAATTACATCATTTAAAACAGGAGGGCTACTCTCAAATTAAGACTTTATCCAATACCTGTCAGTCGCCAAACCGGGATCAGTTGATTCATTGTTGGTTACCAGATTTAACAGGAGAGCAGTTGGCGTGCGTTTCTCAAAACCCCGGAAACCACTTCGGGTCCGAGAAGTTTTTTTCAAGTCGGTATACTATCGATTGGTGTTAGCTTTTTGAACTGATGCTAGCCCAACGTACTTGTCAATTTTCAGGGGCACCCAACGAACCAAATCAACCAAAAGCTGTAGAAAGGCATTTTAAAGTACCTTATGGTGTTTGAAGTCTGTTTAAAGCGATGTTTTCATAAGCTAAAAGAAGTTCATCTGTTCGGATTCCCTAGCTGAAATTTTAATAGCCCGTAAATGTTAGGGAACAAAATCTTCCTTTGAGAAAATGCAAGCTGAAATTAACTTTCCACGAACTTTCTAGGGAACTATTTTCTTTTCGAAAATTCTAGCTGACGTTTTTGACTGCCAAAAACAGAAATTACAACCTTTTCGAAAACCTCAGAGGCGATGATTTCCCAATTTCGAATCTTTTAGGCCACGTTTTAGTTACGAGTGCACTCTTTAATCGACGCCGAAAGCGCAAGGCGAATTACCCTCCACCGAAAAGATATCTAGCGAAACTTGTCGTTGGGTGCCCCTGAATTTTGTAGCGCGCTTTCTTGAAAGATTATTTAAAATATTAGAAATCGAATTTCTGGTAATCAACCTAATGCATGTAAAATAGCTCTAGGGGCCCGAAACGTTTTCGGGAGTTTCGAGAAACGCGCGCCTGCAGGTTTCACTAATAAATTCAAAACCAAGAGCAACTACATCCCAGGAACAATGCTGTTTGTTATTTTCAGTTGTGGCTGCATGGAAAGCATAAAAGCATATCCGACGTAGTATCAAAGTGTTGCGGGACAGATTTAGAAAGCTGTGGCTTCCCAGGATCACTTCAGTTTATTCAGCGTCGGGCTTCTACACTCTGCCGTTGCCGGCAGCCAACTTCTCCAAACTACACAAAACTAGCGATTAAGTACGCTCGCTTTGAGCTCTGATTGGTCGATTGCTCGTTTCCTTTCTAGCACAATAGACAAAGACTATACAAACTTAAATACGTGCCTCGATTGTTGAACTAGAATAAGTTGATCAAGCTTATTGTAACCAACTTTACAAGGTTCACTTTAGTAGATACGTTTGAGACTGTAAAGTTTCTGTGCCAAATTCAACCATGTCTAGCAACAGAGCTTGGAAATTACACATGGACGTGATCCTAAACTTATCAGCAAGGCATGCAGAAAAGCTTGTGGTAATACTTGCGGTAAATACTTCGGCTAAGCTTAATTAAAGTTAATTAAAATATTTGACAACCTACTAGCGGCGGAAACCAAAGTTTCCGCGGCCCTTTACGCGAGAGAGCTGTAGCCGCAGATAACCATGCTCACATGGACAAAGTTACAAACTTGCCGGAAGAACACCTACAAGTTATTGTGCTTTTAACGACAACGGCGGAAATTCTACTTTTGCCGAAAACAACTTACTCGTGGGAAAGTTACATCAATAGGTTGTTTGTTTGATTATTGCACGTTTAAGATACGATAAATGTAATTAAATATATTGTGGCAAATGCTGTAAAATATACTTCAACAAAAGAAAAAGAAATCCATTTACACATTACACTAGTACGGCTAAGTGACTGCAGCTTACCGTCGTGATGAAAGAAAACGTTACTCTCCACATTCAAGCATTTTTGTATATTGTGAGCGTCTCTTTTTAAGGTTTCTTCAGATTCTCTCCTCACTGATTCTTGCTTGAAAGGAGACGGAAAGGAGCTTCTGGTGTCCGAGTCCTCATCCATGATGAAATCTCACTACAGCAAGGACTTCTCGTTGTATGGCGCTATTAAACGTTTTTATCGGAGCAATTTTGGCGGCGCTGCAATAGGGGTTGAATACGTTTTTTTTTTCCAGCCGCTCCTATTCTTGGAGTCAATCCAACCCTAAAGGAGCTCAAAACAGCCAATTGTGAGTCTTCTCGCGATCGCTGGAGGTTACAAGGCGACCAAGTGTCGTGTTGGTTTGGTTTGCGGTCATCTGAACCAGTAGTTCGATTAGAACGTGTCCAGCTCAGATAATAGCCCTTTTTACAGTTCCCGGCGCCATCTTGGAATAGTAACCGCGCGAACACGATGTCGAGGCTCGCGTTGACCCGCGAAATATAAACACAGTGAGGATACAGCTGTTTCAGTCACGTTTCGCTCTACAGACGATTTAATCTTTCAAAAAATGGTCTTGATATATAAAGAAAAGGAACTTAAAACGTTCGAAGATATCCAGAAGCTGACAGTGAAAGATCTTAGGGATAATTTGAAGTCCAATTCGGAAGGAGCCGGCGGCACGAAAGCGGACTTTAGTTTTGAAAGTTTACGCTTTGCTTATGAGAAGTGTCGTACCGTCGGAGCAAAACCACCAAGCAACTGTGGAAATCAATGCGGATTTTAAGTACGATGAAACACTGAGACGAATCTCCGCTCTTGGATTGTCTACAGACCTTCGTCAGATGCCAGAGTTGAATTTTATTCAGCTTTATGATTACTTAGTTGTGTCAACTCGCAAATACCGCCACATTGTGCTTAAGAGGACAAACTACAAGAAACTGAAATCGTATAAATTTTTTTTCGAAGGCAACGTAAAACGGCTAGAAAGTAAAACTTACCAAGGTTTGACGTATGTGAAAGCTAGTGTTCTACCGTCGATGAAGAAGACGCCGCACAGAGTTTTGGTAGAGTTCTCAAATCAATGTGATATATTGAGGGCTACCTGCACGTGTCCGGCTGGTCTTGGGTCCCAAGGCAGGGGAAAATGCAATCACGTCGGAGGCGTCCTATTTGCCATCGAAGATTTTGCCAGAAGAGGTTTGCAAAAACATTCCGAACCTTTAAGCTGCACATCCCGCCTCTCAGTATGGGTAGTGCCACGAAACCAAAGCGTTTCTGCGAAACCACTCGACCAAGTTTTGATTAGGAAAATACGATTCGGAAAGAAAAATATTCGTCTTCAACCCAAAATTATAAACTTTGACTCGCGAGCTCCACAGCAGCGAACTAAAAATGAACAGAATCTCAAGACCTTTTGCGAAAATCTTCAAAACTGTCTGCCTTCCAGCTCATTTTTCTTGTTCCACGACATCCAGTCAAATTGTACTAAGCCTGATTCCTTTGAAGAAGAGGAAGAACCAGAAAGCGTTCCCTTCACAGACAGCTATGACATAGGCACAAAACACTTCAAAAGGATGGTTGATGAACACGTCCACAATTTATCTATTGAGGAGATCCAGGAAACGGAGAGGCTAACACGTGGACAAAACAGAAACAATCTTTGGTTTGAAAAGAGGAAAACCCTTCTTACAGCCTCGAATTTTGGCAAAGCGGCCAAGACAAAAGTGGAACCTTCAAACAAAGTGAAGTCAATACTTTATTCAAACTTCACGACAGATGCTGTTCAGTATGGCATTGAAAGTGAGCAAAAGGCAGTGGACATATTTACAAGGGAAATGAGAAAAGATGGGATTGTCGTCCATGTCGAGGAAGTAGGGCTTTTGGTCTCTAAAGACACACCTTATCTGGGAGCCAGCATGGACAGAATAGTTACCTACATAAACAGAAATGAAAAGTGGGGAATGGAAATAAAATCTTCCCTAAGCAAGGCAGGCATGACTGTTGATGAGGCATGTAAATCCAAGAATTTCTTTTTGGAGAAACTTAAAAGAAATCATGACTAGCACTATCAAATTCAGAGACAGCTCTACTGTTCCAACATAGATCGTAAGGGCATTGTTTTCGTGGTGTACTTCGGAGAGGACAGACCATTATTTATTGAATACATTTATCCAGACAACAGTACTTGGTTCAATGACTTTCTGCCGAAGATTTATTTCTTTTACAGAGGAGCTCTTTTCCCTGAGATTCTCACCAAACGAGTTCAGCGAGGAAAGCCCCTCTACATCCATGGTGGTTGCCTTGCCTATGGACAATATTCCTGAACAAGGACTGGGTTTAATTGAGATTTCACAAGGAAAATTAAGCTACAAAATGAAAACAAGTGCCTAGGCCTTCTTGTTCACCTACACGCTACATGTATTCAAATGTAAAAAAATATTATGAAGCCAATTCCCACCTACAAACCATCATTACAATAGCTGAACAAACCGCTATGCTAAGCGACAAGTGAAGTCATTGCATACCATTTATTGCTTATAATGATATTACCATCAGATCAGTCTGTCTGAGGTCAGTGGCTATAGCCCTATTTTTCTGAGGCAATAAAATTTACAGTAACATCAAGGCTGTGCTCTAAGAAAAACTTCTGGGAGACCAAACCTCTGAGCTTTTGAAATTCAGGGTGCAGCATAGTAATTTTTTGCTAAAACTAAGGTTTCCTTGTTGCCCAAGGGCTAAAGTAAGTCACCAGGAGCCTCCAGGCACTGCTAGAGCACAGCCTTGATTTACACTTTCCCTTACCAGAATGAAGGCCAATGACCACTTGGCTTGTTAAACTTTACATATGTTCTGTTTATTGTTATTTACATCATTTATTAATTAAAAGAAAAAAATGAAGTCCACCCATACAGGCACATCCTTCTGAACCAAAACAAATCTAAGTACAGTAGTTCTATTTATAGTTTTCATAGGTGGACATAAGAAGAGATGAATAAACTAAATGTAATTGAACTCAAAGTATGCATTAACATTTGTCCTGAGAATAAAGAGATAGATTTTGGGGCCTTTCTTGCTGGCTTCTGTCTCGTCCACGAAAACTGGGAAGGCTCTACACCTGAAGAAAACAAAGCAATACTGTTGTCAGTAATAATAATTTAAATTGACAATTTATTTTTATTTTTTATTTATTTGCAAATCAAAACAACAGAAACACATATAATCTATGCTAAAACAACAAAGTAAAAGAAATGATAACATAAGTAATGAAGTACTAACAAGAAATCGATACAATGTCATAGCACCATGTTTGAATGATCTTGGTGAACAAGGAACAGTGAATCAGGTCCTGCAAACAAGTTCCACAACCACAACATTTTGGACGTACAATCTATTAAACAGCGGTAAACGTTTATATAACACTCTCATAATACTTATCTTAGCATTCTAGTTAAGAGAGTTAACTTGTGAAAGTTGTCAGCTTATTTATGTTACAGACATCAGCTGAGTTGCGTTGATAATGAATTATCAAAATTAATGCTGCCTTCATACAACATTACAAACCTTTCTTTAAGTCCCAGCGGCCTGTCAGAGTTCTAATAATGTCTGAACTGTGGAAATGTTCCTAGCAAACCACAGTTGCTTTGGTCACGAAGAAACCGTCCCTTCCACGCTGCCGTTTTATGAGGTTGCACCATCGAATCCTTCCCTTTGCGCTACTTGGGAATGTGAAAAAATGGTAGCCAGCGTAATGCCCGTTCTTGTCATAGTAGCTGTTGCTGAAGCCAAAAACAGCACAATGCTTTCCTCTTTTCTTCTTCGAAGACAAAGGAGTGTCTTGGGGATTGTAATTTTCGTTCATTATCCAAATAATAGAAGAAAACCTGAGAATATACACCTTGTTCTACACAAATCACCTCAAGATACAAACCACGACTCAACGCGAGCCTCGACATCGTGTTCGCGCGGTTACTATTCCAAGATGGCGCCGGGAACTGTAAAAAGGCCTATTATTGTGGTTTTCCATCTCGACTGTTGTGCGGTCATAACGTAGGGAAGTGACTCGTATCATCGCTTCTGTTCAACTCTTTTAGTTAATTATTTAAGCAACCAATAAAGCATATTAACAGTACAACTTTTGTTATCAGTAATAACTTTTAATTTTTTGATTTGGAACTGTACAATTATTGTGTAACAGGCCGAAAAGTACAATCATCGTGGGGGTTACGCCACAATTTTACACGACAATTAGATGACAATGAAGTATTCTTGATCGACGCCTGAGATCCAAAGAGCAGGGCCCACCCTCCGCCTGACAGAATCTTTGCGATAACGGATCAGTTCAGTTGATTCGCCTTACAAAAGAACAACGTCCGAGGGACTGAAAAAATGACTAGTAGTTCCCTGTGGTCCATAAAAATCGAAAATGGACACCTTTTCATCTACCTCGACAAGGAGAAACTGAAAATGCATCAAGTATATCGAAGGGTCTTGAGGGTAAAGAAGTCAATTTTTAAAGGAAAGGATGCCCTGCTGGTAAGGACCAAACATTATACTTGTACTTATTCATTCTCCGTACTATTTTCCATTGCTTTGTTGAAGGTCTGACTCCCCCCATTTCTGTATTATAAAGCCGTATGTGTGTGTGTGTGTGTGTTCTTTCTTTCTTTTTTTTTTGTTGCAGTTCGGTTACGAGCCTTGTCCAAATGGAACTCATACACAGTGCCATTTGAAACTTAAATGCCCCAACTCATATGCTAGTGATGGCAACTTTAGAAACATAAAGAAGGCCAGTCACAAAGATTTCGTATGCCAGTTCAATCAAGAAATCAGATTTATGGTCATGATGCTACAAATGCTGAAAGTGAAAACTCTTCAATAACGAGCGTGGCGCCGACACAGGAGGATAAGGAACACGAGAAATCGACGGAGAAAACGTTACAGAGAGATTCACTACACGATTCCAGTCTGGAAAGAACAGATCTGGTGGTGACTCATATAGCGAGCAAAGCAAGCTCATCAGGTATACAAGAATCTAAGATACGACAAGGAATATTTCTTGATCTTCATTCCAAGTATGAATTGTTATAACTGATTCATCAATATTGGACATTGAGGTTCCTAAACCTTTTTCTTTTCACTTTATTTATGCACATCTAAAGGTTTGAGATATAATCACGTATCTCTCGTCCCATATCACATAACTTCGTCTAACTATGAAAAATAACGATTTCAAAATTATGCGCCAAAACCTTCTGGTGACATAAATATCTTGGGCCGGATATGCCCGGCGCCAGTTATCCACATATTTCAGCCTAACTTTATTACTGTGTGGTTTCTAGTATCTTTTGTTAAATTTCCTTGGGAAAAGATTTAATTTCGTTCTTTTTGAGCTATTGTTTTGAAATTTTTGCTTGTCAATGACACTCTCTACCTGTTTTCAGGTTGATTGCGATTCTGGAATTTTGTTTGTCGGTTACAACTAAAACGAATGCAGTTTGGGATTTTTGTTTTTTGTTGCTTTTGTTTTTTAATGTTATTTCAGTCCTACTTTGAGACAACATGCTCGCAGAGACGTTTGGCAAGTTTCCGGAGGAAATAAGTTGCTTTAGTGGTCGATTCAGAAAACCGCGATGATTCGCCTACGTCACTGGGGCTGTAAAGTTTAAACTTAGGAACAGCGAGGAAAGTTGTCTCGGCTGTACTGACTAGTTAAAGCAAGACTTGTTTGTTGTAGTGCTCAATTTTCCCCGTGGATTTTATAGCACAGGAAGATGGTCATGAATGATTTTGATGGGCACTATGATTCAACGGGAACTGAACTTTTACCATCTGTTAGCAACTAGGACAATTTTTGATCATTTGGCTTTCTTCGTTTTGTTTTATATTTACTAACAAGCACAACGCTAAGGAATTGTTCCAAGGTGCTCAAAGTTTGTTTGTTTTTCTTGAGCGATTTATTCAGAAAGGAAAACAAATCAATTAGCGTGTGTAGGGCATATCTGCAATACGAGAATAATTTGTAACTCACTACCTGTTTGCGAACAATACAAAACACGCTTTCATTCGTACTTGGAACTCGGTTGTCAAATTGGTCAACAGTTGTGAAAGCATGATTCATGCTCACCTGCTCTTGGGCAAAATAGTTTCAGCAAAGGAAACCCACACATTCTGTTTGCGCAACCCTTTGTTTTGTTTAGTGAATGTATAGGATTCGCCGTATTTTTCATACTATAGCGACATACCCACTCTAAATATATGTATACACGAATGTTGAATAAAAGTTATATTACCTTACCTGTGATTGTTGTCGCCTTTTTGTCACAGAAGTGGTATTTCAAGCGATTTTGACAGGTTTTGAGTTCGCTGTCTACTGTATCCCTAGTTGACGGCGAACTCAAAACCCGTCAAAATCAGCTTAAAATATCACTTCTGAGGCAAAAGGACGACAATACACCAAAGGTAAGTATCTTTTATTTAGCATTGGTCCATACATATATTTAGCGATACGTCCCTCTAGTATGAAAAATACGGCAGATCCAGATGCTTGAGTAGGGAACAAATGCTTGGGTACGGAGATGCGGCCCGGGCGCTCAAACCCTGACCCTGTTTAAGACTCAATTCTCTGATTTCCCTATCCCGTTTAAGACAGAATTCAGATGACCCTATCTGAGACATTTTACCCAAAACCATGCCCTGTGTGAGACCAGAATGTAGTGTAATAAGTTATAATTATTAAGAGAAGCGCGCCAATAACTGGCGGCTTGTCGGGTCAGGCCATTAGGTCATGTAGCGATAGGATGAAATCGATACCCCGTTACGAGGTGTTAATGGAACGACTAATAGTAGGCCTGGACTAATAGCTCATGTTTTATGAGAAATGATTGACAATAACAACAGATTTTTATCCATTTTACCGGAGGTAAATTTGACGGCTGATTTTTGCGTCGTCTACAAAATTTGAAAATATTGTGTAGCATGGAAACTTTACGGGGATTTCCCTCTTTCCAGAAAAAAAAAAAAATAGATTACGGCAAAATGGAAAGCGACACAAAAATTACCTGCCTTCAGTTCAATAAAGAACTTTGCTTCAAGCAGTTGCAACTAATCGGCATAAATCGACCAAATCAAGAGCTCCTTTGATCAAACGATTAGTTCATTATTCTATAAACTTGCCACTTATCGAGGTTGTTCTCTCTAAACCCAAGTGAAGCGCACTGCCCCCTTGACTCTTCGCCAGTAGTAACTGGTTCTCAGGCAAGATTTAACTTCAAAGAATTATTTAGAACATAACTTGTCAGGACTTTCATCTATTTATTTTTTCTTTTTCTTTTTCTTTTTTTTTTTCAGCTGTAAATGGAGACCAAGGTCCCTGTGTTTCTTCGCCAGTAGCAACTCCACAGGACCGTCGCAAAAGAAAAATCCTCGACATTTCGCCGATACACCGCATACCGAGTAAAAGGAGAGGAAGAAATCTGAGCGACGTAGAAGAGGAAAGTGAAAGCGATGCCCAATTCGGTGAAATGCAGAAGAGATGCGAAGAATGCCGAGTAAACGGTGAGTAAAAGTAACCACTCACATTCCTGTAATAGTCAATAAAGATTCCAGACAAACTCGCGCAAAACTTTTCGAGAATCTCAATGACAGTATTTATATAAATATCTTCAGCTAATTAATCATTTAGTGTAGTTTACTAGGACGAGAGGGGTAAGATAAGCCGGAAATCTTTTCCTGCTATTTGCTGTAGCCAACTGATCACATTTCGCGTATTGACAAATGCGTGAGGAACAGTTATTCGACAATTGCCACAATACAAAGCTCGATGCTATGACTTTCCGACTTCACCAGTCGGATTTTAGTTATAATAGAAGTCAGACTGAGTCAGTAGGGTGTCTAGAAAACTCAGACCTCAGACCTCAGACCTCAGACCTAGAAAACTCAGACCCCCCCCCCCCCCCCCAACACCGAAATCTGGAAAACTCAGACCCCTTCAAAATTAGACAATTTCAAAAGTAAAGTAAATGTAAACGTAGGTTAAATGAATTTCGTCATTTTTGTATTATAATCAGAGCACAAGACCTAGAAAACTCAGACTCCCACCCTCCCCCCCCCAAAACCATAGAATTTGAAAATTAAAGTAAACGTGGAAATAAATACATTTTCGTCGTTCAGAACGCCGAAATGTTGCACCCTATATTTATCGTAAAAGATAACAAACACTTGAACCTTGTCGTCTCATGGTATTATAATCGGCTTTTTGATCAGAGCACAACACCTAGAAAACTCAGACCAACTTTAGCTTTAAAATATCTGACAGAAACTTATAATTTCATTATAGGAATCTACTTTCTACTAATAAAGCAGCTCCAGACACCCAGAGACGAAATTCTCATAAGAAAAATTGATCCAGCTTTCCTTAAAAAGCTCCAAAACGCAAAACGATATGGAGAGAGAACCAGAAGGAAATTACGGTCTAAGCTATGCATTAGTGAAAAATTGCAGAATGGAAGATTTTAAGGCCAACAGGCTTGACGCCTATGAGTATGAAGTAATTGGGGGACTTCACAATATGACAGCGGCCAAAGTATTGAATGAAAAATACCCCAACAATCCACATTTCAAAGGCAGACACTCAAGAGTCTATTGTGGACTCAGTAATGAGGAAGCGCTGTGGCTTGCATCGAGACATAACCTGACGGCAGCCTTGCGTCACGAAATGTCATTTTTTGAAGAGGTGAGCTGACATGTCACAAGAAGCCAAACTATTTTTAAAAGATATCGAAACATATGCAACGATAACAAAGTTTGGAGTCGACTGATTTCATTAAAAAATATAGATGAATATAATGCGTATGTTCTGAATTAAGCAGGGATAGACATGGATAGATCTAGAGTGTTGCTGCAAAAAAAAAAACACTGTCGCTAAAGGATGATGCATGGTTGCACGACAAGAATGGAAGGTGAAGGAAACAGACAGTGTTTATATGAATCAACGTTAGCGCAAAGCGGTCATTATGTACGTCTTTTCTAGACAAAGAGCAACAAATGTGTTCATGAAGTCTATGTTATTTCTGCGGCTAAGGTAAAATGAAAGCGATAGCTAAATTTTTATGAAGTGTTCAAAACTCAAAGTAGTTAATTCTGTATTGATGTATTCATTTGAGAACAATGTCTCTTTTTATGACAGGTTGAAGTATGCCGAACTCAACTGTTTAGCCAATCTGCAGTGGCTATAGAGACTACAAGAGACCCTCCAGAACCAACCGCCAACTGGAGAAACACTTGTGCCAAAATCTTAAGTAAAAAGGTGAGGAATGAACTTTTAATTATTTAAAAATAAACAGCAGTGTTCAGTCGGAAACATGAACGACGGCGCTCAGTTTATCACAAGACAATTTATGATTTATTTTGTTAGGGGTATTTTAGGAGCGAATGCCACTACTGATTTGTTTCGCACTAGTTTTGGAAAAGGGGACCTATTGAAAAGAAACGGGTGTAATCATCGTATTGATTAGGGTTTTCAGTACCACCTGCGGTGTGGAAATTTGAAGTGATTAGTGAAGATTAAGACAGACAGACAGACTCACAGAAGGAAAGAAAGAAAAAAAGAAAGGAAAAGTATGCGACCAGTTCGTCCCAGTTTGTAAATTCAATAGCGATAAAAGGTCATGCCGTACCTGCAATACGAAGTGATTAATTGCTCAAAATCATCCCGAGATTTTTATTCACCCTTGATCCCTCTCGAGCATCCCCCACCAGCATAACCTGTTTGCTAGCAACGATTAAATTAAACAATGAGTATGGTAAACATTTACAAAATATGGGGCATAATCTACATTTCTTGCTTTTTTTCGTCCAGAAAAAAAACCTCACTGACGTCGTCAATATGGCTCAATAGCCCTTTTTCGAAATAAAACCGCAGTTTTGTATAATCACGGGCCCAAGCACGAATGCGAGGCTTATGCGGGCAACGCGCAATCTTGTATTCCAAGTTGCTGTTAGCTGTTTGTTTTTTACAAATGTTGCTTGGATTCAGCAAAAAAATGTCCGCGATTGTACCTCCTGGTGTCCCCGATTCGGCAGAATGTATCGATAATTTAAACGATCTTAGCAAAGAATGGTTTAAAAAGTTAAAGGTAGACGCCCTGCGATCGTATTTATCAGCTCACGGTGTACCGTGTAGCTCTCAGGGGAAGCAGTACGTGAAGGAAAAATTAGTACAACTTTCATACGAAACTTGGAGACTGAAGCTAGAAATGCCAAGCCGAGACGAAGAGAACGTTGATGACGTTATCCTAGAGAAGCACAGGTTCGATGGTCACAACATACCTCTGATCACGAAACTGTCGGCTGGATGGACAAAATGTTTGGACGATTCGCCCGATCTCTCATACGCCGACATCTACAATTATTTTGTCCATAAACCGGGTTATGATCATGAAAATCTCAAGTCCTACAAAGGACTTGACGGTTATAAACTCATGATAGATGGACATGTCAGAAGTCTACTGTTTCAAAAAACTGATCAGTGCAGCTATTTCAAATTTCAAGTTCAACCCACTGAAAGGAAAAAAACATGGAATGGCAAGGACTGTTATGATTGCTGGACGATCATAACGAACAATGGCGAAATTATATCAGGCTTTTGTCATTGCTATGGAGGGTAAGTATTTGGCAACCAAATTGTAAAAGATAACATGGTTTTTATTTGCATAGAAGAGCCGTAATAACAAAAATTCCATTGTTTGGGAGCAATGAAAAAATGTTTTAATTGACTCATGCGGTTCCTTAATTAAATCTAGTGCACCATTTATTAATGTTAGGGCAGATGGAGGGTGTCGCCATGTAGCTGCTGGACTATTTGAGGTAGATAGAACACTACAGACAAGGAAACTGGGGCAACAACCTTCTTGCACTGATCAGAAGTGTGTGTGGACTCAGCCAGCTAAGAAGGCCCAAGGTGCTGTGCCAGTTAAGAAAATGAGGCTAGACAAAAAGGCTAGTACTACTGACCCTCCCATTGACCATTCCATGTTTGACCCTCGTCCAGAATGGGCAAAGGGCACATCCCAGCTCCGACAGATCCAGTTGCATGAAATACTTCACAAAAACTGTCCAGATGCAGTAGGCCTGGATGTGCTAGGGGTTAACATGCCAGTTTCCCTTGACACCATACCACCAGAGGATGATGCTAATTTGTTGGCTGAAGTTACAGTGAGCACTTGTACATCTCTGACAATAAAGGAATTAGTTGAGGACAGAGCTGTTAATAGCCCTGAAGACTTAGCTTCTTTGCTGTCATCAATGCAATATAAGGAAGAGGAGCGGGAAGAAATAACTAGGTCTACAATTGGTCAGTCCAACAACCCCATATGGTTTAAACACAGGGTGGCTAGAATTACAGGGTCTATTGCATACACAGTGTGTCATCGACGAGAAAGCACAGATCCCAAAAACTTACTTGATACTATAGTGGGAAAAGAAAGTTCTCAGTGGGAGAACATGCCTGCTCCAATAGAGTATGGGAAGAATAATGAGCACAAAGCCATTCGACTTTTCATCAAGGAAAATAAAAAATTACATAGAGGTCTTGTAGTTAAGGAGACTGGACTACACATTTTCGAAAGTTGTGTGTTTTTAGGAGCAAGTCCAGATGGAATTATGACATGCAGCTGTTGCAATACAGCCAAAGTGGTGGAAGTGAAATGTCTATGGGCACACAGAAATCAAAAGCCCAAGGAAGCAGCCCTAGCAATGAAAGGCTATTTTGACATAGACAATGCTGGAAAATTAGTCCTTAGAAAGGAAACAAAGTGGTTTTATCAAATGCAAATGGAAATGATTGCTACTCAATTGCCAACTGGTGTTTTGGTTCTATACACTGATCTAGGGGTTGAAAGTGTCTTGGTTCAATTTGACTCGAAGCTTTCTGACACAATGACTTTAAAGTTGAAGAACTTTTATTTGGCTTTTGTTGTGCCACATTTGGTGAAAGAAATGTCTTGTACTTAACTTAATGAGGATTACTAGTTGATACCTGTATGTTCAGGGGTATCAATAACTCTTGTATACCTGCCAACCTTATAAAATCAGAACTAGGGACCACCCCACCTCACCCCAGTCCTGGGGTAGTACCCTGCCCACAGCACTGAGCAGGGTCCAGGTCAATGATCTCGGGTTATGCATTAGTTGTTAACAATGTTGCCTGTACTTTACTGTTCTACGTTAATATGTAGCATTAGAATTCTCAGGTGTTGCTTAATGCTCTCAAGCACAAAATGTACAGTACTGCATAAAATAGGAGTTAGAAGAGTCCAGACTAATCTTTAAGATGGTATGTCTAATTTAAAGAATAGAATTACAAACCTGCTTCTAATGAAACTCATCCATTTGGCTTATTTAGCTAACTTTGGATACATGTTACACAAAGCAGCACAAACAACAACAATCTGGTCAATTACTGGCTTCAGTGTCAAAGGAATGACTCCTTGTAGTATTTTAAAGTTCTTAATCCGTTCTATAGCTCTCTCTACGTGTATTCTGGCAGAGGCAATTCTTCTAGTCTTTGTCACTTGCTTTCTGGATAATGGCTTACCAGTAGTAGAGGGTGGTATGTTTAAAGTGCATTTTTTTACAAGCAGCAAATCACGCACTTTAAACCCTCTGTCAGCCATAACATCATCCCCAGGCTCAAGAAGATCCAAAAACCCACATTTCTGTGTTATTTCTCTGTCTGAAACACTACCTGACCATACATTTGAAACAAAGGTAAATGCACCTGATGGTGAAATTCCAAATAAGCACTTGACAGTGTTTCTTTGTTTGTATTCACTCCATGTGATTCGCTGTGCAGTTGGAGTTTTAGGTTTTTCAACCTGGAACTCAGAACAATCAATGACCACTCTGGTTCTAGGATACCGAGCAAAACACTGAGGCCTGTGAATTTCAACAAGTTCCCTTGATGGCCAGGCTATTAAGCCGATCAGTTCATAGTACAATAAATTGATCCAAGTTTTAAACAACTTAGAAACTGTAGAAAAAGTAACACCAAAACTATCTGCTAAATGTTGCTCTGTTAGACCTAAGCGAAGCTTCACTAGTACAAGCACAAATTCTTCAAATGATGTTAGTTTCCTTTTTCTGCCTGCCTGCTTCCTGTCAGTATCCTGAAAACATTATAAAACAGTAGACTCTGGATCAGTGATATTTCAATATCACATCACACAATACATTTGTAAAAAAGCATAAATAAATTTAAAAGGGTAAACTGAGTTTTCGATCCCTTTACCACAACCCATGTTTTTTTACTTCAGAAAAAGGTTTTGAGAATCATATCAAGAAGCGCATTTGATGCTCATACTGAACCAATATTTAAGCAGCTGAAAATTCTGAAACTCAGTGATATTTATCGATCTCAAATTGGCCTCCTTTCTGATACATTCAATGAAATGTTTTTGCTGACTAATCAAATTCATCATTATAATACTAGAAACTCCAATGCCTTTTACTTATTTTCTTGTAGAACGAATGTAGGACAATTTGGAATATGCTTTCAAGGACCTAAATTGTTTAATTCTTTCAATACAGAAATTCAGAATGCTGACAGTTTTTCTCAATTTAAGTCTAAATTAAAAATTTTCCTCCTGAACTGACTTCCCCTTATTTTGTTCATTTTGTTTGTTTGTTTGTGTTCTTGCTTTTTAACCTAAATGTGCTTACAAATTAATTAAGACACACCTAAATTATCTTTTTATAGTTGTATTTTCTTGAGGTGCCTGTAGCCCGAATAAGCCCTAATGGTTTCCATATGGGCATCCTCGCCTAATGCTTTTCTCTTATCGATTATTTAATTTATCTCTTGTAGTTAAATACATGTTTATCTTGTAATTTAAAATAACAGTAAGTGGCAAAAAAATAAACTGAAACTGAAACACAGCTACCTCTTAATACAGACAAATGATTTCAGCTCAATCATGAAATAAATGAATAATTTCAAGGCTGTGCTCTAAGAAAAATTTTTGGGAGCCCAAAACTCTGAACCTTTGAAATCCAGGGCGCCCAGCATAATAATTGTGTGAAAAAACTAAGATTTCCTTGTCGCCGAAAGGCAAAAGTAAGTCACCAGGGGCCCCTGGGCACTGCTAGAGCACAGCCTTGAATTTACTGTGTGCAACATCTATGATTTTTATACTCAGTTCATAACCAACCAGTCAAACAACAACACATAAAAATGGAAGGATATGTGCAAAGAAACTCTCTATTCCACTATTCCACTCTATTCCAAGTCACTATTCCAACCCCTTATACCGTAATAAATGAAAGACCCCTTACATTTCTGAAACTACTTGGTCCATGCCAGTACCTCATGGACTGAGCAACAGGTTCAAGTAATGCAAATAAGTCGACCAGTAAACTGCGAGAGGGTAATCCTGTGTAAAATCTGACACTCTTGTCATCCGTCAAGACTTGCATCATAAATAACTCTCTTCTCAATTTCTCCTTGTTTTCAAGTGTCTCTTCGCTTTGCTTGGTCCTTTCGGTGAGTTTGTCAAGGTCTTCAGAGGTGAGGAACGTTTGTGAACCAACTGAACAGTTCGAGGAACAGTAATTATGTTCAGCTAGAATTACTGTAGAGATGAAGGATTCATCACCACCACCACCGCAATTCTCACTCACTTCTTCCGAGACTTTTGATGTCTCAGTTGATGTTTTCGTAATCTCTTCAGGCACAGATTTCTTCATACGCTTGGAAGGGGTCGACTGAGTCTCCCTGTCTCGAGGGGCCTTTCTTTTGGAAGGATGCTCCTGGCAACGATCCAAATTCTTACAGTTGTAAACCGAAGGTATCGGGTCAGCTTTGCAGTATCCCAAGCCTAGACTGAAAAATATTGAACAAACACGGTAGTTTCTCGATATGTCCTTTAGTTTCAAATCTTTTCTCTTCAAGAATAAAAACCAGGCTTTTCTTAAAGTCTTCTCCGCTGGAAATGGATGGAATTGTACTTTCAGTAAATCAGGGCGCTTCGGAGGATGGCCACAAATACGAGCAGAAACATTTTGCTTACATCCTCTCACACAAGCAACCTTCTCTCGAGTACCGTTGTTACATCCGTACACTGCGCAAAAATGCCAGGTCATTCCTTTTCGTCCAAAGCCTCCAAAGGCAGCTATGATGTTTGTGTTCTTCGATGCCTTCCTCGACAATATTCCTCGACTTGCCCGCATTAGCCTCACTTTCGTGCTTGGGCCCGTGATTATACAAAACTGCGGTTTTATTTCGAAAAAGGGCTATTGCCAGCACAAGTGTGGGTGTTGTTTAGAAACGTAAACAAAAAGTACGAGCAATGTCGTCTGAAGGATCAAAAGGCCAGTCGTAAGGATGTGCTGACAAACATGAAAATGAAAACAGTACACTTCAGAACCCTAAGTGCGCTCAATAACGCCGACAAGGAGATGTTATTGAAAAAGGTAAATTGAAAGTGATTTCAATGCGACTGCATAAATGACCATTCTGTGTATGACTAAGGTAAAATTTTTTCTCGTTTCTTGACTTAAGACTTGGTTCAATTGTTGGGGGTGAAGAGCGACTACTTAATTGTCAAGACTTTAAGAGTTGATGTGGGCTATTGGCAAAATCATACTAGTTCTTTCATCCACCTCTGTCTCTTTGATCATAAATACGTGAATTATTTACAACGGTATTTACAATTGTTTTTCATATTTCTCCCAAGGTGGATGATAAAAAATACAGCATCATGGAAATGAAGACTGCAGCAGAAGACATAAAGAAACTTCGCCCAATTCAAGAGGCCATACTGCTTGCTTTGGGGTTTACTTCTTGGGAGGAGATTCCTGAAATTATTAAAACAGTGACTGCTAGTAATTTGGCAAGGTTTATGGTAAGTCAAACAGTAATTGCGATTAACAAATAATCAAAAATATGTCACTGAGAACACAGGCTTTTGTACTTTTATTCCCCATGGGGGGGGGGGGGGGGGGAGGGTTGAGTATCTCGTATCCCATTAACTTTTGGCCCAAATAACCCATATCCCGTTAATTCCTGTGGTTTGTATCCCTATAATGCAAGGCACTACTGATGAAGTCATTGTAGGTAATATGTTTGGGTACTAGATATTGTGAAACAAATTTTCCAGGGGGTGGGGGAGGGGTTACCTCAGACAAACTCTCTGGAAGGGCCCATATGAATCATTTTCTGATTTATAGAAGCCCAATGTTCGATACAAAATACAAATAATCGCATTGGTAAGTATATTTTTTCACTTTTTGCGCCTTCAAAATTGATCAGTTAATCTATTTTAGACCATTTTATTCTTTAAAAAGTGACAACTTTGATGTACGATAATTTCTTTTTAAATATCCCGTATCCCGATAACCCCTTATATGGCCTCTATTTTCAATGTAGTCATGTATACATTAAATGTTAGGCCTTAGTTGTTAAGTAGGGTTAGAGAAAACGAATCAACGACTATTGCATGAAAACGGCGAACGGCCAAAACTACAAGCCAATATAATACCAAAATCCGGCAAAGGTTATTAACTTATAATGCGTGGAAATTCAACAATGTCTTTGCACTAACTTTTTTTATTATGATTCTCTATATCAGGGACGAGACGTTGAACACTCCGAGTTTCGGGACTTTGTAAAACGACTTCAAAAACGGATCAGTGGGGAGGGTACCTCAAAACAGGGAGACGCTACTCACAATGTATCCGATGTATTCACGCTTCATTTGGATGACTCCGATGTTGTGAAAAGCTACCGGTTTTTCACTGATCCATTTGCAAGCTCTCAACAGAAAGCTGTCACCGACTCCGTTGTAAATTTCCAGGGTGCATTTCTTACAATCCATGAGTTACAAGCATCTAATGATGAGGTAAATGCTCTCAAGATTTAGAAAATGTTTGTCATAATAATAATAATAATAATAATAATAATAATAATAATAATAATAATAATATGTCGTATTCATAAAACGAAAGGGAATAAGTTCTAGTTTATTTAGTACATTCTTGACTATGCCTGATACGTCGATAGAGGAAAACTTGACCCTCTGACGCTGCAATGCCAAAAATCAGTACCAACCAAGACTCGAGTCGTAACCGTAATCTCTTAAGCCATCAAATTAAGTGTATAAAGCTGTTTACTGGCACTACAAGATAAACTAGTCTAATATTAAGAAGCACAATTTAACTTTTACGTCAGAAAAAGTTATTATGATTGCAGAGATAGAAAACATAACAGACCCTAACCATAGTTCAATTATGTTAGTAGTCACATATCTTAATTTTTTATTTGAGATTGCCGTTTCTGAGGCGAAATCTGTGGTTTCCTTTGCTCAAGGCATAAACTTCAGTTTGACGACAACTTTTAACGTCTGTCTGCTATGCGACCCTCTTTACCTGCGAAACGTTATTGAGGCCGTTACAGACGCTGGTGGAGTGTATTCTTTGGGTTTCATACATCAAAAAGGCTACCCTGCTCGCCATGGTGCGTGGAATTGAATTTTAGAGAATAAATAGCTCCTACGTTTAATTAAGTGACACTGGAAAAGAGATATACTAGAAATGTAATAGTGGAAACCTGGCAGTGAGATGACTCCGATCTTGTGAAAAGCTACCTGTTTTTCACGGATCCATTTGCAAGCTCTCAAGAGAAAGCTGTCACTGACTCCGTTGTAAATCTCCCCTAAGATGGCTAGACGTTGTACGGCAGCTAGTTACACAGCAGTTACATGGTATACGTTGCATGTTGGTATTCGCTCATTTTTTTAACAAACAAACCTAAAAAAAAAAGGGTTTTTTTTAATCAAATTGGTTAAAATACCTCTGTATTTTGAGATGCAAGATGCTTTTCTTGCTAACAAAAACTTGTATTTTCCAGGTGAACAATACTGCCTTAACATTTTCTTCATTTTCTCTATGTGTTTGAATAATGATCATTATGATAATGTTAATCCCATTAAATTTTGTTTTATTCCAGATGCTCTTCTGCTTGCAAAGTCCATAACGGCATGTATCGTTGGACACTTTCACATTTCTAGGAAGACTGTGGTAGAACATCTTACGTTTCCAGAAGACGGACTTAGAGATAGTTTCTGTCAGGTGGAGTCTGACGGCAGGAGTGGAATCTTGCCCTTTGCAGCCTATGACTGGATCGTGAGACACTTCAGTCGAGCTGGTGACTTTGTCATAGACCTCTTTAGTCCAAATGCTGTTGCAGTAATGGCAAGCATGCAAAATTGCAGACATGCAATATATTTCGGTAAAGAGGAGGACCAAGAAACTGTACGTTGTCTCTTAGCCTCCCAAGTACAACCGCGTAAATCTGGGAACGTTTAGGGAAATCAAGTGCATATAGGCTAATTATAACCAACCATTACCTTGACCACGTTTTAAGTAGGAAATATCGATGTAATCTCCTGTTTAAGATAGAGAAACTTTCTAAGTCTTGTTATTTGTACATCCATACTCTGTCAAATCTCAAAATATGAAACTTCTTCAAGGGCGGATCGAGGGACGTGGATTGGGAGGCTAGCCACCCCCCTTTTTGGCCGACTAGGTTAGTAAGGTATTTCTATTAGCTTCTATTTCGTCTATTTTGTGGCGTTTCAAGAGTTTGCAGTGTTACAGTCTGCAATTCATCCTTCCTAAATCGCCATGTTTTAGGACAAACGTAGGACAACTTAAAATAAATTAACGCATAGCTTGGTGGCCGATTGGTATCAGCCGCCTCCATAAAAAAAAAAATCCTGGATCCGTTCCTGCTTCTTGAATGACAAAAAGTAATGGTTGGTTTTCCTTGAAGATCTTTTCACAAATATCATGTCGTTCTATTGAAAAGTGTGAGACATCTTTGATAATTTGATTTTTTACCAACTCTTCAGTTTTATGTTAAACGTTAAGGCTTCAAACTTTGTACCTATCTTTTAACGAGGTTCATTTTTGAAAGACCTTGGTAGATTCAAGTAACGCAAGGGTCCACGTGCCCCTGAACTTGTTAATGCCACATTTTTAGCGATAATTTTTACCTCTGTTCACTCACTAAAAGCAAGGGTCCGAATTTCGTCCCCCAGAACTTGTTAATGCCGCATTTTTAGCGATAGCTTTAACCTGTGTTCACTCACTAAAAGCAAGGATCCGAATTTCGGACCCCTGGACTTGTGAATGTCTCATTTTTACCGATAGTTTTTACCTCTGTTCACTCACTAAAAGGAAGGGTCCGAATTTCGGACCCCTGGACTTGTGAATGTCGCATTTTTACCGATACTTTTTACTTCTGTTCACTCACTAAAAGCAAGGGTCCGAATTTCGGACCCCTGGACTTGTGAATGTATCATTTTTACCGATAGTTTTTACCACTGTTCACTCACTAAAAGCAAGGGTCCGAATTTCGGACCCCTGAAATTGTGAATGTCGCATATTTAGCGGTAGTTTTTACTTCTGTTCATTCATTAAATTAAGAATTTGTTTAAGAACTGTAGCATTTTGGAAAACAAAAAGCCCATTTCCCTTTTTTAAGGGCAATATTATTTTATCATTAATATTTTAGGTCACTCAGCTTGTTAATTTTTGAGGACAATAAAAATCACTCCGCCAAAAACTAGATTATTTGGTGTCTGTATTTTTTAGTCCGCTGAAATCGACAAAATCTAAACTTTAAAAATATAATTCCGCAAAAAAGGGTAAAAATGGCATTTTATGCGGAAAAATTAAGAATTGGAAAAACTGAAAATAGTTTGGAAAGCGTTAAGATTTATTGAGAGCTGGCTTATGCAGTTCCTCAGGGCTGATAATTCGTTTTTCGGGACTCGATGTTTTATTGTTGTATTGTTTTAACAATTCTTAGCCGAATCTCAGCTGATACGAGTTTTAAAAATTCCTTAAAACTTGAATGCTGACTGAACTTCAGCAGTATACAAAATTACTCGGTTTAGGCTCATTTGAAAAGGCAGAGACATCGATAAATTACAGCTCGGTCAGTCAACAGAAAAAAAAAATCCCTGAAGAAAAAGCGTAAATGATATATTCTGGAGCATTTCATGAGAGTGATATCATTTACGGTTAACGACTGAATTTTACGCCATAATCCAGTGTAAGATGTTTCTTAAATTAAGTGCTGCCTCTCTTAGTCAATAAGTGCTATTTTTTGCTTAGTAATTTGGCCAACTTCGGATGTGAACACTGTACAAATGTCTACTGAGTAGGTATTGTTCACCAGGGTTTGTCTTCGATCTGCACTTTCGCTTCCTCCGCAAAACCTTATTTTAGTAACTTTAGAACCAACTGTGCCGTGTAAACTTTCATTACTCTGCGAAGAGGCATTTTCAACGAGTTTTCTTTTAATAATAGTGTCACTCGAGTATACTTGTGCAATTTAGTTAAATTCTCCTTGAGATTTTCTCCCTTCGAAATTTGGGAGATCATTGTCACAAACCAAGCCGCTTAGTAACGAACTCTGTTCTATCAAAGCGAAACTTAAATGAGCTTCCAACTCTCATGAATGTATTTTCTAAACGTGAAAATAAACCAAGAGTTGCATTGTATCCAAGTGTCTCTTCTGGAAACGTCTCATAGACGACATTTTTACAGTGTGGACCATAAGCGAAAAACGAAATCAACAATTTTGTTGAATTCGCAAATAACTTCCACTCAACAATCAAGTTTACTTGGGAAATGTCGCTTGAACGAATCTTTTTCCTCGACACTAAAGTTTTCAAAGGCTCACGTTTCGTTAACGGTAATCTACTTGATGTCCAACACATTTTAAGCCCACAGAAACTTTCCAATATACGCATTTCTCATCATGTCACCCTCTCAGTGTTAAGAAGGGATTTATTAAAGGAGAAACATTGCGTTTTTTGAGAACAAACTCAGTCAAAGAAAATTTC
>JAEMWC010000274.1:680000-745000 GCA_016490735.1 Pachyseris speciosa
TTTGTCATGTCCCCTTGGTGTCCGTATTAACGAGGTTTCACTGTATAACCACTTTGAAGTCTGAACGACTAATATGCTGAGAGAAGTGTCTATACGAATGTTTGCAAGTTCAACAGCGAGAAGAATACTTTGAACATGATCAAACTGAACTCCATATGTTTTGAATTAGACTGCCGTGTTTCCCCCTCACGGCTCCATACTAATCTAATTTTGAGTGGTACATTGAATAACTCAAGTACGGGATATCATACACCCCCGGTAATTTATTTACTATTTTTCCACAATACCTCAATTTCTGGACATTTGTTTTTGAATGATAAGCGATTTTAGTTTTTACTTGCGTGAAGTGATACTGACCGCAAATACCTTACTCTCTTTCTTATGTTTCAAATGACGTATTTGTAAACAGATTATATTTTTCTCCACACATTTCACCGAGACACCATTAAACGTCTATGCGAAAAAATCTTACATCGCTTTATAAGCGTTTCCTTTCTCAAACACTTAGCAGAAATATTCATCGAAGCGAAAGCAAGTGTGCTTAGTTTTTTTGCAATAAATAACCTATTTTTACCTCATTAGCTATGCTGAACCTCAGTGGTCTAGAGGTCATTGTTACTGTCCCTAATGTAAACAACCCGGGTTCAACTTCTACTAGTGGCACCTATCGCGGGCTTTTTTCTTCTTCTTTTATAAATAATTTTTACAAGTGTTTTTATTATTGTTCTCAATGGTTGAGCTGGAAAGCAATTTTATAATTTTAAAGGGAAATACGGTTGATCTGACAAGGGTCTACGGATTTACACTGCAAAGAAATAGACTCCAACACATGCTAAGCGCAATGCGTCTGATGTAAAGACAGACTTCTCTCTATTCTTTTGTTTAGCGCTAAATTAGGGATACAATACTGTTTTTTGCAAATAGTGGAATAGAGAATTAACTCTAAAGTGTAAATTAAAGTGCTACTTAAACCCAGAGAAAGTCGGGGACGATCCCCGACTTTCTCTGTGCGACCTTGTAGCTCAGTCGGCAGAGTAACGGTAGATCTAATCCGGAGGTCGTGAGTTCGATTCCCACCGAGGTCAAAAGATTTTTTCTTTGCCTCGTGTGGTTCCCTGTTTCCCTTTACTAGGGCTAACGCCCAGTGGGTTATTCATGGGTTTAAGTAGCACTTTAATTTACACTTTAGAGTTAATTCTCTATTCCACTATTTGTGTTCCTAGTGCTACGCGGCACAACATTCATATGTACCCTTGTTTTTTGCAAACCCGAGTTTAGGCTAATTGTAGCCTGTCGTTTTATTTCAAAGTCTACCAACCGAGGATCAGTAGATATACATGTGTGAAAGTAAAGCACCACAATACAAGTATCAAATACTGAAAGTGACAGTGCGCAGATAACCAGTGTCCGTAAAGCGTTTGTCACTCGGGACACCGACAACTTGTTCGTTGTCCGTATTGAGCGATGTCCGTATTAAGCGTGTTAATTTTATACAAAATATGTGAGATTTTCGTTGGGACAAACGAGACTGTAAGTAATATCCAAGCGTCCCCGTATCAAGCGAGTGTCCGTAGAGCGGGGCTCCATTGTTCCAATCCAAGTAAAAAAAACTTAGGGAGAAAAAGTAGCCAAGAGAAACCCAAGGACCAGACACTCAGTTGTATAACCACCAAGTTAGTGTTCACAATACTAACAGGAATTGTTTTACTGAGTAAGGGGGTGATTACATGGCGAATTTCAGCCCGGTGGAGCGGGCTGAAATACTGTTGCGATTTAATTACATTACAAATTTCAGCCCTGGATGAACTTTTGCAGCCGTCTTGTTGCCTGGAAAACATCTTCACTGCTCATGCTCACATTACCTTTTCAGCCCGGGCTGGCATTCCATTTCGATTGCATGGACTTGTTGCGGATTTTTCAGCCCGTTTGCCCGGGCTGAAAATCATAGCCCGGTTTCACAAATCGGGTTAGGATTTTCAGCCCGGGCTAAAACCTTCTCCATGTAATCGCCACTTTCATTGAAGAGGGTTTCTTTCAGAACCAGGGCTGAAATCTCAGCCCGGGCTGAAATTCGCCATGTAATCACCCCCTAACCATAGTAAGCGAATAATTGACCACATATCAAGATGGCGGATAACGGTTTAACGGCTTTCAGTAGGCCTTATTCAAGAAGCCCACTCTCTTTGAACCTACGAAGGTAGCAATGGCAAAGGAATCACGCCATTGTACTATCATGGGATAAATGTTGCTGTTCTATTAAGTTAGCTAACAGGCTGTCTATGTATAAAGCACCCACTCAATTTGGCACCAAAAATAATTTCGCCTGATACTCTGGTAACTGAAAGACTTAGAATTAGAATAAAAACAGAATTGGTTCGAATCGAAACGGTTTTTAGGTGGAGTTAGGAACCATAAAATATTTCGCCTGGTCAGCGCCTATCGCAACATTTACGAAAAGCATAAAGTTGGCATTTTTCGTGGCGCTGTGAAATATTTGATTCGCATCATCCAGTAATGAATCTTACGTCAATTCACTTATTAACGTTTGCATTTTTGCGAGAAACTAACAGATTTTCTCTTGATTTACGTTTCAAGACGAAGTCAAGCATATTACTAAACACTATCAATCGCTGTCGAACGATGGCCGGAAATGGCCTTGCTTCAAGGGCTAGTTTTGAAAGTTTGGGACCTCGTTGAACACTCTACTCTACACAGCCAAAAAGTGTAGTCCTTTCTCGGCGAATGCAAAAAGCATTTTCAGTATTTCTAAAGTTATGGCCGTTTGTACCAACACATGTACGAGCAGTTGCGACTTTGACGCCTACAACAACATCGACATATCTCGGGCAGATTTTATCATAAGTACAGCTTACCTGCTTCACAAATCGGGTTTATTTCCCCCTTCAGCCATTTCCCAAGATTTTCAACCACTGAATCGAACGGCAGTTGCCGTATTAAAATAGGTGGTTATTGCTCTCAAAACGTGAGAATTAAACCGGGCTTTTATTGAGTTTCTTGTCAGCGAACCTGAATCTCGATTCCACGGCCACATTTTGTGATAAATATTCCATCGAAACATCTTTTGAGAGCTGGGTTTGTTCGTGAATCAGTCAATGAACTATCCAAATCTCGTATTAAGGAGAAAATTGGGATTTGAAGGCTTAGATATTTCGAAGAAACTGTCGGCACACTTTACAGCGTTGGAACACAAAGGGTTTACTGAAACGAGGCAATCCAGAATACGGAATCCGGAATCCGGAATTCGGAATTCAGAACCCAAAAATGAAATCCAGGAATCCAGAGTCTAGAACCTGGAGAAAGGAGATCAGACAGAGCTCACATAGAGGAGAATATTTGAAACCAAATTAATGTTTCTGCAAATGATCGAACTCTTTACCAACCTCAACAAATCTCTTTGAAGATTATATTGAAAATGTTCCTGTTTATTTTTGTATATATGGATAAAGGGGTTAGTTTCTGAAGAATCTGTGGTGCTGCATCGGTGTGGGAGTGAAACACGAAAATTTGGTTTATCAACGGAGTTAACAATGTAAATTGACCACCGTAAAGGGATTCAAAAAGCTGACATTTCGAGCGTTATTCCTTTGTCAGAGCGAAGGGCTCTGACGAAGGGCTAAGACGCTCGAAACGTCACTGAGCTTTTTGAATCCCTTTGCGGTGGTCAGTTTCATCATCTCCGTTGATAAACCAAATTTTTGTGTTTTGTTTAAAGTTGTGTTATGTTATATCTTGTATGAAACACGTACTTTTGTTTATTTGTTTATCGTTTTTGGTTTTCCTCCTCTAAGAGCAAAAGCACTAGACACTTGAGACTTGGTCACGTGCACGGTGTAATAAATATGGAAAGTAGGTGGCTTGACGTATCCGTACAAAAAATTACAGTTTGTGGCAATCTCAAGAGAAAAACAAAGTGTTGCGTGCAACAATGTGTGCAATGTCACTGCGTGTCCTTATTGACAGAGTTAAAGCAAAATTAGACTGAAAATACTGACCAACTGAAGACGAGTTTCGCCATTGGTAGACGCCCAATTAGTGCCCCTTGCATATACAGGAATTGCACTAAATAGAGAATATATTCATTAAATTGTCTCATTTGTAAATACCCTTAGAGAATAGAATTCTAGTTTCATTTTATACCAGCGGATACAAAAGGGACATCGCTTCAAGACATGCTAGTTGTAAAGGCAAAACTGTTAAGTGCTACTACGATGAAATTCACTTCTTTCCTATCTAAACCGTTTTAAAATATAAACAAGTAGTCTGTACTAGAGGAAGAATGCTGTTCACTATTTTCAAATATATCTTTTTGTTCCAGAGTTATTCAAGTTTTTACAGTATGCAAGTTAGTAAAGAGTTGACGTCATATACTCAACCGATTTTTGATCAAATATACGAAAAAGGATATCTCAGCCAATTTGTATCAAAAATGCTTGATTCTTTTCAGTAAGTCTACTAGATGTGTTTCACAATATAGGCTTACCAGTATTGTTACCATAGCAACATACCTTGTTCCAGTCCTCCCTACTACCAAGGGCTTTGCTGGCCACCTTTAGAATTCTATTTGGACATTTTCCAATGGTGCCTCATTTTCATGATCTAGCAAGCATTTAAATATATGTCAGGTAGAGGTCCCGACCTTCGAGCTGAAAATCACTGAATTATTGAGATCAGGTCAGTTGGGGGACTGGAAAAGAGTGAGTTGCCATGGGAACCGAACTTTTTACAGCCGTAGGTGTGTTGCCTTTATGGTCTCTGTTGAAAATTGACCAAGCTAGCTCTATTTGTATACTTGCCCATGGTGTTATATTGGATTGATACTATGACGTTATCAGTCATCTCATTTGCATATTTTACACATTTTTTAAACTTAAATATCTCCGGAACCAATGCAGATAATTACAAACAAAAAAAGAGTGTTTTTCATCATTCCTGAAATTCTATGTGATAAACTTAAAAAGTCAAGAGGTAAAAATTTGATCATAGTAGCAGTATAAAGGCTTTCAGAAACACATTGTAAACACAGCAGCAGTCACGTTGGTCTGTCAATTCCTTCTTTTACGTGCATGAAAATTAAAGCAGAAACAATTTGCCCCGAAAGTTGTCTTTGCTCTGGACGTCAATTTAAACATCCGAATTAAACCAAGACATGTTATAGTCTGCGGGGTATATTTGAAAATTAAGTGGTTAATTTACCAGACAACACTGACAATTTGCATGTCAATTTGTATAATAAACCTGGTCAATAAAAAGGGTAAAACGTTCAAGTAACATATCCGATCAATGGTTTAGTCAGGTAAAGAATGCTGGAAACTACTCTCTGAAGGTCCGCTGGAAATACTATTTCAGGGATCATATGTTTCAAAATCTCCCGCGGAAACAAGCCCCAGACACCCTCAAAAACTCGCGCCTTAGGTGCTCGTGATGTGCACCCCTCCCCCCTCCCCCAATAAATTTAGCCCTTCTATGGCACTGCCTCAAGTTGTTCCGAGGAAAGGTCATGTTGCAAACCCGACCTGTTCAGGATTAACTCATATTCTTTTTTATTACTTCTACATTTTCAACCCCGATGCAGACACGCTACAGAATGATCCTCCCCTGGTCTCAAATAAACATATGTTTTGCGTTGCTTTCCATCGAGATTATGGCCTGTTCTTAAACTGTGAAGCGGATTTACTCGTGGGTTTGTAAGCGGACCTCTGAGAAATCAGCATCACATGGGTACTCTATCTTTGAGAGATCTACATATGGAGTCATTTCTTCAAAATGTAAGCCTTGAAAACACGATTTTCTCTTTAATAGAAAATTTGGATAGTTAATTGTTTGATTCACGAAGAAATCCAGCTCTGAAAAAATGGTTTCAATAGAACTAACCCCATTTATTTACATATACAAAACAGGAACATTTTGAGGTCAGTTTTCAATATCATCTTCAAAGAGATTTGTTGGGGTTGGTATAGAGTTCGATCATCTTCAGAAACATTAATTTGGTTTCAAATGTCCTGAATGATGCGAATCAAATATTTTACAGCGCCACGAAAAAGGCCTATTTTATGCTTTTAGTGGACGTTGCGAAGGGCGGTGACCGGGCGAAATATTTTATGGTTCTTTACTTCACCAAAAAACCGTTTCGATTCGAACAAAATCTGTTTTTATTCTAACCTTGGTAAAGTCTTTCAGTTACCAGGTATCAGGCGAAATTATTCTTGATGCGAAATTGAGTGGATGGTTTTTACAGAGACAGCCTTTAAAATTCGCCTGGGAGATTACCGCCTTCTCCCCGATAAACCGAGTAGGAAAGCAGACTCCCTCAGAAAGACTGTCTTTAGCAGACATTTACACCAAATTTGAGCTTGGCAACGCTTTCCCATGGTAATAAGTCGTTGAACATTAAAAGGAAAATTCTGAGAAAATGAGACAACCATACAAATGACTAGAAATGATGAGAGAAGCATCGAGCGAAGCAAGTTAAAACTTGACACAAAGTAGCATTGTTGTGGTTCAATTTTATCCTTGGTTCAACTTTTATTTTCCTTTGTTTTGTACTCATTATTACACATTACCATACACAAGAACAAAAGAAAATAAAAATTGAATTAAGGATAAAATTGAACTACAACACATTTGCAAAGCGCCCACAGTAAAAGAAGCATGCGAAACAAATTAAGTGGCCACCGAAAATAGCTTCTACAAAGCCCGGATCTGCCTCGTTTCCAGTCGTTCGCGATCGCTATAATAAGTGAGAGATGAGAAGGAAAGAACAAGCGAAGCGACGGGCAAATCCTGCATCCCAGATGGCGGCGCCGATAAGGTGGAAGACCGGTCCACGAAGAGTTGGAAGAAACAAACCTCGACGTCTGCCCGGGGAGATTGCTATAAGGATACGTTGTTTTTCGAAGAAAGAGGAGTGCGTGAGGTCATGTTTGCCTCCCCTAAATTCGCTTTCTTCGACCGCCTCGTTTATCCTTTGTAGAATTGAACGGGTATGTTTTGGATTACTTGTGTGACTTTGCTCTTCAAAAAACAAAATAAAACACGTGATTAACAAGGCATCTGGACTTCTAAGTAAGGAGTTGACAATTCTGTTCAATGAAAAACAAAAAGGCAAATATTTAAGCTTATAAAAGCTTGACCTTACTATGATGAGTAAGGTCGTTAGCATAGCACGCCGATCGGCAATTCTCCGAGAGAAACTTCTAAACATCGACTGTGTCATCTAAAAAAATCTTCCAGTGATGGCAGGGGCTCTTCATCATCTAGAAACTCTATCATCTTCCAGAAAGAAACTATTTTCATATTTTCGAGCTATTTTTTCGCCTTCCTATCACTCCTCGCGCTTTCAGAGCGGGAAAACGCAAAACAAACATGCGCGAACTCCGAGCGAGCGCAAGACCAGAAATTTGAAAAAAAAAAAAAAAGGGCGGCCTTTTAACTTTACTATCTCAGAAATCACGATATGCCTCTGCAGGCATCCTGGTACGCAGCAACAATTATTCCATAGAAATAACTAGCTGTACATATACCCTTCTTGTCCTTCAATTTTCTCAACACTTCTTGAACATAAACATTGTTTTGAGGTCCTCATTTCTCGCGTGGCAGAAAAAGAGATCGCTTTCGGAAGCCTATTATTGTCATGGACTTGTTAACAAATGTAGCTATCTAAGCAAACTGCTGAATATATATCTAAGGTCGAGAGGTAAGCAAAGAGTCATTCTTTATTTTCTGAGTTTGCCAAAGTATCTCGTTTTTTGCCAGAGTGGGTTTTTAAATTGTTGCACAAAAATTTAGTTATATTTCATGCAGTCAGGTAATAAACGTTTTCCTTCGTGCAAATCCCTTTCAATATATGAAAACCACGATGAGCAAAATGTTCATCTTTCAAACGTATTTTAAGTGCTGCAGTTTGACTTTATCACGAGTTAATCAAGTAAAACCCAACAGCAAATAAAAAACCATTAAACGAGTTAAGATTCCTAATCTTCTTATAATTATTACGGCGTGTAAACAAACCATGCCCGAAAGACTTGTTGTCATGCATGATCACCCTCTTGCACAATATGTGGCAGTATAAGCAAACCACTGAATATCTGAGGTCGAGAGCTCAACTGTGGCTAGTGAAAGAGTTAGTCTGTGTATGCTGTGCTTTCCAAAGTGTCTAGTTTTTTGTTAGAGTGGAATTTTAATTTGTTTCGAAAAGATTAATTTATCGATTTACGGTTTGACCAGTATTCACTGAACCCGCACGCTTGGCTGCTTCAGTTTTCGCATCATCAACTGTATTTCTCCAATGAATTTCAGCTTGTCATATAAACATACACTGAGTTTAAGTCTCATCACACAGCCAAAGTACGAAAGTTACTTTTCAAACGGTTTAGCTTTACTAAAGCGTGCTTATCGATACTCGAGTTTGTTTTGGTCGTAGACAATTTCACCAAATTTTCAGCAGTATAGCCGGGTTCCAGAATTCAACTGTCCTTTGGAAGAATATGTTTATTAACCAACGATTCCAAATTATTCCCCCATGTTATTGCCTTTTCTGCCTGTGTGCTTCGCTTTGGATTCAGGAGTGCATTGCCCTCCCACATCACCCAATGTCACGGCTTTCAAAACTGAAAAACTTTGCACACTACGAGAGCAGCTTAATTAGAAAGGTTAGTTATGTAATTGCATCGCCTTTTTTTTTTTTTATAAAACATCGTTTCAGTTGTTTTGAGGCAAAAAGAGCAAGTGATTATTAAAACGAACTGACTCTATCGAAAAAGAATATCTCACAAATTAATATAATCTGGTGAGCTGAAGCCACTCTTTATTTGGGCACCAAGGCCACATGGTAGCGGGCATTACCCCTTAAATCTACCAAATCAAAGATTGAGCCAAAGCATTAGCAGCCATGGACAGCTGTTTCGGCCTTGTTCCCATCAGCATGGCACTCCATGCCACATCCTTCTCCTAAACGTCTCCCTTGACGTGTACAGTTACTGCACGACAGTGAATTGGTGAATTGTGGGTAGATCCAGTCCTTCGTGGGGGCAAACGGTCAAATTATAATTTCAAATTACGTCGTAAGATGGCCGTTTGCCCTCACAAAGGACTGG
This sequence comes from Pachyseris speciosa, assembly GCA_016490735.1. NCBI lineage: Eukaryota > Metazoa > Cnidaria > Anthozoa > Scleractinia > Pachyseridae > Pachyseris > Pachyseris speciosa. The sequence goes on from JAEMWC010000274.1 coordinate 689,114, forward strand.
ATCTACCAACAATTCAGCAGGAACTGATCATTGGCAAAATGGTGTATTAAGTGTACCGTTTCAAGTATATTTACAACTGGTTGTCTGATTTATGTACAAGGGGAAATGTCGTTTTTTTTTTTAATGGAAGCCGTCTACATGGGCGCATTCAGAAGAGTTATTTTCAAAGTTGAAGTTTAAATTACCGTAAAAGTTCTATTAAGCCCCCCCCCCCCCCGGGGGAGAGCCTCATTGACGGGGGGCTTACTAGAGAAGGGGGCTTATTTGAAATCTCAAACAGGCCGTTTTCGTCTTATAATAGCTTTTGTACCAAACTCAAACAACTGCAGTGAAACTTTATTATTTAACAAAGAGCAACAAACAGTATTATGTGTTTGAGTGTATAATTAGTTAAAAGTAAACCAACTGGGCTGCATGAAGTGAAATTCGTAAGAAGGAATAGGAGGGGTTCATTACAAAATCTCATGTTCCAAAAGGGGAGGGGGTGGGGGTTATTAGAGAGGGGTGCTTATTACAGAAAACGACTTCCAAACGGGGGGCTTAATAGAGCTTTTACGGTATGAGAACTGCAGATTTATTAGTGTTCTAATTGATCCGAAATTGTGTGAAAAAGCGTCTTGAAATTGGTGTTGTTTTGAGTTTGTGCGTTGTGACGTAAGGGGTGCATTCGACTTTTTTGATTTCGCGCGACAGCTGTAAGAAACATTGGGGAATTAAAAGCAGTTTGCTATTCCTAAGCGTAGTGGCAGATTTAAGTCGTATCGAGAACGTTTTTAATATAGTAAAGCGCGAGTTAAATTAAAAAGACAAGCAGTAAGACTATGACACATGAGACATTTCAAGAGTTGGCTTATCGCGAAGGGGCATTGTTGACAATCACTTTTGACTCAACGTGTAAGCGCAAAACAGAAGCATACACGCCGAAGACTGAAAACATATTATGTTTAGGTGAAAATAAACTGATTAAAGGAAAGTCAGTATTTTATTTACTCGTATTTTCTTACACAGGAACATTTGTCGCGTTATGGCGTTTCTTACATGTTGTGAACACGTTACTTTTCCAAAAAGCCAAATAAATGGAAAACACTCGTACTGTGATTATCTCCAATCAGTCCTGAATAGTCTTCAATAACAGACTATAAAAGCAAGATAAACATAAAAGAGCTACATATATTCCCTTTCAGTTGCTATGGTAGATCGTCCGTTGAATGATAGACCTTGTGTGGTACTTCATGACATCCGTCCCGAAAAGTTACCCAGCGATTAACTTTTGTGTTCGTACTAATGAAAGAACGTACAACGGCTTTTGCGAACAAGTACCTTGTAAGGAACTTCTCTAAGTCAGCTTGGCTGCAGGTTATTAGGTAAACTTCATAACTGAAGTTTGAAGTCATAACTGTCTTTGAATCACCCGAGCAGCTGACTGTGTCTTCATTGTCTGTGCTGTTTTCTCTTTCTGAGTCATTACTTTTACATTACTTACGAATCTGTGAAACGAAAACAATGACGGGAAAAGTTGCGAGCCTCCTTTCACAGCAGTCCAATTGATGCAAGGAGAAATACCAAATGTCTTCAAAAAGGAAGGAACTCAGTTTTAATTCCTTTTTTAAAGTGAACTTCTATCAGTATTTCTTTCAGTAGATGATTTGCTGCAACGGAGTGCTTCCCCAGTGGCTCGCCCTTTAAATGGCACACGATCACAGAAAAACGTGTGGTGATGTTAATTTCAAAGAACGTAAACAAACCCTTATATGGTAGTTCTAACCCCGGTTAATATGTCATTTCTGAAACCGAATAGAGGTGCGTATTGACACTTAGAATGATGTCCAACTATTCCGCAAGTCTCAAGTATTTTTGCAACTGGTTGTATGTAGCTTCCAAATACGGATAGGTTGATAACGTAGATTTCACAATTGAGTGAACTTGGCCCTAGTTAATCTTGGACTACCACTGAAATATAATAAGCCTTTCTATGAACGATGATATTGTATTCTCCACTCCAGCGTATGAACTAAAACTAACTAAACCGATGGTGCTATTTATTTATTGTTTTTAGGTTTTTGAGCGACAACCAGTTGGATTTCTTGCGGGATGGAGTATTTAACAACACTAATCTGTATCGACTGTAAGTCAGATGCTTATCTCTTAAACATGCATACAAAGTAAAAGTGCAAACAAAAATCCAACTGTACCAGGAACAAACTATCGACGGAATACAAAAGGGGATAATGAAAAATCGTGGTCTTCTTTTTAGACAAGCGTCATAAATAAACTGTTAATTGTCTGCAGGCACTTGGATAACAATCAGCTGAAGAAACTGCCATCTGGAATTTTTCATCGTAATGAAGAGTTGTTTGAGCTGTGAGTAACCTTTTTTTACCTGCTTGAAAAAAATTATATATAATATTAAGCACGGAGTGGTTACAATAGAACTAAGACAATAACCCAGAAATGACATTAAAGTATGTTCCGATGGTTGAAAGTCTTGGTTCTTTTCTTCCAACGCATATGTGGTGTTTAAAATTTGTTTGCTGTGTAACAGTGTAGCACCAAGGTTGACGTAAAATTAACCATCTTACTTTACTCTCAAATTTGCATAATATAAGCACGACCGAAACTTCACCATTTTTATTTGAAATTAAAACACAATTCGTTCTTGACTCAACAACAAGCAAAGCCAAGACGTCTTCCTGGTATAGATCCTTTTTGTAAAATAACCATAATTAAGTTACCAGTCAGTAAAAAGGATTTTAAAAGATTTAGATTTTCTTAGAACGCTCAGAATTCTCAAAAAATTATTAAGGGTTTGCTGAGTTGTTGTTCAGAGGGGATCCCATATCCGACAGTCGAGCTTTCGTTTCATTCAAATATATGGCGAACTCCCTTTTTTCTGACGTTTGTTGCAAACAAAAGATCGCATGAACGACAATTCGTTTAGAGCATGGAAAATTTCGGCGGTTATCAACGAAGCCTGAGAAATTGGTCGACTTGTTTTTGCGCAATAATTACTGAAATAAATATTTGGAACTATAAGCACCAGTGGTTGCATATTATCTGCAGTGATTCACTCAATATCAGGTTGCTCCGAAAAAGAGGTCCTTAAAGCGGCCTTCACACGGCCAACAAATCTTGGCCAACTCGCATTGGCGAACACCAAAAAGTTGGTTAAAAGTGAACAACACACGTTCACACGTCAAATGTGAGTTTGCCAACACGTAAAAAAGTTGGCGAGAATAGAGACAAGTTCTATCCGTCGCGAACAGTTTGCCAACTTGAGTTTGCCAATGCGAGTTGGCCGACATTTGTTTGTCGTGTGAAGGCCGCTTAAGAGGATAAAAAAACAAAAACAAAAAACAAACAAACAACTGTATAACCTTAGATACTTTTTTGTTTTGAAAAACAAAAATATCTAAGGTTATACAGGTTTCGAAAATACTACTGGCCTGCAGTGCTCCTACTAAGTAAACTAACAAGTTATCTGCCCATACTAAACCTGTGGAGGATGAAGATAAAAAGATGATCACATGGCAAATCGCATTTTTAGAACAAACAAGGTTTAAATAGCTAAAGATTATAGAAGTTATAGCTTGCGACTGAAGCCGTCGCAAATAGATAGCCTGCATGAGAGACAATTCCTTACTTTTTTTGTTTTCACCCGCCAGCCTAGCAGCGAAGAAAAATAATTGCTCAATGAGGACAAAAATGCACTCTTTTTTTCTAAATATGAATATATTGGAATCGTACATTGAACTGTGGATTAAAGATCGAATGAAGACGTAAATGATCGTCTTAGTGGTGAACGCTACTTGAGCAGTACCGAAAAGAAAGTCTAAAACAATTAAGGCTCTTGCGGGCTTCGAACGCACGAACTCTGCAATACCGGTGCTAAGCTTTTTTACAGTCAAGGAAGGCAAAGACAAATAATATTTCCCAGGTGAAATGAAATCGACAATTTTCAATTATGTTAACAATACGGTTCGTTTGAAAGTAAAACTTCCAGCAAGAGTATCGTGTTCATGAATAAATGCACATATTTTACTTACGAAACATACTCTGAATGCAGGCACAAAAGTAGAGAAACTAAACATCTAACGTCTGCAGCCTTGACATCCCCAGCAAAAGCAGATGCGAAGCAAAATCAGAGTCTGTGTTGAACAAACCCATTCTTTTTCAGAATTTTGACGTGTGATGTATTCTTTTCGTAAGCCACACTCGACTTTTGGATCCATACCGGACTGACCTCTGAGTTTCTCCGCCTTTAATGTAGGGAACGGCAGTCGCCAGTATTCCATGTCGACACCTTCAACATTCAGTTTATTTGTTATTCAACAATACTGTAGTGTTCATAGGTCACAATTAGTGCCAACAGAACGACGGACTGACCAAATAAACGGAAGCATTTACCAGATTTAGTGTTGACCGAAGGATTTTATTCTGCTCATGTGGGGCCTCACAAAATTCCTCGGAACGTCTCACACGATGGACTGAGAAAACAATAAACAAAGAAAATAAACAATGGATCTTATATATATATCCCTGAAACAATAGAGCCTCGTGCCATTTGGGGCCAATGAAATGAGACTTCTGGAGAGCTTGGTGCCTACTGGCGCAAGCTCGCGAAATTCTAACTTTAAAGTTCGGTTTCGCCAAGTGAGCTAGACTTGAACTATTTACCCGAGTACTCCTGCAAGCAAAAAATGATCAAAACAAGTACAGAACAAGCCAACACATCCATTCAATATTTGCCCGTGTGTTTTGCTTCAACTTGATTAATAAAAAATAATAACCATGGTCTTTGGATGCTGACATAGATATCCATAAGTGTATTTTGCTGCACAAATAGACTAGCTAATTATGATAAACCTCTCCAAAAAGCATACATTGACTACATCACGCTACCTTAAGTATCAGATTTGTCGCCTTGGCAAGAATGGACTTTGTAAAAGTTCTCGAAAAAACACATCTGATTGATGAGCCATGTTATATTCAAGTGTATAGTAAGTTTAAAAAATTTGACAATTTGGCGCATTGCATCTAATAAAAGTGATCAATCAATGCCTAAATTTCAAGGAAAGATTCCTCAGCGTAAAGCTTTGCACCTAACTGGCAAATACCTTGACCACAGTACCGCATAGCAAGGGAAAAAGAGCAGCCGAACAATTTATATAAATGAATATTGATATTATTATTGGAACATATTTGTGGCTCTTTCTTAAAAGATAGGGTAGCTTGGCATAAAACTTAGTACTATCAAATCCATTTCTCTAAAATTATGAATTGATTAGTATTTATTAAAGTTGACCACTGTTAGAAGTAGTGTAATATAAGGCAACATGTAACACAACCTGGCAGAACCTGGGTGCATTTAATAAGATTTGAACGAACTCATCATAATTCATAGTGATGATATGCTTGTTATGAAGAACAAATGACAACGACAAAGATAAGCTGAAGCTTGTATATATCATTCTAAGGAGATAGCACTTAAACTTTTTTGCTAGTAGCGTACCGTTAATCCCGAGGTTGAACGATCAGCGCTGCTGCCAGATCTAGACTACACTCCTCCCAGTATATTTAGCGACAAGGTGCCTGCAGAATTCGAACCTGCAATTGGAAGGCTCACCTAAAAGTTAGCGTAAGCTTAAATGTGCAAGCATAAAGTTCTGTTTTACGTTGTAAACGGTTTGTGGCTCAAAGGATACAATCCGCAGGTAAACAGAAAATCATAGCGGTGATGCAATCAATTTGCCCCTTTTTAGAAACAAGTAGCCCAAATTAATAAGATTAGGGAATCGGCTGTCCACAATTTGACTCTCCTTTGCAGTAAAATGGGGGCATGACGTTCAAAGCAATTTCGAATTGTCTTAACCAACATGAAAACGAGGCTCAAATACAAAAATAGATCTTAACATGCTTTTATTCAGCAGATATGATGCCCAATTAATACAAATAACTTGATCATATAAAACAGTGCTAATAGAGTGAATATTGTTGCACACTCCTGTAGTCACTGTCACTGTACTCCTGTAGTCTCCTGTAGTCACGTGACAGTTTGCGTGAACACGAAAACGAGGATAAACAAAGAATTTATTTTATTTATTTTTTAAGAATCTAAGCTTTACTTTATATTTTTCTACTCAGTGGTTATTACAATACCAGAATGTTCCAACTGACAGATCCGCGTAACACAGTCTTACAAACACCGGTAGTATTTATAGGAATCACGTGACAAAAAAATTATCATGGGAATGAGGCTAAATTTTTCGTTATGCCTTTTAATCAAGCACCACAAAAATGAAACAGTACATTTTTCATAAACAAGCTCCCTTACAGCTTTTCAATAGGCATTCGTGCTTCGGAAGCAGATTTTCCTTGAAACGTGGAAAGGTTTGCCTTGATAATGTGGCATTGCCTTGAATTTTTGCTTACATCAAATTAAACATGACGAGATTATTGAAAGTTTCTTGCTGGGCTTGACGCGTCTTCAGGTAGATTTCGTGCGCAGTCTTTAATTTTTAATCACTTTCTAAAGATTTGTGTTTTGGCAGCCTCCATAACAGCTACAGAGTTCAGTGTAGGGAAGCGTAGCCTTGAAACATTTGCAACGAGCAACCTTTCTTGCATCCATACTTTACCAATTCACTACAAGCTTTAGAGGCATCTGGAAGAACAGTCCAGCGGGGTCTCCATCTTTCGTTCTCCATTTTCCAACCAAAGTTAGACGGGGATGGAATAACTTGTTGCTCACCAGAGGAAACCCAGACGCTCGCCTTATAAAGAGCTCTTTTGAATGGTTTAACTGGGAATCCTAACAAACAAAGAGAAATATTTTTTACATTAATTGAATAACACACCTCAGTGCAATATTGACAATAAATGCAATGTTTCTTTCACCTTTCCCTCAAAAGAATTTGCGTATGTTGCTTCTTACCTCTGAGGAGGAAGGAGGGGGGGGGGGGGGGGGGGGCTCTAGTACCTTATTCTTTTTTGTTGAAAAGCTCTCGTCGAGCAGTGTTTACATCATTGGCAAGGCTGTTCCGGTCATAAAGTACCACCGCAAAGCGTTGCAGGACATGAAACAGCGGGGAGTTGATCTCTAGCGGATGAAAGGGGTTGTCATTCACATTCAAGAAAGCCTCTGTGGCTTCCGGGTATGCATTCCAGGTTTCCCAAGCAGATTTCTTTCCTTTCCAAGGAATGCCGACGTTGTGTCGCACCCAGTAAATGCATGGAAAAATGGAAGTGCGTGACATTTCTGTGCACCCAAATACTCTGTTAACTGTTAACTGAAAGCCATCCCAAAGGCTAGGCGACCAAAAAGCTAAATCCCGGCCATGTTGAAGACAACGTGTAGAAGTGTGCAATTAAAATCACAACAACGCCAGTTTCCACAGTGCGAACCAGTACACTTCTTCCCTTTTTCCAAAGCAGCCTTAACGTGTACAAGGATCCGTGTGTCTGCTTCTTCGTGATTACAGTTCTGCATTTGGTATTTGGTGTAGCTTGAGATGACACTTTCACCTGAAGTAAACTAATAAAAACAATACACACCATGAGGAAAACCGTTTATGAGGACTTGAAATAATTAACACACATAAATAGCTAATGCACATTGCATCCGTATATAACCTTTTTCAAGATATATAAGTCAGTGTATTACCTGAAATTTTGCAGACAACCTTGTCACCTGGAAAGCAAGCTGTTTCAACTTGTTTGGTCAAGAAGTTGAACAGTTCTAGAAATGCCTGCCAGTTTCGAGGTAATTTGACATGCCCAGCCACCTTCCGCCTAACACCCCTTCCTCTCTTCCCACATGAGTTGCTTCTTTGAGGCTTGCCGAACGATTTTCATCCCAAACAACGCTAATTCTTGTGGCGCTTTTAACTTGTTTTTCTGAAAACGTTGAGACGGATGAAACTGGGAGTGCATGCACGATTGCTGCTCCATCAAAAAATTTGACATCGTAAGATGCTGGTGGAGGTGGTGGTGTTTCTATATTGAAGAATACATCAAATCAGACTTTTTTCCGAATCAGGTCGCCAAACTCCAGTAGGGAAGGTGGATATGGTTGATTTTCATGTTTGAAGAACGGGATCTCCATCGCGCTGTTGGCTGGCAATATACAAGCGACTGAATAGGTACAGGCCGCTTGTTACAGCTGTCAACTTCAACGACGCTTTGGAGATTTGCTTCGGCTGCTGGCGTTTGAACAGTGGCAAGGAATTCTTTGAAATCGTACTATAAATTAACACGGTTCGTTCAACAATGACTTCTTTTACGTATTTCTTGTACTGGCGTAATGCAATTTCTTGGACTGTATTCACAGTGACCACCGGACAACGCACTCGTCTTCACAATTGCGCGTGTCAAGTGCAAGCAATACCGAGCAGTCAACCTGAAAAGGGTTACCCATTTCCGAGATTTTGTATTAACCAGATTCTTAAAATGACTTTGAAAAGCCTTCTGCGTACAAAGTCCTTGCTTATGGTGTTAGTTCTTTTGATCAGCTGTAGGATTACCCTTTAACTGACTTTCCAATTCTTGCAACAGCCGCACGATTTCCGGTCCAGCTACTATCCCTCTTCATACTTCCCACTTGAAACATGTTTTTAATTATGTTTTATGATTTCGCATGGTTCTTCATTCATAAACCTTATATCCAGCTTGTTATCTACACAATGTACAGATACACAGATATTTTAACGGTCGCATGCACACACATTTTTAAACTCTTACTACCTTCCCAAACAGACTTGGACATTTTTTTTCCAGTCACTTAAACATCGTAGCTGAAGGTATTTATATTATTGTACTATTAAGAATGTAAATTCTGGTTATATACTTACATTTCAGACAGTGAAACTCTCTGTGATGAGCGAGTGAAGCTGGGGAGCGCATGTTGTATGGAAATGCCACTGACAATCTCTATTACTATTAGTGCTTAAGATATTAAAAAGGAATGTAAAGAGTTATATTATGCTACTAACTTACGTATAAATAGCTTAAGTGGGATTACTGAACGTTATTTTAATTAAAACGTCGCATTCAATGATGACTTAGTTGAAATTCCTAGCGAAATAAGCTTACCGATGAGCCCACACCGGCTTTGCTTTCCTACAGCAGGAATTTCAAAATTTTCAACTTTGGCTCACTTTTAATAGATTTTTACCCTTTTGCCATCACTTTGCCTATACATATGCTTCAAACCACGCCGAAATTTAACGAAATGAAGTTTTTTTTTTTCATTGCTTGTTGGTCTTAACATGCCAAACCTCGGTCTCATTTACAAAAATCCCCCTCCCCCCCCCCCCCCCCCCATCTCCCTGGCGAAAGTTTTTGGGCACCCGTTCTGAAACGAATAGTTACGTGCCAGACTACATTTGTGCCAAGTTTGGCACTTGTACGCGATTTGTCACGATTCCCGTAGATTTCGACCCTAAGCCACCGGACTATTAGAGAAAAACATGCACAATGTTGGTTTACATTATACATTTACAAGTTATTTGCGCGGCCTTATTAATAAGAGCCCAATGGACCCTAAAGCCGAGAGCCCATCTTAGCTTGAATGGAAATGGCTCTACCAATCGGAGCCAAAATGGATCTGATTGGGGCTTTTTCTATTGTAACAATATGGCTCTGCTCTTGGATGTCAAAACAGATCCAAAAAACAGGTCAAAATGGCTCCAGTGAAAGGAGCTGATACGCACCAAGGGGCTGAATTAATTTCCACTGTGGGTCAAATTGGTTTTTGCTGGGGCTGAAACGGTTTTTATTTGGGTCGATAAAGACCAAATTGACAAAATGGTCCCACGAAGAGTCCAATCATGATCAGCTGCAGGGGCAATAGGGTTGAATCAACTCTTTGGGGCTGAAACAGATCTTTTGAATTTACAGTGCAAATACGAGGAGAGAACTGCAAGCTTGAAATATAAAACCGCTTTTAGATAAGATGGATCATCGCAGTTGTAAAGTCAAAGCAACTTTAACAGTGTATTGTTTATCTTTCACCCGGAGCTTACACATATGACTCACATATGTGTATTAGCATTCATATGTAAATCTCAGTCAAAGTTGTTAGGTCATTCCACTGCACAAAAGTCTGGATGAAAAAGTGAATATACATCTGAAAAATGTACCTCACTGTTCTCAGTTGACACTGGAGATGGTTTACAGCCAAATGAGATCCAGTACAGCTGATAAAGTTTACTAAGATCATCCATCGTCCATTAACTGTCAGCCGGGGAATTTACTTCATGGAATAATACCCCTGTCAGATGTCATCAGGGAGCTCAAGCAACGACGACGGCAACGGCAACGAAAACGTCATTTAAAACAAAATACTTTCCGTTATTGTAACTTTTTCTTGATTATTCCGATTTGTTTAACTTGTAAACTATGGGCGAACTATCCTGGAGCCAGATTAGACAAAAGAATTTCGTTGAAGTTGGGAAAAAAGAAAGAGGAGTTCACCGTCATAAGCTCACGTTCTCCACAAAACCTGAACATTGGTCATTTCACCTTGTTTTGCTGAGGACGCGGCGAAGCAATGTACCAAAATGCAAAAGGAACGTCAAGACCTATTGTTTTGTGACTCTCTCGTTACCTAAGCTCTCTATAAACTAGAACTAAACACTCATTAGACCAGTAGAGGGATATTGCTGCAACTCATTAACATATTGAGACAATTTTATCAAATTAAATGATATCTCTCATGTATTTTTTGGCAGTAAGTTGAATAACAACCGCTTGAAGTCTTTACCTGATGAGTTTTTGATCATAACCCTAACCTGCTTTTGTTGTAAGAAAAACTGTGACATAAACTATGAAAAGAAACTTAATTAAAATGGAAACTCTCGAGATTGCTGCTAGAGACACTTTGTCATGTCATTAATCTATTGTATATTGTTTGTTATACATTTTTTGTAAAACATAATAGGAACTTGGAAGCCAATGCGCTGGAGACCTTGCCGCTGAAAGCCTTTGCCAAAAATAAGGAGCTGAGGAGCTTGTAAGCAGATCTAGGATGTCTCTCCTTTTGTTGTTTTGACAAGACGGCTTTCTTTCAAATAGTTGAGTTGTCCTGACGTTGAAAACACAGACCGTGTTTATGCTCAATATTTTGCTAACATTCTTGCTGTTGTTGCTGCATATTATTTGGGGGAGATTAACAAAAAAGTACTTTTCTAAAGTATTTTTTTGGTTTTGCTGAAGCATTCATATTCTACCGCATATTAATTTTGAAGACACGACAATCTTCACCCAAAGAACGCAATGAGCATTGTTATGTTCTATCGTTGTTTATCTGTTGGGGAGCTGGGGAGCAGGGTTGGCGCAGTGGTGAGAGCGCTCGCCTTCCACCAATGTGGCCCGGGTTCGATTCCCGGACTCGGCGTCATAAGTGGGCTGAGTTTGTTGGTTCTCTACTCTGCTCCGAGAGGTTTTTCTCCGGGTACTCCGGTTTTCCCCTCTCCACAAAAACCAACATTTGATTTGATTTGATTTATTTAGAGTTGATTTGATTTCATATATGTGAGGCGCATTTGAAAATTGTATAATTGAATTTGCGCCATATAAATAAATATTATTGTTATTATTATTATTATTATTATTATTATTATTATTATTATTTTATTATTATGTTGTCTGTCTTTTGTGTGTTCGTTGTGTATGTGTCTGTGTGGGGAGGGGGAGGGGTGGGAGGTGGCATGTGTGCCTTGCTTTTACTGTCTTTATTAGGGTGGAACAAACGGTTACACACTTAAACCCTGTTAACTTGAACTCGGTTGACTGACTCCACGCTAACTCGGAAAAACTGAATCAAATTATCCATGGATTTGATCCTATTTTCCAATCTTTTTATTATCAGCTAACTCAAACTCGGTTAACTCGAACCCTCTTGAAGAAACAAACAAGATAAAGCGTCCGTTCTTGTGTATTTCGATTTTTTTTTTATTTCGAAATATCTAGAAAACTGAGCCTGTCCAAATTATATTATACTTTAACATTACTTCTCGGCAGAAACCTAAATCACAACCAGCTAAAGGAATTGAATGCAGATGTGTTTCATAACAATACTCGGCTGGAACAGCAGTAAGAAAATTTTGCACTTTAATGTTTTAGCGAGTCTGTATTTGCAATTGTATTTTAAATGAACTTGAAATAATTAGCAACGACTAAACTGATACTATTACAATCCTGCTTTGATAGACCATATTGGAAATCTCTAGAAGAAATATTTCGTAAGAGCGACATGCCACCTGAATATTCCGATGACCAGCCTGATATGTGGGGATTGTAAGTACCTGTTTCATTTAAAGCTACGTTAACCCAACTGGTTTGAAAGATTTTTTACGAGAGAAATACGCTTTTCACTGCAAGAAAGAGATCACGTGAAACACGTGCTGTGAAAACTGGTTTCTAGTTTAACAATAATTATTTAACAAATGGTAAACGGATCGGCGTGCACTATTGAGTTATGGTGCACGCGGGGGGTTGCTAAGCACGAGAGAAGCGTCAGAGTCGCTCGAGGCGTAGCCGAGAGCGACTCTAGCTTCTTGAGTGCTTAGCAACCCCCCGCGTGCACCATAAATCAATAGTGCACGCCGATCCGTTTACCATTTGTTAAATAGTGCACGTCGATCCGTTTACCATTTGGTAAACATAAGCATCGTAGAAAAAGCAAAGTCCCATTTTATTGCACTAACTAACATGACCAAGAAAAACAGGCGCGCGAAACTTCAGTCACAGAAATTGCAACGGCTTAATACTTCGGTAGACACTATGACGATTGAAACGATACAAATTTCGTAAAATTTCGCCCCAAAAAAGCGAAATTTTAGTTTATAAACAGCGCACACGTCAACAGCGTTCACCCATGGGCAAATAGCAAATGGTTAATTGACCAATCATAGCGCGCGCTTTTCTTCAGTTATGTTATAATTGTTACAGTCTATGTTATAAAACAAATGGTAAACGGATCGGCGTGCACTATTGAGTTATGGATACACTTGGGAGGTATGCTAAGCACTCAAGAAGCTAGAGTCGCTCTCGGCTACGCCTCGAGCGACTCTTACGCTTCTCTCGTGCTTAGCAACGCCCCGCGTGCACCATAACTCAATAGTGCACGCCGATCCGGTCACCATTTGTTTTATAACATAGACTGTAACAATTATAACATAACTGAAGAAAAGCGCGCGCTCTGATTGGTCAATTAACCACTTACTATTTGCCCATGGGTGAACGCTGTTGACGTGTGCGCTGTTTATAAACTAAAATTTCGCTTTTTTGGGCGAAATTTTACGAAATTTGTATCGTTTCAATCGTCATAGTGTCTACCGAAGTATTAAGCCGTTGCAATTTCTGTGACTAAAGTTTCACGCGCCTGTTTTTCTTGGTCGTGTTAGTTAGTGCAATAAAATGGGACTTTGCTTTTTCTAGGATACTTATGTTATGTTACAGTCTATGTTATAAAACAAATGGTAAACGGATCGGCGTGCACTATTGAGTTATGGATGCAATTGGGAGGTATGCTAAGCACTCAAGAAGCTAGAGTCGCTCTCGGCTACACCTCGAGCGACTCTTACGCTTCTCTCGTGCTTAGCAACCCCCGCGTGCACCATAACTCAATAGTGCACGCCGATCTGTTTACCATTTGTTAAACATAAGCATCGTAGAAAAAGCAAAGTCCCATTTTATTGCACTAACTAACATGACCAAGAAAAACAGGCGCGCGAAACTTCAGTCACAGAAATTGCAACGGCTTAATACTTCGGTAGACACTATGACGATTGAAACGATACAAATTTCGTAAAATTTCGCCCCCAAAAAGCGAAATTTTAGTTTATAAACAGCGCACACGTCAACAGCGTTCACCCATGGGCAAATAGTAAATGGTTAATTGACCAATCAGAGCGCGCGCTATTCTTCAGTTATGTTATAACATAGAATAGTGACCTGATAAAAGTCAACGTTTCAATGGAAAGGGTGCAGTGTAGCTGAAACCGAAAATGATCTCTCTTGGAAACAAAGAGACCCCTCCACTTACTGAAATCCATCTTTCCTTTTTTGTTCTTCTGCACTGGAGATAATAGAGTCTACAAGTGATATGTTTGTAGGTAGGTTTTTGTCTTACAACAAGCTGAAGAACTTGTCTGAAGGAATATTTGAAAACAATCACGATTTGAAGAATCTGTAAGTTTAAAATTTTGGATTCAATATTATCCGAGAACATTAATTCGTTTACGTACTATTGGGTTAAGGGGGGTAACATCGTGCCAATGCACTACTACCTCATCATAAGAAAAATATCAAAATAACGTTGTCAGAATTCATTAGTAGCTGTCTAAATATGTGAATGATCATCGCAACTAAGAACACCACTTAAGCAGAAGTGAAAATAAAGCCGGCCTGAAAAAATTCAGGCTTGTACTGGATTCGAACCCATAACCTCCTCACTACTGCTTAAGTAGTGTTCATAACTGCGATGATCATTCACATTTTAATATATTCTTTAATCCGAAGTTCAAATATATGATTTTCATACATTCATTCTCACAAATATTCATCACTCACGGGTATATTACGAACCAACTAAATGACAAGCTCCCAGTTGGCTTGTTACCTCAGTTGGTCGAGCACTACACCGGTATCGCAGAGGTACAAGCCTGAATTTTTTCAGGCTTTATTTTCACTACTGCTTAAGTAGTGTTCACAATTGCGATGATCATTCACATATTCATTCTTTAATCCGCAGTTCAAATATATGATTTTCATATATTCATTCTCACATACATATTTTTGCAGGCTTAAAATTTAGAGATTTGAGCTCGCGCAAGCTCTGATGATCTGCGCTTTACTACTTAGCGCCTGACGGTCACTTATCCCGCACGAATTTTGCACGTAATCATACGCTTATTTTTCGTTACATTCTAACTTATTCAATCTTTGCTACGAAATGACGATGGATAAGGTTTCTTCTTTCGCTTTCTTAAATATTATCACGGCTGTGGCATATTTTATAGGTGGATGGAAAGCAATGGGCTGCAGAAATTGCCACCTGGAATATTCGACAACAATAAGGAACTGCAGACACTGTAAGTAAACATTTTTTTATTGCGTTGAAAAAACTGTAAATATTCAAAGTCTTTGCGGGCATGCCCCGCACCAACTCGGTCTGGGATAGGGTTAAGCCTGTCGATATGATGTTTATTCATCTTTTGTGGCAGAGGGAGATTCGGGGGGGGGGGGGGGGGAGGGAGGAGTGGGGGAGACAAATGAGGAGGGAAATTCGTACCACTCACTTCCGTTCATGACTTTAAGATTGTTAAATGAAAGAACATTAGGCTTGAGGATGATTAGCATGTAACAGACCGTTTCTTTCCTCGCTATTGATGGCGAACACATGCCATGGGAATTATCCACAACCAGCGGCAACCATCTTGAAGCTATGGATTTCCAGAAAAATTAAAAAGAAAAAGAGAATTTTGTGGGAAGAAAGCAATTTTCGCTATTACAATGAGAGCATTCCGTTGTGGCTGTCATGAGAATATCTGTTGGCATGGTCATCGGCATTTCATAACAGTTTGTTGTTGAATATTAATGTCTAGAAAAGTCGCAAAGCCTTGTTACGAAACAAAAAGATCACTGAGCTCCCAGAATCCACTGCTTGACTAGTCAACATATATTGAGCGTAACTATAATATAGACGACTTTCTTATATCACTTGTGAATTACGTTATTAGCGCTGGACAGTGGTAATATTTCCCCTAAGTAAACCTTCCAAGTTAGGTAAAACAAAAAATACAAAACCATATGATAAAATTACCAAAATTACCAATTACCAAAACATAAACCAAGTGACAAAATAATTCTTTCAGAATAGTACTGAATAGAAGCAGATTTTCAGCCTAGTGTATTGTGACATCTTGTTTTTACTGGTAATGTTTGAGAAACGTCTCTCATGTAGGTCGGTTATTAAAACATAGTTTAGACGATATTTAACAAAACCGCGTTCCAAGACATTTTAAATTTTGCCAACAGTCAAATCTAAACATTGTCTGCTGATAATGGTTATAAGAAGGTTTGCATCCAAGACTAGAGACTGAACTATTTATTTACTTAAAATAAACCACTTATAAACAGATTTGGAGGCTTGTTTAAATAGCTGACCCTCAATTTAAAGACATTTACCTTAAGGTATGATTGTTTAAAATCAGAAAAAAATAACTTTAATTTTGCTTCCCCAGGCAGACGAGCATTAATACAAAAATCCTCATTGTACTAAATTTGCACTAAAATACAGTCACGTTTTGTATTTTTTGCAGCCTTTTGAACGACAACAGCCTCACTCAGTTAAACGAGAGTGTATTTCATAAGTTGACGAATCTGAAGTACTTGTAAGTTAGAATTAATTTGTTCCGAGATAGTATACACTTTATTTTCCGTTCTATCGCTAAAACATGCATTGTAATACATATATTTAGCCAAGCCTAAAAACGGAGCTCCAAAAGCATTCTTTTTCTACTGGCATTTACATATAGCCTGCTTGTCATATCACCCATCTGACCTCACTCAAGCTACAGACCCAATGCTGTAGAAAATAGTATGGAAAGGTGATCTGAGCCAGTGGCACAGTGGATTTGGACCCCACGTGGATTTGCACCCTCCAGTCCAGATCTGCTTGTGGATCAGATTTGGACCCCCTAGTCCAGAACTGCTAGCAGATATGAATCCCCTTTTACGGATTTGGACCCCCACCCCTCCTAAAAACAAGCGTTCTATTGAGTAAGGTAATATAAATTCCTTTCCAAACTGAGTTTGGAGATGTTTTTTTTAAAAATAATCTTTAATACCTTGTGTAAAAAGAACCTGCAACGCTAGTTTTCATCTATAAAGTTTTAAAACTAAACATTTCTTAACATCTTAGAGCAATACCTAAGGACAGGTCTGTTTCCCCGTTCAACAGTAGGCAACTTAGTTACATACTTAGCTACTTAGGTATGGTTTAGAGCCACTAGAAATTGGTGGAGAAGCCTGTTGATTGCTCCTTGGAATCAGTATCACATCAGATATATAGTGATTCAGATCATCACTTCATAATGAATGCAATTTCAATTATTCACAGCCTCCCATGAGACAGTCAGAAATCAGAAATTGTGTATCCTCTGGATATATGTATGCCTCACAAAAATTATGAAAAAAAGATACATGGAAATCAATAAAAATATTTAGATGCCATGAATTAAGACCAAGATATTGCTTTTGATCAATTACTTCTTGACCTTACTATCACAAAAAAAAACTGCTTGCTAACATTAAGCTCATCACTCAATGCACCTACAGTGTTTTCAAAAAGAAATCCAGCTGCTCTTCTGGCCAGTTAAGTGCAAGACCAAACAACTTGATAATAAAATATTGGGCATTTGGTTGATACCACTATCAAGGTGATTCATCAAAGCAAAAGTGCTGGAAATCTGTGTTAGCCATCTTAACTTGATCTTAACATACTTCATCAAACATCAGAGATTCCATTAAAATGCCAAATGTCATCCAAACATCCCACAAGATTGGTGTGACCAGCTACTAATAAAATTAATTGAAAGACTGTATGCAGGAGGAGGAAGTCCAAAGGATGTGTACATTGATGAGAAAGAGCTTACTTTAAGTTTAATTTTAAGTTTTAAGTTTAATAATACTTTGTCATGCGAATACAACTAAGTTGATACAAAACAAAAAAGTGCATGACTGGAGAATAATTGGGAGAAACTAAATTCCCATACAAAGAATATTATCTAATCTTGATTACACATTCTAAAAACTAAGAGGGGAAATTTAAACGTGGCCCAAAGCTAACCTAATCAAATTAAATCAAATACTTGTCTCTTACAAGTCACCCCTGATTTGAGATTGACACTAAAAATCATGAAGTAATCCAAAGCAAACCTAATTAAAATTACATACTTGTCACTCACAAGCTACATCTGATTTAAAATTGACACTAATAATGTAATAGATAGGACTTAAAACTACTTAAAGAAGGTGCATGCATGATGTTCGATGGAACACCATTCCAGTCTGTTATGTAGCGATTAAGGCCTGAAGCTGAAGGCCATATATATATTTAGCCACGCCAAGCCTAAAATCGGAGCTGCACACTCTCACCGAGCAACTTCGCAAGAGTTTATTTGGGCCAGTTTAATTTGTGTCCAAAACAATTGAGCAGCAGCAGGGAAAACGAAGAGTTTTCGATAGTAAACGTTTGCAAAAAAAAAAAAAAAAAAAAGACAGACATTCTTGAGTCCTAACTACTTTCAGATGAAAGCGTAAAGGGACTCAAAGCGGATCAAAACAAACAAAACACTACAAGCGAACAAAGTACGATGCCGGCGAGTGTTTGCTCGAAGAAGGAGAAGGTGGAGAAATTAAACAAGACTAGCTAGTAATTAAAATAGCTTGTACTGATAAAGCTAGGAAAATCGGTATTTATTTTGACATAAATGCCCCTACAAAAGAAAATAAAGGGTACAAACTCTTCGTTTACAGCAGTCAACAGGAATTGACCGCGGTTCAGAAACAATAGAACAACAAACATATTACAAGAAAACAAAACACAATACGAATAATATTTCTTCGAAGATTCTTGGAGAAGGTGGAGAAATTAGACAAGTAACAAAACTATCTTTTATTAAGCTAGAAAAATTGCTTAGCAAATTTGACATAAATGTCCGTAGAAAAGAGAAAAAAAGAGGTCCGCACCTGATCGTTTAGAGCAGTCAACAGGAATCACTGAGACAGCAATCACTCGGAATGCGACAGAGCTGAATAATAGAGCCATTTCTCACAAAATCTTTCCTTGGCTTACACAAAACACTTAAGTGCTTTGATGGTTTTACTGTTACTTCCCATGTCTTCCGAATAACCTTCTTCAATTAATGATTCTCAGGGGGAAAACATCATCCAGATAACGAAGAAAGCGCTTGCCAAACCAAACGAGCATTTCTCTCGCAGACCCGTCCACTTTAAAATTTATCAAAACCAGCGAGCCAGTCAACCCATTTCGCTGTTTTTAACATCCAAACGCTGATTCTTACCGGTTCAAACAAATTAAGCCGACATGTTTAAAGACGGCGAAACTTAATTGTTGTTTATAGGCTGCTTTCGACGAAGATCTCTTAAAGACTTGACGAAGTGAAGCGCGCTGGGTTTTGACTGTTTTGGCAGCATTTTGACAACTTAATGTCAGATTTTGAGACGTGCACATGCACATGCATTTGATCGGCTTTTTTTTCTCGAGCTTGAGTTTCCGCCTTTAATGCTTAATTTTACGAGGACTCATTGCGATTACGTGTTGATAAGATAAGGGCAAAAGTTTCTTAACGCTATTGAGGAACCAAGGTCGAAAAACAGTCAGCCAAGCCGAGTAAAAACACTCGTTTGCTTGCAAATAAAACAACGTAACAAAACAAACAAACAATTCAACTACTTCTTTGCGTCCAAAACGAGTAAGATGATTGTTATTTATATCCATTCGAGAGAAAAAGACAAGTTTCATTCCTGAACAAAAGTAACAACGATTAAACCAAATGTTAACGAAGCTTCTATTTATTTAATTTACCTCACTGTCCTGCGCTGTGTTGTAGAGGTTTCTACCACTTGAAAATATGTAAGCTTCAGTAAAGTAAAAACAAGCATCCGCAAAAATAGCAATCGGTTTGTCCAAAGAAAGAGCTTCTTCCACAGAGTTTGAGCTACTCATTCCTTCCATTAATACCGGTGAACTGTGACTTTTCTTGGTGAGATGCAAGATGCCGCGGTATACTGTTTTCAACCGCACAATCGATCCAAGTTCTCCTGAGAAAAATCTTTCGTCCTTCCTTTCATCACTTGAAAATTCACCTTCCGGAGTATCTTTTGACAAGTTCTTGATTTTAATGCGAAAGACAAACTTCGATTGAAGAAGATGAAGTTGTTTTGCTCAAAGTAAAGAAACCAACTGAATGTGAAACGACGAGCCGCAGAAAGCGCGCGAAATATTTTAAAGGCCTCGATTTGGTTTGGGTGTCCCACACCTGGCCTTAGCCTGCGATCCAATCGAAAGCAAGTACCTGGTCAGCGGTAATCTTCAGCTGACCTCGATGAGGTCTTAACTTGAGCCCGTGATATGGTCAAGTTACACTGGTCAGCAGATACCTTGTTTTGACAGGTGTCAATTGGCTATAAGATGGATGTCCAGTATCAAAGACGTACGCTGTAAAGTTGCTGGTCAGCTGGGCCAGGTGGAGTATGGCCGCCATGTTGGATTATTATGATTATTATTAGGATATCATTAATTATTGGGCGACTCCGTCGTCGTCGTCGTCGTCGTCGTGCGTACGCGCCCACAAGCAATACCGCTAGCCATTTTTACCATGAGAAAAGCAGTTGACGGCTTTCTATAGGTATGGTGCTCCGCTTGACGGCCCTTCGGGCCGTCGGAGCTCCGCTATGAAGTTGCAAACAATCGGACGGTCTTTATCAGCGAGTGCTTTTGAAATGAAATCACCAGCTTGATTCAAACGGCAGAAAGAAAAACTAAGTGAAAGGGTTTGCTATACTGTTAAGTTCCTCTCATTCGAAAGGGGCGCGCCCTTTAATAACCAAACAACAGACGATTGCAAAATAACTAAACAAACCCCATAATTCTTGCTGGCAGTTACAACCATACTTCTAAAGCTTCATTTCTATGAAAAAAAAAAAAAACCTGAAGGCGCTGTAATTTGTCCTTATATTGTTGCAGTACTGATTCTATACCTTGCTCTAGTTTACTATTTAAAGAAAGCTATAAAATCTCTCAAACAACATTACAATCCAAATGATCTACTGGGATCTTAAATATTCCTACGTTCGATTCAGTGCAGATTAATGGTATTTGCGTTTGCAGGTATTTGCAGTACAATAAATTGAGAGATCTGCCCAAGAATGTCTTTAGCAGAAATACACAACTAAAGAGACTGTCAGGAGAAAGGGTGGTCTCTTAAGAGTACAGTTATTTAATTTTTGTTTAGTTTATAATGCTAAAAAGTAAAGATTGTTAATCTCTAAAATTGTTACGTGTTTAACCTCACTTTTTCCGTCATCTTACTCTTTGGTGCAGGCGCTTAAACAACAACAATTTAACGGAGTTGAATGAAAGTCTGTTTCGAGGCTTGAAGGAATTGGATGATCTGTGAGTGGATAGAATTTACATCATAACAGAATACCCACTTGTCCAAATAGATAATATGTGGCTTTGGCATGTAACCAGAAAACACTCATTTTGATGCATTACATATACACCGTCTTAAGCTTATGGACACAAAAATGAATACACTTTTATAGTTAATAATAATAATAATAATAATAATAATAATATTAAAATTATAATAATGACTTTATTTCAGTGTCAATCTTCTAGCTTGCCTATAATAGGCTTGCTAATCGGGGACACTATCCCACTTATCTTATAGTTATCTTTTAGTTATCTTAAAGTTCTTCATTATAAGTAGGTAAGACATAAAGCTAACCGATTTCATTTAATTAATATTTGCAATGTATAATACAGATATATTCTGGTCGATTGACCCCTGCAGAGATGGAAAGACCATGTTATAGTTAGACATTCCTTTTCAACTGCATCACTCACGGCTTTATTGCAAACCGGCAAAATGACCAGCTCCCAGATGGCTTCTTCGCTCAGTTGTCAGAGCACATAACTGCGACGATCACTCATGCATTCATTCACTGTGCCTTGAAAAGGCGCACTCAGTGAACCCGGTCGAGTTTTTCTGCCCGAAAACAAGATGCAAGTCTTGGAAACATGGATGATCTGTCGTTTTCGTTTCAGGGACTTTTATTGAAATTCTCTTGAAAACTGGAAACATCAATATACTTATTTTAACTTATTATTCCATTTTATTTATTTATTTATTTATTTTTTATTTTTATATAGGTGGTTATTCTACAACAACATTTCGGTTCTTCACCCAAAAGTGTTCGCAGATCTGAAGAAATTGGATGAACTGTGAGTTCTCTCCCACAGGCCTTTTTATTCTATATTTTTAACTGCACAATTACATGTGAAGTTAACGGCTCTAGGCCTTGACCAAGTCAGAGTGGATGCCTTCCATCATGATGATGTATTGGGCAAGATTTCAATTCAAAAAAGGACAATCTAGAAGTATGCCTACCTTTGAAATTGGACAATTTCATAAATTGCACAAATGTAACTGATATGTTTACTGAGTACCTGCCTTGTGAAGGAGACTACCTTGACGTTATTTTTTTTCTTTGTTTTAAGAAACTACTAAAAACACCATCTTTGTTATTAGTATCTTTATTATGTATTCTTTCCATGTTCACGCTAAGTGTCAAGGTATTGTCGTGATCAATTAAACCATAATATATTATGGTGAACTTTGTTGTGGAGTGCGCTTTTTGTCTTTGAATTGATGGAAGACACAATCTCCTCCCTATCATCCCATGATAAAAATGCAAGAAACAGTTCTTGTTTTGGGAGAAAAATAATTCCTGCCTTTTGTATCTTGATTGTTAATATGACATGGTCGTCAGTCTCTTAAAGGGGCACTGTCACGGAATTTGGATCTGCACCCAAACATTTGTTTGCAAAGTGAAACACTTAAAAAAATGGCAGTTTTCCTACGAAGTACTTAATATGTGCATTGAAACTATTTGTGGTTGTCTGTGATAACGGATGACGAGGAGGAAATGAGTTACAACTTGAAAAAAGTTAGTTTAACTTTTTTCAAGTTTCGTCGTTGTGTCGAAGAAAAATCGTCGTAAAATAATACTACTTCCTTTTCCGTCTAAAAATAATTAGAAATCTACCTCTTTGTGTAAGACGGGTCGATTGCGTAACAGAAAAAGTACTTCATCACAATTTGAACAGCTTATAACGAATTGCCGTGACAGTGCCCCCTTAATTTAGTTTTATGTTGTTTGTGTCGACAGGGATTTATCGAACAATAACGTGAGACGTTTACCAGAAGGCGTTTTTGATAGCCTGACTAACCTCACGTTTCTGTAAGTAGGAGTGAATACGTTATTAAGCAGAATAGCTCACCGTCGCCCCCACCTACCCCACCCCCATGTGGAAAATAAAATAGCAAAATAAACAAAGTCCTAAAGGGATTCCGATAAGAAAAAAACGCTGTATTTCCGTTTAGACTTAAATTTCCACAGATTTGATTTAACTTTCAAGGTATCATCCACCACCCCATATGTAGAAAAGATTTCAATCCACGCAGGAATAGTGGTTATGACCTTCAGACACAGGCCGCATCTCTAACCACTGAGATGATACTGCTAAATAAAGGAGACAAATTTGAAAAGTTTGCTTATGATTAAGATAAATGCCACCGACATAATGTACGTCTAAGTCACCAAGCGAAGTCGATTTAGCGAGCTTCAGTGCAACGATGTGATGCTCTGACAAATAAGTTACTTCTCTTGGTTCATATTATGTGAGCCGTATTCTGTACACATTCTGAACCAGACAAAGCCTTCTGTCCTTCCTGGGTAAATATTATTTTATACACTCGTTGTTAACTCTTCACTGCATTCATGGGATTCATTTCATTAAAGTAGCCAAACAGCATTAAACAATTGGCATTTTATGCCATATCTTAAGTTGATGTAACCGTTAAGTCCACAACAAGCATATCCAAAAGTAGACAGTGTAATCGCTGTCGATAGCCTAAGCTTTTATATATAGTTATGAACCAGCTTGTCATAACTTATATAGTTATGAACCAGCTTGTCCTTTTTCAGGTTTCTGGCCCATAACAAACTGGAAGATTTCTCGGAGGTCATCTTTAGAAACTTGACGAAGCTGAGGATACTGTAAGTAAACTTTATTTGCGGTTATAAAAATAGAAAGAAACAAGAAAAAGATGATAATATTATATGGCGTACTTGTGAAATAACTAGATTAATAACTTGAGGCACCCTAATCACAACAGTCGGAAAAGGTGTTACTTATTTTTAATCGTTCCAAGTGCAGCATTTATTAGGGTCATTATTCAATATTGTAATCCCTGAAACTGGATTGGGATATTATAGGTTTTGTAGTTAATGCTCAAAACGTTGTTCCAACATTATTGTACAGCAAACAAACAAACAAAACAAGAATCACCACAAAATAAATATATATACAATTCCAAACAATGTAGAAGGACAAGGGGAAGTCCATACTTATCAGAATAACATTTCTCGGTAGTGAGAATGGTTACGTTTATTTCATTTTTACTGAGATTATCACAATATACTCCTATCCACGGAAATTTTTTTTCAAAAGATGATTATGTTAAAAAATGTAAGCTAATCACTAAGCTAAGTGTCAAAGTAGCTTGGGTGAGTTTTAGCGTCCGCCGTATATCCCCCCGTATATCATATTTCATAATTTTCTTCAGCTGAAAGGGGAACGGGTTCACAACAAAGCAACGACGCAGTGTACAAATATTGTATTAAAATTTCATTTTGTGTAATCTACCAGGAAATTGGAGAAGAACAGGATAACGAAGCTCCATCGTGATCATTTCAAGGGCCTGGTAGAGTTGTATGATCTGTAAGTTGGATAATAATACTTACAACCAGGAAGGTCCAACATCTCCACTAAACATACCTTTCCACTGACTATATTTGTTCTTCGATCCGCCAACATTCAACAGTATACCTGTGACAAGGCATCAAGCAAACAAACATCTGAAGCATGTTTTCTTGCCACTATCAGGAAACATATTTTGTTTGAGATCCTTTCTCTACCTTGAACACCAGTTTAAAAAGATTTACCAGACTTAGGAAATAGGAGGACTTAAGTACTTAAGATCCTATCCATCCTAAAATCGGATTTGTTGGTTGGGGTGTACTTAGCAAAAGAAACTGAGCGAAACTGCATCACCACTGTTTAACCTCTGGTAACTTCAGCATGGCTTATCATAAAGTTTACTTGTCTTAATTTT
This sequence comes from Pachyseris speciosa, assembly GCA_016490735.1. Lineage (NCBI taxonomy): Eukaryota > Metazoa > Cnidaria > Anthozoa > Scleractinia > Pachyseridae > Pachyseris > Pachyseris speciosa. Next base: position 714,106 of record JAEMWC010000274.1, read on the forward strand.
TAATTGCTTTGATATTCCGATAACCTCTCGCTAATATTTATTATCACTTTATGACTAGTATCTTGTAATCCTAAAATGAAATGGGTGGCTACGCGCGAGTGTCTGCCTTTAGTGAGTGACAATCACTTTTCTGATAATGGAGATCGACTTTCTGTAAGCTTGTTGGTTATTTACAGTGTTGGTTTTTGTGATTTCGTCTGAAGGTATTTGCAGGGGAATTCGATCGAGGTACTCACTGAAGGAATATTTGATGGATTAAACAGCCTTTTGTCCGTGTAAGTAAAATAATCTGTGGATATAAAATCAAATAGGATAATAAATTGAGGATTTTCGATAGTTTGAACCAAAAAAAGTGTTTAAATAGTGATGATTTAGTCAAAGAAAAGGAAAAGAAGTTCAGAGGTCTGTTGAATGTTTAAGATAATTCTCGAATCTTAGCGATTTGAAGAGTTTTGCGTACGACGTTTACTTCTCTCTGCTATACGCTCAGGTAAACGTCGTACGCAAAACTCTTCAAATCGCTCAAGTTCGCCGTTTTCAGCTACAAGAACGACAACACCCAACATTTCAGGTAAGAAAAGACATTTATTTTGATCTTATATGTAAATATCAACCGTAGCATATTACGATAATATGAACCTTTTCGATATTCCCATGCATTTCAACTAAATTCAAAATACCCAACGCTCACACAGTTTGTGTGGGCTTCCTGTGGTTAAGCGAGAACTGTTCGACCCTTTGCCATCGGAAAAAAGTGTTCTTATGTAGTAATAACTATGAATATTAGTAAAACATAGAGCCCAATTGTTTGTCTGGGCTATAATCTCTTAGCATAGTGATTTCAAATTGTCCGATGTTACAGATAATGTAAGGAAATTGGACCACTACGTCATACTCTTCCCCGGCTCCAAATACAGAGTTTCACGTCATTTATATATGAACAATCCAACTTCTACTGAGGCCCTCTTAGGAGTGGGGGGGGGGGGGGGGTGGCCTTACGTTCCCCGTCTGAATTTCGAACCGCATGTCGCTGTCCGAATTTCATTCAGTGACACTGGTGTCGATGTCGCAATTTCGGAAAGTTCGGAACCTTTCTGAGTTCGTTCCTCCAGCAAAAATGCTTGTCGTGCTTCAGGGCTCGTAACTCAGTGTGTTTGCATACAGACGACTGACATATAACGATTGACTTTCTGAAAATACAAACTCATTCTCGCCGTTCTCCTCTGCGGGAGTATCCGAATGCCATCAAGTCTCTGTCTTATTTAAAATCGTCAAAATCGATCCCAATAATATTATTTTGCTGATTTTATTTTTGTCGCTGTCGCCATTTCACGGGATCGCCCTTGTCGTTAGTCGTAATTACACTTCCTTCATGTCGCCGTTTCAGAGCCGTGTCGCCTGTCGGAATTTACCCTTACAGGGTCTCTCTACTATTAAACTACTATTAATATGTTTTTCGTGTGCCAGTTACGAGTAATTATAAAAGTAAGTAAAGTAAAAAAGGGTGGTTACCGTGCTCAGGTTGACAAAGGGAAAATGTCGGGTGACAAAGTTCAATGTCAAGGAAAATACAACAACAACAATAACCTTATTTCTGTATCAAAGTACTTAAGCATACCTGCTAGTTCTCTTCAAAAGACGCCCACGCGTTGTTAAGTTCAGGTTTTCGCTCGTACCAAGTTAACCAATCAGAGGTAATGTCATTGTTTCAGCTGACATGAAATCAGAGCTGGAGGCTTGCCTAGAGTTGGCCAGAGCTCTTTTCGCTGCCACGCCTGCCACGCCCGTTAGATATGTGGTCGAGAATGGGGCGTATGCTAAATGACACCATAAGTTATGCGCAGTGAGGATGCGCCATGCAAGTGTGAGAAATCATCTTAGGCTGACTTTCTTATGCTCTTGCACTTTTTAACGTTCATGGACATAGTTACCGGCCCTATTTTACACCTTTTGTATGCGAACGGGATATTGGGCTTCAGAGGACCAACATCTGTAATTTTGCTATCGGCACAAATTTGCGTTAGTGCCATTGTAATAGCGTCATTCATTAGATTGTATTGGCTGAGGTCTCCTTAAGCAATTTTTCTGTTAACTTTGAAAGCATAACTGGGATCCTTTAAAGCTTCGTATTAGTTAGTAATTGGTTCTTTTAAACAATGGCAATAGACCCTTTTCATAATGGCGCCCGACAAATTATTCTTTTATTCTTATGATAATGAGCCCTACTAGCCTCGTCAGCATGGGCAAAATTCAATTCAATTCATTAACGTGAGGTTAGTAGGGCTAATTAACATATATACAAAAGAATAATTCAAATCGTCCGCCATTATGAAAAAGGTCTATGGTCTCGTTATTATGGCTGTTTTGTTATTTACCATGACGTGTCTACCGTCTGAAAGACATTCCATTCATTTTGTTGAATAAAGTGAAAGACCGAATAAATAAATTATAGAAGATAGTAGCTGCATATTAGTTCATCACAAGCACAGCCGTTACTTTTTAATTTCAGTTTTGCTTTCTCCAGTTAGCATCAAATAAACTTCATCTTCAAAGTCTTGCTGATGAAAATCAAGCAAAAAAATCGAAATGAAAAGTGGAAGAGCTGCCAGTCTTAAAATTAAAAAAAGGCAAACTTGATAAGTATGGCTTCACTAAACAAGAATTTGTCTTTTCTTGATACAGTGTTTGATTATAATGAAGAAAACTTAATCGTTAATTTAAACAGCCACATAGATTAAGTTATCGCGCGCTCCTCGCACAGTGACAAGAAGCGCCGCGTAATATAATTGAGTGTGTAGTGCCTCAGCAAAGATTGCAAACTTTCAGAAGTAATTTCTGTAGATCTGTATCACAAAGGGAGTTAAAGCCTGGAAAGAAAGGTTCCCGTAGTACCAGACTTGCTGCAAGAGCAAAAACGAGAGAATAGACGCCGTATCACACTTCAAAAGTCGATCTTTGTGGTTTTGCGGCCTTTAGAAACCCGAAAACCTCGAATTGATGTAACGTCTCGAATACGTGTTTACCCGCGGAATCTGCAAAACGATTGCAGGTATTTGTCCGAATGATTTCAGACGTTTGCAGCTTCTCAAAGAACTAGATAGGAGAACGGCAACCGTGATTAAGTAAGAGATTTTCTCCGCGTCATGAGAGTTGTTGAAGGCTTGTTGAAATCACCTATCCTAGCTGCAACTACCACTCTTTAAGGAGCTTAATTTGATTTTTTTTCCAAAAATAATTCCAGCAGTCAGATATCTGGAAGAATGGAGTTACATTCACTGATTTCAAATTCAGGTTGTCATAGCTGAAAACGGTTTGTGCAAATAACTGAAAGGAAAACGAAATCCGCTGGAATGCCTTTCAAGAATTATAGTTTCGCCTAAACGAACACGCCCTTAACACTGAAACAATTATCTAACGTGGAAGAATATCGCCTGATACTTAGTCGGCGAATTGGCTAAAAACAGGTGATATTCCACAAGATTGAGCAAGGCAATTGGTTTATCACTCAGCACATTGATAGCAAAGCACATTTTTCCACGATTTATAGGAAATTACAAAATGTCTCAGGATATTTCAAGAGTACGCACGACGAGTATTGACTGCCGTGTGACCATGTTTGGAAAGTGCTGCAATATGTCGAATAATAACCGTTCATTAGATGTTCTGCTCTTCTACAGCTGTATTGATCTAATGAATCAATCGATGAATCAATAAAAAAAATTGATGGTCGTTATTTACCCTCGGAAGTATTTATAGCACACAAAGCTCAGTGGGTCCGAGGAAATACATGAAACAAATAGTTATTCGACGGGAAGTCGGCCGAATCTTAATATGCGCTTGGTTCTTCGTCGTTTTATTCTTCGTCTTTGTCGAGTTTCAGCCACAAAGCTCACTTCTGGAGTTTCTGAGCAAGCGCGAGCTAAATCTAGCAGTACCTCTCGGAAGGCCTTGGGGACGAGGTTGCACAAAAGAAGGCCACCGAATTCCGCCATGTTAACATCAGAAACACTAAAATGACGATTCACCTTGTGTTTACGAGGTGTGCACAACTAATATGTAGACAGAAGTGTCAAAAGGATTGTTTGCAAGTTCAACAGCGAGACGAAAGGTTTTGACAAAGCCAAACTGAACTCCAGATGCAATATCTTAATCATGCCCGTGGCTTCTACATACTAAACCGCTGTAATTTTGAGGGGTACATTTTGCTGGATAACTCAAGTACGGGATATCACACTCTCCTGAGACTTTTACAGGTAGTTTATTTACTATTTTTGTACAATATCTCAATTTCTTGACATTACTTTTGAACGATAAGCGATTATATTTTTAAATTGCGTGACGTGAAATCCAGCTATAGAACTGGCTGCAGAAACCTTACTCTCTTTAGCAATGTCTCTGTTTCAAGTGACGTATTTCAGCAAACAGTTTCACCCTGCTGAATATTTTTCTCCTCAGAGTTCACCGAGGTTGCAGTAACGTTTCTGCCAAAAAATCCTGCATTCTGTAATGGTCTTAAGTGTAAGCTAGCTGACCTATACGAGGAAACAAACTCCTGGGATCAAAAGCAGTCAAAAGCCACTAATCACTCATTGTTATTATGGGTCATCGTTTTCTACTTCTTAAGTCGGTTTTCTTTGCCGTCGTGTTTTGGGTACGGTCATCGTTTTTTAGACATCCATAACACAAGCAGTGTTGACTGTACTTGAAGAATGCGTGGTTTTAGAAAAGACAGTGCTACTATCTGCTCGTGATGAACATAATGCAATAATGAAAATAAAATATGGAAAGGAATTAAGATCTTATTATTCTAACTTTGTCATAATATTACAACCATGCAGGTGACACTGAGGTGAATCAGTGAAGTAGCAAATTGCAGTTTCTATTTGCCTTTTGTGGGAAGGCCGAGTAAAGGCCAACATGCCTCTTGTTCAAATAAACATAACAGGTTAAGAATCCCAGCTTGCAGGAGGCAGACCAGTTGGCTATTTACAAGCGTGGCCGAGCTAGAGCGGGACCTCAACCCGTGGCCTCTGCATTGCAGTTCCATCGCTCTTCCTTCTCGGCCACCCTGCCTCACCTGATTTTAGCCACCTCGCCGACTAAGCATCAGGGAATATTCCTCCACACACAATGAATGTGTATATTCCTCTTGTGGTAGTATTAACAACGCTAAATTACAAGAGGGGCCAGTAAAGCTTGGTTTCACTAGCGATGCAACCACAAGCGCAAGGATATGTAGCTTATGCCATGTGAAAACGAACGTCGTTTTCATACTTCGTAAGCGAACTCAAGCAAAAGCACAAACACAAGAAAAGGAAAAAATTTGATCCTTGCACTTGTGATTGCGCTTATGCTTGCATTAAGCCCGTTTTCACAGTGAAGTAAGCGACCATGTGCCTGCGCTTGTGTTGCGTCGCTAGTGAAAACAAGCCTTAACAAAATACCTGAGTGAAGCATGATCATCTGGCTGAGCGTAGTCATGACAAGGAGTGCATATGGTGACATTGATTGACGTTTCGAGAATCTAAGTGAAAATCATCGTCTGGGAGTGAAATGATTTTTGTAACGACTTGATTGGTCAAGTCGTGATGTTACCGGTCATCAGTTAGTTAAGCCATGTTGCTGTTGGCTTTGAAGACTGTAAACAGTGATTGGTGCGTTTCGATCCGTCTTTTGTTAGTGAAATTAATGGTCCTAGAACACGACTACACTCACCCGGACGATCATACTTGATTTAATGATGATATGACTCCTGGGTTCAAATCATTCATGAACAATGCCTTTCGTTACTACAGTGACCTGTCCAGCAATGACATCCGAAATGTCTCCAAGAGAACCTTCAGGGATATTACGTCGCCGCGATATTTGTAAGTACATATAAAAGGACGGTACCAATCCAAGACACCTATAGACAATATTGAATAGTTAAATCTATACGGCTATATCAATTGCTTTGCGTGAGCATTCAAAATTGACATTAGCAATAGAACTATGAAGTCTCGTCTTGCCAACGTCATTATTAACTTGTTGAAAGATAATTTAAAAAAAAATCATATATTGGAAACATTTATTGCTTGCAAATCACTTTTAGAGAGATTATTTATAAAAATTAGACACATTCCAAAGCTTTTGTTCTTATCACAAGGCCTTCGTCAGCAGAAATGAATACATTCACGGCTTTGCGGCTAATTGGTCAGGTGACCCTTTTCATTTAGTGACGGGATATGAATTAAGAAGTTGAATGCCTCAATAAACACCTATGCAGCATCAACCAGGACGTACAGTTTAACAGGGAAGTGGAAGATAAAGGAGCCTTGGATTTCCTGGAGAAGCGCATCCACTCTCCACAGGACGCCCACTCACACCTGCTAGTATCTGAACATCCACTCCAATCATCGCATAAAACACAAGAGGCCTGTTATGCAGACATGACTGAATAGAGCGAGCTCATGGTCACTGAAAAAGAAGACAAACAATGGGAACGCAAACACCTTAGAGAGACCCTCAAAGTCAATGGCTACGAGAAGTGGGACTTTCAGACTCCCTGGGAATTTAGTCGCCAAACATTATCTTCATTACGAGCCGTTACAGTAAGATCAAAAGCTTTAGAACGTGTTTACTTTTGATTTGTAGTCTCTGTACAAGTGATTTGACACAAAGTAATTCTAATATAAGGGCAAAGAAGAACTTTCTATTGAAGAAAGGTAAATAAAAAAGAGTAAAATCCGTTAACAGGTTGCTCTTTGGATTAAGAATGGCATCTGCTTGCCACACTGAAATGTTGTCTGCTCTAACTTGACTTCTTTTCTTTCAAATTACAGGTATATGCATTTCAACTTGATGTATGACCTTCCTGAGGGTTTCTTCTCTGAGATGAAACATATAACACGGATGTAAGAGGACGTTTTCATTCTTAAAAATATTAACGTTAACGATTGTGTTGATTGTAATATCGTATCTAAGTGTTGTGAGACGGGGCCTGCGGTTTATCGTCCTTATCCGAGAAGTCTGAGAGAAAGTGTAACCGTTTGTAGATCTAATCACAAAGGCAGCACTTTCTCCTCAATTAATTAAAGACCCTGAGTGTTGGTCCAACCAGGGTATCAGCCCGTGACTTCCCGCACGATAGTCCGGTGCTCTACAAACTGAGCTAACCGATCGGTGAATTCGCACTGATTCCGTGAAATTCACCCCTCTTGTCCCGGGGAGGAAGGGTCTGGCAAATTCGTACTGCAACTACTCTCCATTCAGTTATCAGCTCTTCTGTTTCATATTCGTCAGCAACTCAGTCCGTTGATTTTTTTGTATAACATGGCTTATAGAGGAACAACCCCAACTCCACTCCATCCTCTGCAATGTTCACGTGAAAATGCTCCGAACTTTGGCTGTTAAAGTAAACCTAGCCCCCGGAAGTATTTTTTCGCTAACTTAATCTTTGCACCTGTTCGAAATACACTGCCAATTTTTGCGCCTTTTAAAACCAAGTCTTGAATTTTTATAGGTTGTAAAGGTTACGAAATCTAATCTTCATTTGTCCCAAGATCGAGTTAGTAAGGGACATGGGTGTAGTTCTGGTTTGACGTCACAAACTGGTTTGCATGCATGTTTACATAGACTTACCGCGATGCAAATCAGTTTGAGACGCCAAACCTGGAATACTTCTACGTCCCTTACTAGCTCGGTCGTGGGACAGATGATGGCTAGATTTCATAACGTTTTCAGTCTACAAAAACTTGGATTTGGTTGAAAAACGCGCAATGCAGTGCGAACATATTTATTTCAGGAAAAAATATATTTTAGGGTTAGGTGCACTTTAAGTGCAAAGGACAACTGAGGAAACCATAATAACGATAAATGCTATTTTACGTTGACTTACTCTGGACACGTACCCCTATTATTATGCAGCACACCGTGACAATGTCTAAATATGGTCATAGCGCGCTCAATATTCGTCATGCTTACTCAACAGATATCAGTCATTTACTGTGTCGCGGACAAAAAATGGCAAATTTTCGAGTTTTTTTGCTATATGAACGCAGAAAATTGTACTTTGTCATCAATGTGTTGAAAATAAGAGAATTATCCTGCTCCATGTTGCAGAATATAGCCTGGTTTTAGCCAACTTGCACTAAACCGGGGATATTCCGTACAATTTCGCAGGATAATCTTTAAATATCTGCAGCTCCAAACATTTTTTTTAATACAAGAATTGGATTTGGTGGTCTGTGCGCAACTCTCGCTTTGGAAAAGGGTGTTTTTGATTAAAAACGCTGTTCATGGAACACAGCAAGTTAAGTCGTTGTCAATTTCAGCTACGATGGAAGTCGCCTGCAGCATCCCGCGCTCTCACGGAATTTGAGATATTACAATTTTGGCCTTTCACAAAATGATTAAACTTTCTCACCATATATATTCACGAAAGACACTGGATGAGTCCTATGATGACTTGTTTCTTGTTGAATTAAGTATTGTCTCATCTGTCATTAGAGAAGTTGATATTTTTGAATGAGCGTACGTCCCATGAGATTCAACCGAGTAATAATTTTATAGGTGTTGTTTTTCAGCTTCATATTTGTAAAACGTTTCATCAACCTGTTGTTATTACATTTCCTTGTAGCAAAGACTTCATATTTTATTGCGTTGTGTAACTGTACTATTAAAATTTTTTTTTCGGTCTAGAACTCTTGATTCCAACATCATGTGCTGCCACGCGGAATTCAAGCAAGACGCAGGCTGTGACTATGTCATCAACGACAACTTCGCTAACTGTGACACCATGTTTCTTAATCCTGGACCAAAGAAAAGTATCTGGGTTATTGGAATTCTATCTCTGATTGGTGCTGTCCTTGTTCTTGTCTGGCGAATGTTCGTTAAGGAAAAGGACGTTGCACAGTCTATTATGCTGATGCACGTGGCAGTGGCCGACGGACTGATGGGTGTATATTTGCTGGTTGTTGGTATAATGGATGCCGTATGGTCTGGTGTCTACTATTTGCATGATTTCTATTGGCGAACTGGGCTTCCATGCCAAATAGTAGGAGGCACTACTGTGTTGTCCAGCGAGGTCTCGATAATGATTCTGTCTCTGCTTTGCCTCGACAGAGTGAAACACATTGTGTATCCGAAGCGATTTAAGTTGCTAAACCGAAAGAAAACCCATGCGTTTTGCTTTGTGATCTGGGTGGTTGGGTTTTTCATTGCTTTCCTTCCAACCTTTGGCATCCGTTATTTCTATGATCCAGAGTCAGGCGTTTACTTCTATGGGAAATCTGTGGTGTGCTTGCCTATTCAGCTTACCCCTGAATTCATATCGGGTTGGGAATATTCGTCTGCCATATCTGTTGGTCTGAACCTGGTTTTTGTGGTGTTTATTATCGTTGCATATGCAATGATATTCGGTAAGACCTACCTGTCTAAACGCCGCCTACGCCTTCAAGGTACAAGAAGGGAGAGGGAAGCCAGGAGCCAGACAGCTGATGCAAAGAGGGAGACATCACTGGCCAAACGTCTTGCGGCCATTGTCCTGACTGACGTAGTCTGCTGGGCCCCAATTATAGGATGTGGAATGGGATCAGCGGTGGATAAAGCTTTTGATCCACCAGGTGATATTGCTGTTTGGATGGCTGTTTTCGTTCTGCCAATCAACTCAGTGATAAATCCAATCCTCTACAAATTCTCAACTACAAAGGTACATAGCCACCTTTTCTAGAAAACCATCTTCACTTTATTTTCAATATAAAATGAATGTATCTTACGGAAACTTCAAGGTCCTTCATCTCGTTTAGCCACATACAACTAAAAATTGCATTAACAGTTGGGGAATTTTTCGACCAGATCTCAGACATACTTACTTTGTCAATTTGGATGATCGTCTTTTGAGAAACTAAACTAAAGTTGTGGAGAATACCACAAGATATTCTACTTACTTTGAAGTTTATAATAACGATGTTTATTTCATATTAAAGGTGCCACAATTGGTCTCAAGCATGGCAGTATAGAGAAATATTCCCCGCAATTAAGATTGCGGCATGCTCCAGTATGGAAAGGCTTTTCATAAGAACTTGATTTCTTCCCTAGGCGCAAGAAATCTTGGGAAAGAAATAGCTAAGGATTTGTAATTACATCCGAGGAATTTCCACCTGTTGCGAAGATGACGAAGGTACATTCACTTTTGCACATATTACATGTTCTAAAATATTTAAGATAGTACGCGCCCACTTATTGGTTAATAGGTGTGTTTAGATGAGAGTATGTAAACACGGTTGTGACGTCACGCAAAATTTGCACATATTTCAGTGTAGATTTGGCTGTTCAAGGGTACCCCCCCCTGAAAAAAAGAAAAGAAAGAAGCTTGAACAAAACTAATACCATATCTACCTATACTTCACCAAGTTATGCCTATGTGGAAAGTTTGAGCCAAGTCTGTGATGTGCACTGTAGCACCTTTTGCATGGTTTTCATGGATAGCCTCTTAAGATGTATTAAAGCCTATAACAGGGGCACCCAACGACAAGTTTCGATAGATATCTGTTCGGTGGAGGGTAGTTCGCCTAAGGCCTTCGGCATCGATTAAAGAGTGCACTCGGATTTTCGTAACTAAAGCGTGGCCTAAAAGATTCGTAATGAGGTTTTCGAAAAGGTCGTTATTGCTGTTTTGGCAGTATAAAACGCCAGCTAGCATTTTCGGAAAGAAAAAAAGGTTCCCTAGAAAGTTCTTTTAAGCTAGTGTTTTCTCAAAGAAACATTTTGTTGCCTAAAGTTTTCGGACAATTAACATTTCAGCTAGGGAATCCGAACAGATCAAAGTTTTCTAGCTAACCAAAACATCACTTTAAACAGACTTCAAACACCATAAAGTACTTAAAAATGCCTTTCTACAGCTTTGGCTGTTTTGGGTCTTTGGGTGCCTCTGCTATAAGTTCAGTTGTCATAAGATGGTATTTAACCCGGGTTAGTGCTAGCCATGCTTCGAGCAACTGGGCCCATGGAAGCTGGCTACAACATAACAAACATGTAGAAAAAATATTTACCCGGGATTAACTTAACCAAAATTTTATTTGCTTGGAACGCTAAAAAGGAGATTTAAATTAAGTTTGTTTCTTCTCGGAAATGTCGTTCAGAAAATCAGAAATAATAGTTCAAAATAGTGAGCAAACTGAAAATATAAATGGTCATGTTGCCTGTACGCGAGTTATGTGCTTATGCTTACAAACACACCACATTTGTCTGACAACACTAAACAGAGTAAATAAATGCACTAGACTGTCCCATATGTGGAAGTTTTTTGTCTTGTTGTTCACACTCCATGTGGATTTGAAGGGAGACAATTTGTTGTGTTTGTACAACTTCCTCAGAGGTCATTTGACCTTTGGTTCCAATAAAAAGTGCCCCATGGAAAGTGGACTGATAAATGTTTTGGCACCCCCAGGTGAGATTCCAGTGAGCTCCTTCAGATTGGTATGCCGGTTTTTATACGAGCTCTAAAAAGATCACTGTTTAAACGAAGACTGTTAGGGATTTGACAGCAGAGCTCTCTGCAGTCAATTGTGACCCTGATAGAAGGATATTTATCTTTAAAATCAGCAGGCACGTGGTCATTGATCTTTGCCCTTGAGGGTCATACTGAAATGATGCTGACCTTTAGAAACAAAATTAATCCGGACTTATTGCCTTGGTCTTCCTTGCTCAGGGGCATCTTCATCATTTCTCTAATTCATATTTGCTACATCATGAGAAGGTGAATGCCAATTATTAATGCTTTCACCTTCTTTTACTGGATTTAAATACTGAATTATACTCTTGAAAATGTCTCTATTGGGAAATCCAGAATAAAAAGCTAAATCTTTAACTGACTTCATAAATCTATCGACGCTAAATACTTTCGATTGTAAGTCTTGGAAATATCCGCCTCGAATTGTCGGAGTTTTTCAGAAAGCTCGGCTTTCTCACAGTCCAGATCATGGATAGCTTTCTCACAGTCGTTTTATAGCTCCCTAGAATCTCTATCGGGAGAATCATCACGATGTCTTGGTTGATGACAGTAGGTTAGGAGTTGCTGAGGTTTTCCTCAGTCTTTTTCGTTTGATCGGACTACTATGCTTTGGTGCTTTTCGTTTTACGAGCGAACACTTCTCTCACGGAAAAGCGGGTGGTACAGCAGTAGTTTTCAAAGTTTTCTCGCGACCAGCAAACGAACACATATAACCCGAAGACTTGAAGTGGCGCAAACATACCATTGATCGAGTGTTTTGTCACTTAAAGTTAATCCAAGATCCCTTCGTATGGCAACAATCCATTCGGCCTGAACACACTACACCTCGGTCTTCATTTTCACACCATTTTTCCACATAAATTTTCTTAAGACAGAATTTAAAGCATGATCGCTCACGATTACCATATGTAAACACCACAAGATTTTCACGCCGGCCCTTGATGCCTCGTTTCCGTGCTGCTCTCCCCAGATCATTCCGAGCGGCCGCCATTTTGGAATAAGGTGTATGGCCTCTTGATCTCATCTAACAATTTTTATATCATGTCGCACGTGAGGATCAGGGAGTACGCATATAAAATTTATAGTTTTAATTAGGGAGAAAAGGACATTTTTTTAACCCATCAATTAATTCAACTTGCAGATGAAATCCTATAGCGTCACCAGCTTTAGTGTTATCTCAACCGCACTGGTTTAGAGCCATAGGAGAAACTAAACGACGACTTAATAACTGTTTTAACAAACGTCACAGAGCAGTTCACATTGACAAACCAACAGCTCTAAATCCATTGTAGTATCAGAACATTTTCTTGTTTGTTTTTATTATTTATAACCTCTTCTGTGCAATGTTTAAGTATAGACAAGAGGAAACAGACATTAGTTTGAAGCTCCATACACGTCCAAAAAGTGGAGCTCACATGACAGTTCTACTGACTCCGTTTAACGTGCAAATCTATCGATATTTTGTTCCATATACCAACGGTGTACAGTTTTTACAATTGCTGCCCGCACCCACGGTTACAGAAATGTCCTCCCAGTGTTGGAGGATTTGAATGTAATAATATTGAACTCTCAAATAATAACTGAATGATATTATAATTTTGCCGAGGCTTCAATTTGTTTCAAACCTAACAATGAACGTGTTAATAGTTCACTAACTAGTAGAGTCCAAGTCCTAGCTCTGCACTTTCAGTTTGCTTCAGCAGATCTGATCGCGTGAGTGGGGCGAATGAAAATACGGTATGCAGTGCGCAGATAACCAGTGTATGTAAAGTCACAGGGCACCCACACAAACTGTGTGACCGTTCGGTATTTTGAATTTAGTTGAAATGTATGGGAATATCGAAAAGGTTCATCTTATCGTAATATGCTACGGTTAATATTTACACATAAGATTAAAATATACGTCTTTTTACCTGAAATGTTGTGTATTGTCGTTCTTGTAGCTGAAAACGGCGAATTTTAGCGATTTCAAGAGTTTTGCGTGTGACGTTTACCTGAGCGTATAGTAGAGAGAAAGGGAAAGATCTGATTTCCACGATTTTGGACTGGTCCAGCGCCGAGCCGATTTTCAACAGCAAATTCCCATCGCATAGCTTCCAAACCACGCACTGGCCAAGCTGAAAGCCAGAGGTTTCTTGTCGTACCATTATATTCGAAATCCGTCCGAAACTCAAAGCGCTAGGCCTCAAATAATATCGAGAAATCTAGCAATCGACGATCGAAGGATCCGTAGCTGGACTTTAGTGTGCTGGCTGTAACAGTCAGGCCGTTTGCTCCCTTCCGATTGGATGATAACAAACAATGCCCTTTCAAAAACTCGTCCCGAGGGAGGGGGAAGTAGGGGCAAATAAACAGCAGCGATCTTTCTACCAACCAGCCTGTTTATTTACACCTACTTCCCCTCCCGCGGGACAATTTTCTATATGCTATACGCTCAGGTAAACGTCGCGCGCAAAACTCTTGAAATCGCTAAAACTCGCCGTTGTCAGCTACAAGAACGACAATACACAACAATTCAGGTAAAAAAGACGTTTATTTTGATCTTATATGTAGATATTAACCGAAGCACATTACGATAACATGAACCTTTTCAATATCCCCATACATTTCAACTAAATTCAAAATACCCAACGGTCACACAGTTTGTGTGGGGCCCTGTAGTAAAGCGAGGTTATGTTTGTATGACAGCGTGCTATTCAGGTCAAAGAGAAATGTGCATTGTCGGCTTTCCGTGGTACCTTGGTGTAGGGAAATGTCGATCTCTGGCCTTTCCCTGCATCAAGGTACCACGGAAAGCGGTAAAAATCTCTAGCAAAAACTTATCTTTCAAATTGGCCAACGGTATCAACGAGCGCTTTTCTTTCGATTAATTTATTCCTGTTTTTCACGTTACCATGTTACCACCAATAGCGTTGCTCAATATTCTCTATATAAACACCCGGGGGGAGAGGAAAGAAGGAAGGAGTTTGTTGTTCCCATCAACGCCCCCCCCCCCCCCCACCCCTTAAAATTAATATTGGCAATGTTATGGTTGTAGCCAAGTGGCTATTAAAGTATGCGCAGAAAGAAATCGAAATGAAGCATTAAACAGTTTCAGAAAAATCTAGAAGCTAAATACAAGATTTTCATGTACCTGACTGAACATTTTTGCTAAGGTTAAAATTAAATCGATATTTTCGCCTTAACTTTTATTCAATTTTATTTAAAGTAGTTTGTTGAATTAGATCATGCTTTTCACAGTGAGGGACGTTTGTTTTCAGTTGCGGTTTTCGAGAACTTGTTTTATGTCAGACTTATATCAACAGCTTACTGAACAAGAACGGAAGAAGAAAGAAGATATCAGCAACAGAAAGAAAAAAATGTTGAACTAACCGCTACAACCAGTAAAATCCACATGTTTTGCTGAGATGATATGATAGGGTTTTGATGTACACAGCCAATTCTTTCTTTCTGTAGTAACGATGACAGCGTTGTTTCTTTACGAAGAATGCGTTGCATTGTTTTGTTGGTAGCATATTATTCAGTGCTGTATTCAGTGATGGTTATTGTCACATATAATTCAAAACATCACGCCCTAAGTTCATGTTAGACTCGAACTTTGATCAGAGAGCACGATGTTCCATTTATTTCAACCTATTGATATGATACTGGTAACCGTTTCGTGCGAGTGTGGACGTGAATATAATAACTGCAAACTGAGTGGTGTTAAAAGGAAGCCGGTACTACGGTCTGCAGTCAACAAACTTAGCTTAGGTTTTGACTCGTAGTTGTTCGTGAGCCGGCTTAATTTAGGCCGCGATTCCACAATGCGTTTGACAGCTTGCAGCTATTGGAAAGATAAAACGATTTGCATTGATGTCGCCACTCCTCGGGAAAAGGAAAAATCAGAGAGGTACGTAAACCGTAGTTATATATAATACATGCACGTGACACTTAACGTTGATAGTATTTTTGTGGACCATGCATTGTCCTTGAGATAAGCTACAACTACACCAATTCTAAGGAGAATTTGTATACTTATCCCATGATAGATATCAAAATTTGTTAGCTGGAAAGTACGATTGTGAATGACTCAAAACAGATACCCGACTGACTCATAAAATAGCCGAACAAGAGT
This sequence comes from Pachyseris speciosa, assembly GCA_016490735.1. Taxonomy (NCBI): domain Eukaryota; kingdom Metazoa; phylum Cnidaria; class Anthozoa; order Scleractinia; family Pachyseridae; genus Pachyseris; species Pachyseris speciosa. The sequence goes on from JAEMWC010000274.1 coordinate 729,714, forward strand.
TTTGGTTCAGTTCTTCTGAGTCTCTTCTGATAGCGTTACTACACGGTGCGAAACACGTGTTTTTCGAAGTCAAATAATTTTAAATTAATTACATGGTGTTTATCTATCGTTATAATAAAGTTTCGATATAACGCGCGCTCTGATTGGTTAAACAGCGTGCTTTATGACAGTACAGATGCACGGCCCGCTACACACGCCATCGACCCAAATGCAATTTTCGAAGTTTTCCGCCCTTGGTTTTTATTTTGACCCAGACGTCTTTTACGACCTAGAAAACGAGTATGAAAACGAGCGTTAGCCTTAATGGATTTGGAAGACGCTTCTGCCGGTAAAACCACAAATAACAGCATGAAAATCAAGAGTGTTTTCAGAAATTGCTGAAAGTTGAAGTTGAAGTTGAAGTTGAAGTTAAAGTTGTCCGAGTCGCGCAGCAATTACAGTAACTTCTGAAAGCACAATTGAAAATCCTTAATTTTACGACGACTCATTCCGATTTGTGTTAATAACATAAAGGGTAAAATTTTCTTAACACTGATGAGGCACGTCGAAAAACAGTCAGCCAAGCGAAGTAAAAACACTCGTTCGCTGGCAAGCCAAATAAACATACAATTCAACTTGCTGTTTATAAATTTACGTCCAAAACGAGTGTTGATTATTATTTACATCCAATTGAGAGATAAATATGAGTTTCATTCCTTAACAAAAGTAACAACAATTAAACCAAATGTTAGAAGCTGAAATTTATTTAATTCACCTGTGCCGTAGAGGTTCCACTGGAAAATACACATCTACTTATTCCTACTTTTTTCGTGTTCTCGTCACTTCCTTGGGTGCCTTATAACAGAACAAAGCACGGTTAAGGCTTTTTTAGTTGTTAAAAGAATTCTGTTTTTCTAAACAAAACACTGGAACATTTATTTACCATTATAACTTGGAAAGTAGTTCGTGCCAGCGTCTTCAAATGGTGCTCTGCGGTTTGGATTTTAGTGCTTTTGTCCTCAGTAAATCAAGTTCAAACACAAAGGACCAAAGTCAGTCACTTTTTTAATGTTAAGCAAAGCAAATTGCAACGAGTGAGTACTCTTTAATTTCTCCACAGAGAGAACAGAGATACATTCGTTTCAAGCTTTATTAAAAAAATAACCAATCATTTGATTACTATTTTTAACCTATGCATATATGCTTTTGTCCTCAGTAAATCAAGTTCAAACACAAAGGACCAAAGTCAGTCACTTTTTTAATGTTAAGCAAAGCAAATTGCAACGAGTGAGTACTCTTTAATTTCTCCACAGAGAGAACAGAGATACATTCGTTTCAAGCTTTATTAAAAAAATAACCAATCATTTGATTACTATTTTTAACCTATGCATATATGCTTAGGAAATACCGCTTTTGCTTTTATGATTTATTTCTTGTTCAAAGTTTGTCAGAACTGAAGTCATAATAATGTGTGAATAGCACCAACTGGTGTTGTATAATTTTCACAGTCAGAAAACCGACTGCAAATCCCGAATTCCGAATTTGGGGTAGTGTCATTTGGAAACTGTCAGGTGCGTAGCGAGGTGTTTGAATAGTTGTAGGCCTGGAGGGCCCAGTTGCTCGAAGCATGGTTAGCGTTAACCGGGGTTAAATGCCATGACAAACTGTAGGTTTTAATACATCTTAACCAATGGTTAGCGCTAACCATGCTTCGAGCAACTCAGTCCTGTTTTTAACGTGAGAGTCGTTATCACGCCGAAGGCGTGTATCGAGCGCAGAAGCTGCGAGCTCCTAGGGGGGGTCCGCGGGCATGCTTCCCCGGGAATTTTTTTTTCCTGAAACCTCTAAATTTCATGCATTCCTTAGACTGACAAAGTATTTAAGAAATCAAGATATATACCCTCAATTTCACCATAATGTTAAACCAGAGGCCAAAATTTTAATAATCCGGTATTCCCTAAGCAAGAAATCGCCATTTTGTTTGTCGTGACTGCAAATTGACCGTTTTATTTGCCATGAATGAATGTGATCTGGACTCCCCTTTACCATGCACGCAAATTTGAGAAAGATAAAAGGTATTCCTAGAAGGGTTGTAATCCCCTTATCCTACCCCTTGATCCGTCACGGTCCGCTTTTAGATATATTAATAGAACCACTGATGCCAGTAATCATTATGCATTTGCCGCTCGGCTGTCGCCGTTTTGCTAAGGTGAGATCGGGAGTACAAAGGTTTAAAATGCCAAACTTGTTTTCTAGCCATTTAATAAAAAAGCCTAAAAGAGGAGCTCTGTCCTCCTGCTTCCACAGGCTGAGAAATCGTCAAGGATATCCTCAGCATTCAAAGAAACATCATGTTTATGAATATGCGTTAGCGCAAGCCCACTAAGACGATCCTCTTTCATTTTTGACACAAGTAGGTCTTGAGTCTTCTCAGGGCACTAAAAGACCTCTCTGCAGGGCGGGCTGTGGTGATTTTCCGGGGAAGCAGAGTTGTGAAGGCCCTTGAAATATTTAGAAACTCTTGTGGGTGGCAATAAGAGAGTGTTTCTGCAATGGTTGTCGGAAGATCTTACACTTTCTCCCATTGCCAGGATACAGCCGCCTTCGTTTTCTTTCGGGGATCAGGTAGCTCTACACTGCGCTGGCTAATAAATTATTAATAAACCTGGACATTCATCTTAATTGCATGATTCAATCAACTCATAATGAGGGATTTGGATTGCTAACTTATGAGCTTGCTTAAGATGTAGGCAAAGTACTAATGATTGAAGCTGCGTTTGAATGCGTTAGTACAGCTACATCTAGTTACTAGCTCATGACTATATATTGTTTGCTACTGCTAAAAGTTTCATAATTCCAGTATACGGAAGTTATTAAGCTTATTCCATGAAAACACTCTAAGTACATTGTCTGTTGTCACTACACGTATTTGCTCACGGAACAAACTAGATAGCAATTATATAGCGCAGCGCGATAAAATTTGTAATATTATTTAAAATGGACAATGTACTGTATATTCTTGAAACAAAGTACATGTAGAATAAAAATACACACATTTTTCCTCTATCACATCGATAATATACATTTTTGGATCTTTGCTGTGTGTTTCTGGTGCGCTGTATTGAAAATAAGTCGATATAAGCTTAAACTTAAGCATATGACATTATTTAGTTTGAACATTAACTCATTAAGAAACTCCAAGGTGTCCAAGTTTCACCTACAATAAGTTATCCTTGTACCCTGTTGTATCTCTTAATTATCTTTAATTAAAAAGCAGAAAAACATTACATACCTTAACTGAAGAAAGAAACTGTCGAAGGCTCCGCTTCGCTATGTAACTGCTGTAAGACTGTGAGTAGCACTTTTCATAGCGTGCGGGCTTGCAAGTTTTTCCTTGCTTTCGAGATCGTAATCTCACATTACATACCTTAACTGAAGAAAGAAACTGTCGAAGGCTCCGCTTCGCTATGTAACTGCTGTAAGACTGTGAGTAGCACTTTTCATAGCGTGCGGGCTTGCAAGTTTTTCCTTGCTTTCGAGATCGTAATCTCACATTACATACCTTAACTGAAGAAAGAAACTGTCGAAGGCTCCGCTTCGCTATGTAACTGCTGTAAGACTGTGAGTAGCACTTTTCATAGCGTGCGGGCTTGCAAGTTTTTCCTTGCTTTCGAGATCGTAATCTCACCCTTACATTTACAGAGTGGTTGCGATTGTTACAAGATACGTTGATAAATTGCATTTCCTTTTTTTTATTATGCTGCGAAGAATTTCAGGAAATTGTTTATCTCTCCCAACGGCGCAATAATATAGGACGGGTAGGCGGAAAATTTATAGGCCCGGGCCTACCGGCCTATAGGCTCGCTATACGCCCCTGACTGTACGGCCCTTTTCAGCTTGCCAGTTTATTCATGCACATGAGACCAATCAGCCACCAGTGATAATACACTAATTACGTTTTAATTTTCCAAGCGCTCAATGAAACATCCAACGGACAACTGCATACTCGCTGAACTCAAGGAACACCATGTGGAAGAGAAATTAAATGACAGGAAACAGACCAGAAATATCTTTCCAACATGTAGAAAACATGCATGTAGTATAGTGCTTGTTTGCATATACATGTAACATCATGGCGACCATGTTGGTTGACAAGAATAATAGGCTCTCTGCAGGGACCTAAACTTTATTTTTTTGTAAATTATGCCAAAAAAGGTATTGTCAACCAACATGGCTGCCTTGTCACATGGGTGAAAACCAAGAATATCTAAACAAAAACCATCCACATCAGAATGCTGTAGCAGTTGGCTTTCAAACAAAATACTTTTTTCTATTAACTTGAAGACATCCTTGATTTGCTTTGACAAAGGGCCACGCTTGAAATATTAGCTTTTAAATCATTACACAGAGACCAATTTACTTCATCAAGCCATCTGACAAACTCGAAACTGTTATAATAATGTACTTGCACTTGGTGCAAATAGTGGTGGCAAGTGTATTAAAAGTCTTTTTGGTAAATGAGAATTTCAAAACATTGACTACATTGAATTACCCCTAGATAAAAAAAATAATAATAATAATAATAATAATAACAATAATAAAAGTAATGGTAATAGGACTGAGTGGCGAACACTTCAGGGAAGTACCAGCAATCAGGTGGTGGTTTTAAATTTGGCCGAGCGTGTAGCAGGAAGCTGATTGGAAATTATGAGCATCCCTGAATTGTATGGCACAAAGTCCAATTACCAATTAATTGTGTAAATAACAAAATGCAAGAAATCCAGGAATTAAAGATGAGCATATATGTTGTAGTTAAATTTATCCTTGGTTCAATCTTAAGTTCCTTATTTGTTCTTGTGTATGTTATGTAGGAAAATATGGGGAAAAATATAAATTGAACCACAACATAAATGCTTCTTGTTTTCAATCTGGACCTGTCAACCTCCTCACTAAAGATATTCTCCTTGATTTTGATTGGCTAGCATCAGACTGTCTGATTTGGCCTGTCTGATTGCAAGTGTTTGTAATCGGACAGTTTGGACCTGAAACAGTCAATTTTCCCAACAAACCATAATAACAATAAACTTTATATACTACTGAGAACCATGAGTACAAAATGTTCTTTTATGCTCAGAGCATCAATATTTTCATGTTCATCAAAGAACCTCGACAACAATTATTGTTCCACATTTACACTGGATTCTAACAAGGCCAAGCTCTCCAAAATTAAATAAGTTAGTTGTTTCTCAGTTAAACAATGCAGTTTTCCAGTCAGTGATGGAGAGACATTGAGGGAAGCTGCATCACTGCTTGTTCCAGGTTGGGTGACAGGAGAGCCATCAATATGACTTGACAGATATAGCAAGTGCATCTTCAGCCTCGTCAATCGATTTATACTTCTGTTTTAAGTTAATCATCACATGGCTCCGAACACTGGGTTCTGAAAAAAAAAAAAGTTAAGTGACTGCACTTTACAGTGAAGGTCTAATTACAGCATTTGGAAAATATATGACTGTCCCTGTCATCATGAAAATAGAAAACTCTTGAAAGTCAGCTTGCATAACTAACACTGCAGAACACTCAGCGAACTGAATTTATAAAATAACAAACAGCAAAATATCTTGATCTGTTTGTGTAAAATATTCTCAGCTCCAATTCAAAGCCTGTGTTTTATAGATTTCCTTTTCAGTGAGTTCTAAAATAAACAATATGTGAAGATTATTCATCTCATGCAAAAATCTTACTGGTTCTCTTGTATGAAGTCCCCACAGTTTGCTAGATGAAATCAGCAGCCTTTATCCCAGTATTCATGCTGATCTCCAAATGTTTTGTCATTCAGGTCATTCACCAGTCTATAGCTTAAATTGTGTTCCAATTTTTATTTTCGTTTCGAAGTAGCACGTTCAGACAAAAAATCAAGAAAAAAAATCTAAGACTCAAGTACCTTTTGCAAAGGGCTTCTTTTTCCTTGAAAAGCCAACGTTCTCCGGGTTCGCGTTCGTATTTCTTCACTTTCTGGTTTAAGCACATGAAGACTTTACAAGGCTTTTCTCTTTTGGTTTGTTCGGGGTTCTGCCCTGGCAACATATGGACGTTTCTCTCGTTTATCCATGGCAGTAATAACCTAGAAAAATAACAGAAGAAAGGCAACTAAGATATAACCAAACAGCTGATAGGAATGTCTCGAAAACGACAAATGAAATGAAAAAACCCATGGAAAATTAAAGCTTGTTGGCATGTTTTATCACACCTTGCGAGCACGTGTATGACGAAAAATACCAAACTTTGTGGCCACAAAAGACATTGAAATCGCGAGGTTCTTCGAGGTTCCAAAATCGAACCACCTCCCGATTTATCTTATTTTGCTATTCTGACTATCTACGGGCCAAAAGATTTCGAAAACAACGTTCACTTACCCTGATTGTTTGAGGTCATTCAGCCATCACTCCATTTGCAATTAAAATGAGGTCCGAAATATTGAACTGAAAGAAGGACAAAACCATTATTATCAGAGCTAGAAACACAAGTCATAATAGCAAAATGCAATAAAAATACACATAAAAATAAAAAACTGACCTTAAAGTGCTTCAATCTCTTTAAATTCGGCGATCGAAAAAGCTCACTATGAGCACTTCTTGAGCGAATGCATCGATGAGACGTACGGAATTTCAAGCGCAAAGCATCATGGGGGTCCTGATTCGTCCTCCTTAGGTGTTTAAAGTCTCTTTAAAGTGGTGTTTTCATAAGTTAGAAGAAGTTCATCTGTTCGGATTTCCTAGCTGAAATTTTAATTGCCCGAAAATATAAGAGAACAAAATCTTCCTTTGAGAAAATGCAAGCTGAAATAAACTTTCCACGAGCTTTCTAGGGAACTATTTTCTTTTCGAAAATGCAAGCTGATAATTTTGACTGCCAAAAACAGCAATTACGACCTTTCCGAAAACCTCAGGGGCTATGATTTCCCAATTTCTAATCTTTTAGGCCACGTTTTAGTAACGAAAATCCGAATGCAATCTTTAATCGACGCCGAAAGCCCAAGGCGAATTATCCTCCACCGAACAGATATCTACCGAAACTTGTCGTTGGGTACCCCTGATGCCCGAGGCCATCACATCATCGATTGCTGATAAACGCTTAGTATCATCGCTTTAAAATTTGTATTTAGCGTAGTAATTTGAAGAAAAACCTGTATTTATATGGGTAATTTAGAGGCACTGTACTGGTTGTGTTTTAACGGTTTTCATACTTGTGTCACCACAGGCTTCCCAAGCTCAAAATTCGACTCTGCATCACCTTGTTTATATAGAGAATTGTATGGGAAAGCTGGGAAAGTCGCCGGTTAGTAAAAAAAATGTGTAAATAACTATCTAATCAGAAATAAAGTTTTCCTACCTCAAATGTGTCGCGTACTTGTCTCTTGTGCCGATTTTGAAGCCATTCTGACGCCGTTTAGTGAAGTTTTTCGAAATCGTTGTCTCTCCTTCTAAAAGAAGTAGAAGGCAGACCACTCCATCGATTGCATCAATCGCTGGCCAGACGTCACTCCACAAATCGCTCTCTCCTCGAAAGGAAAAGTCCCGAATCGCAATAAAACCAACAGTTCCATAAAGCCCAATAAATTTCACTCCATCTACGTGTGCTTCGGCGATCAAAAGGCTCGTGAAGAACGAAAAATTTGGCTTGAAGTTCGCCTCTTCGGCTTTCCTGATATGCTTGTGACCGACCTCGCGACAACGGCCGTTAACGCAAGGTCAAGTAGCTGGCTTCTGATTGGTCCATTTGAATTAAGTCACGCGCTGACAACACGACCCTCCACCGGAGGGAAAGGTACATTTTGTCGAGAATCAAGTGTCACACTAGGGCTGCAGCTGGTTTGTAACCGTTACAGAGTTCACAACTATCAAGCAAATTTAGAACGATAAGATTAGATTTTCAGCATAAGATAGTTATCGTTCTAAATTTGCTTGATAGTTGTGAACTCTGTTTACCGTTTACCGTTTACCGTTTACCGTTTACCGTTTACCGTCTCTAGTGACTTCAAGGTCGTCGCTCGCAAATAAACTTACTCTCTTTCAGTTTAAAAGGGCATGTTAAGATCGGCAATTTGTTGAGGTATGTTGGAGAGAAAAAATTATTTATGTGAGAGTTGTACTACCGACAGTGTTTCCGGTCACACTTCCTAACCCTAGCCCTAACCCTGACCGAAAAAGTCCTTTCCATCCGTGTGAACGAGTGCTAACCTCACACCTCACTGAACTCGACTGTGAGTAAACAGACACTGCATAAGTTTTGGCTTCTTTTACATTTCTTGGACTCCGAATATTCGTTCACAGATAACTGTACATTCTATTAGCCTTAAAAAGGCTTATTTAATGTAGACTTTTAAAGGAAAACAAGATATATCAACGCTTTCAGGAAAATCTCTCCGTGTGAGAAATCCTGCACATGTCAATCTAAGCGGACTCACAGCGATTAACGTGACGAACACGTTTTGTTTCCTTCGAAACAAAAACAAAAACATACAATTTGCAGGCTTCAGAACAATGTTTACTGTTTTAACCATAACTCAAACCTCACGCTCATCCACTGAATAGCCTCGCACTGAAAATTAATGTTCTTTAAATGTTTCAAACGTAACAATGAACGTATTAATCGCTCACTAGTAGAGTCCAGGTCCTTCCTCTACACTGACATTTTCAGTTTGCTATCTGCAGATCTGATCGCATAAGTGTGACAAGTGAAAGTACGGTATACAGTGCGCAGATAACCAGTGTATGTAAAGCGAGGTTATCTTTGTATGAGAGCGTGTAACTCAGGTCAAAGAAAAATGTCCGTTGTCAGCTTTTCGTGGTACATTGATGTGGGGAAATGTCGATCTCCGGCCTTTCCCTACATCAAGGTACCACGAAAAGCCGTACAAGCAAAAACTTATCTTTTAAATCGGCACTCTTAATCCCCACGGTATCAACCGATAGCATCCTACGCAGACGTCTTTTGGCTCGTCACGCAATCTTTCCTCCCCAAAGATTGCGTGACGAACCAAAAGACGTCTGCGTAGGAGGCTATATCAACGAGCGCTTTTCATTCGATTAATTTATTCCTGTTTTTTACGTTACCATGTTACCACCAATAGCGTAGCTCCATATTCTGTATATAAACCCCCGGGAAAGAGGAGAGGAAAGAAGGAAGGCGTTACTTGTTCCCATCATGCGATATTTTGACAGCACGATATACAAAACATGTTCAGTTTCTTTCAACAGATCATCAAACAACATAATATACATAATCAGCGTAAGAGTTGTTCATGTTGAATGGCAAATGATTGTTATTAACGTGGATTACAACAGAGATGATTGCCTTTACAAACAACATTAGAACAGGCGTGAATTTCCTCTAACATGCAATTACTTGTGTTGCTGTTGCTCTTAACCGATACAATATACTGTATCCATGCTACAGTTCTATTTTCCCTTATTATATACTGCATTTTGGAAAACCTCTTTCAAGCAGTCAACCTCTATTAAGTGGTCTGTTGGCTCTTTCCCGAGTGTGACAACCTAATAGAGGTTTGACAACCTCGTTCCCAGGGCTTTTTCCCTCAATTGGGGGCGGGGCGGGAAAACCCCTGGCATCGGACGGGCGATTCTTCTTTCTGATTGCTCGTTGAAATTCTGTAATTTATGCTAATGTGCTGAAAATTTCTTGCAAATCGCATTCCGTAATCAACATGGCGGATAATAAGCTGGCTATGCAGGCGACCCCACCCGAGTTTTTCGCAGGAATTCCGGTTTGTAGACTTTTTTCCGAGTCTAAAGATAGTCGTCATGTCGTGAGGATATTCAGTAAAGCTGATAGTAATTAAGAACTTTGTCGGGAAGTGGAAATTTCCTGTGGAATAATGATAACAGAAACCGACATGCAATCTAAAGTGTTGTGCGGGGTTGTGTTACCTTCCTGAACAGGATGTATGACTTCATACTAAAAGCTCGAAGTCTGCAAAACACTGATGATGAACTTTCAGACTATGCTGTGAAGCGTTGTGTGGAGATGTCGCCCTCGTCTTGTCAGCCACCAAAACGCCGCACTGCAGGACCCAGTAGTTCAGCCAAGCAGCTTTTCCCTGGTGAGTCGCAAGGACCAGCAATCATCTTACCGAATCCAAACCAATGTCAGGATGTTCCTATAAATGCCGACAGAAAGTCTCGCTTGAACGATAATCAGCAACAAATCATAGCGCGTGCCCTCAACGCAGAGGATGCTTCTGTGTTAGCCATTATTCTCAAGGAACATTGTGCCAATGTATTCGGCGCTTTGCGAAAGTTATTTGTCAAAGACGTTAGCGTATCATGGGCTAAACTTTGTAAACGCTCCGAAGGTTCTGTTTTGTACGGCAATAATTACAACAAAAGGAGTTCAGCTTCGACAAGATTTGGCAAGAACTGAAAGTTACTTTTCCTTTCCTCGTCGCCGATCTGCTGAACGCAATCACCGGAGAGCAAAAAAGAGTATTGATGACACCAAACAAGAATTACGTGTCAAATACAACTTCTTGTATTAAATTCTAATAAATAAAAGGTGGCACGAATTAAATCTTGTAAAGTGTGTAAACACACAAAAAATAGAATACAATTGTGACCCTGAACTACTATAAAATACATTAAGATACTAAAAGTCCGAGCTTTCACCGCACAACGGCATCGTCAGGGACAGATAAGATAAAATATTCCGCGAGGGCCGAATAAGAGGGAAAAAAAGGTGTCGCTGTACAAGGTGAGTGATAAAATAAAACAATAAGTAGAACGACCGATGGCAATGAGCGAGTGTCACTGTGAGAGGATCCATTAAAGAGTCATCAGAACAATATAGGTCCACAAATTCGATACATCAGTCTTCCCGGGAGTTAAGTGTTAGTTTGTTTGTTCTTATGTAAAATCCTTCAAATAGGCGTAGGTTTACTGGGTCGTTTTCCAGTACAATGATTTTAACTTCGATGCCTTTGTAGTCTTTGTTTTGGCATATGGTGATATGTTTGTTTATGGATGAATTTCCGCTTTTGAGATGTTCTTTCACGCGATCGTGGATGAAACGTGTGGTGCTCCCGATGTAGTGTTGTTACAGTTTTTGCATGTAATTTGGTAAATGGCGTTTCTCAATAAGCACAACTTGGTTTGGGGGGTGGGGCAATTGTCTCTTGTGCATGTACGCTCCGTGATTGTGTGGGAGAGGGCTTTTCTGAGGGTATATGACTTGTGTGTGATGCGTACAGGTATGCCCTCTTTACGGAAGATGTTACTGATTTTGTGGTCTAGCCGTTCGGAGATGAAGGGGAACTTCAGGTACGACCATTCTTTGTTGGAGGGGCGAGAGTCTTCGCGACGGTTCTGTGGTTGTTTTGAGTGGTATATGCAGTTCTCTGGGTATCCGTTCAGGCGGAGGATCTCGTCAAACGCACCTTGGTGTTTTGTGTTTGTAGTTTGCGTGGAGCATCGGTCTTGAATACGTTTCCGCTCATTACGAATCGAATGAAGTTGATCTTGGATTTCTTGGGAATAGCTGATTGATGGAGTACGAACCGTAATTTTTTGGCTTTTTTCTTTGTAAAATGCAAAGGATCTTTTACCGTCTTTAGAAATTGTGACTTTAAAGTCTGATAGTGACAGCTCGTGGCCGTTAGGTGTTATTTCCGGTTTCTCAATTTCAAACTTCAATTTTGTACAGACACATTTTTTCCCCTTTTATTCGGCCTTTGCGGAATATTTTATCGTATCTGTCCCTGACGATGCAGTTGCGCGGGGAAAGCTCGGACTTTTAGTATTTTAGTGTATTTTACAGTAGTTCAAGGCCACAATTGTATTCTAATTTTTTAGTCAAAATGCTACCGAAGGACAACATCCAAAGATTGCGTGTAAACACAGTCCTCGTTATCGAAGGTGGATGCACTTAACAGGTAAACATTTAGTGGTATTTTAATGAAGAGTCAAATACGGTTAAATACATTAACTTCATTTTGTCTTACATACATTTCTTTGCAATTCAACTTCATGTTGTGCAATTTGGTCTGATATCATACGTGTGATTCAAAATTCGAAAGAGCGCACTGCGTGAGTTCGATTTGAAATCACAAGTATTATTCCCGGGGGAGGGGGGTACTCCCAGAAAAATTGGGTGGGGGTGTGCGGCCCGCTTCCTGAAACCCTTACCCTATTTCAGACCAAAATCTGCGATTTTCCCTACCCTATTTCTTTTTTTTTTTTTTTAATTTAAACATATTTTATTGGCGAAGTTTGCCCTAAGAGAAAAATAACTATTTCAGACCTGACCAAAAATTTGATACTCTATTTCAGACCTAAATCACGTACACCGTTAGCGAAAACATAATCAAAAGACAAATAAGAAGGGCTTTTGTTGATGGTCTTATCGGCTAAAGATGAAGAAGTAGCTTCTTCTAAAAAATACATCGAATTCAAGACTGGAGTGCTTAAACCATACCCTATTTCAGACCAAAACGGCTAAAAAAACCATACCCTTTGGGGCCACACATACCTATATAGCTCATATATAGGAGTACCCCCCCCCCCCCACTTCATTACATCCATTTTGAAATCGCACAGTCTTTTTTGTCAGTATTAATATTTATAAGCCATGAAATTTGACTGGTTAGTATTATTTCAATTTCAGTTTGTTGGGTTGAAAAAGGATAAGATTTCGAGCAAAAAAGTCGTGCGATTCGTGAATAAATTACAATGTCGGGAGCCGATCAGATTGCCAGGATCACCAGTGATTTCAAAATGGGTGTAATAAAAACAGAAATTAATCACACCATTGTAACTCTTACCATAATTCAACACAGTCAGCCTCTAGTACAAGCGGCTACATTCTTTTGATAGACTTGACATCAGTTCTCGTCCTTCCTTGACTTCCTTGCTCAAAAGAGCCTCTGGATGGGCAAAAATAATCAAACATCGCCCATTTCGTATGTCCTCGGGGATTTGCATGTTCGCTTGTTCATTATCGTCCCCTTTTTAACTCGACGTGGTCGAAAACAACTGTTCCATGACCTTATCTTGGCCCTTTCCAGCAAGTGCATTGGCGGTGATCCCTCTGCTTTTTAAAACTTTCAATTGATCCTCTATTATCAAATTCAAAGGGCACACGACGATTACTATATTTCTGGTTTTCTTGACAGGCAGGAAATTCGGCGGAAGATGGAACATCAACGACTTCCCAAATCCTGTAGGTAAAACCCCAATGACGTCTTGACCCTTGAGATTGTACTCAAGACACTTAAGTGAAGGGGTTTTAAATTAAAAGGTGGAAAGTTGCCGCTATTCAATGAAATTTCAACTTGTCGCAGCACTGTTAGATAATCTGGTCTCTCACCTTGCGTCGCCATTTTGAATACTAATGCAGTAGTTAGAAATTTATGGTAAGATATTACCTCCCGCCACCAAGTGAGGGAAAAAGCCCTGGGAACGCAGTTGATGATGATTATATATAATAATAATAATAATAATAATAATAATAATAATAATAATAATAATAATAATAATAATAATAATAATATCCCCTGAGTCTATAATGAATTTTATTTCATCAAAATTGTTGCCTATGATAGCGCGTCCGCTAATTTTAGAAAGTCTAATTATGGCGTTGAATTTGTAGATTTCTATTCTAGGATTTTTTAATATTTCCTTTATTTCATCAAAATTTTTAGTCTATGATTGTTGTAAATAGGTATAATTTTTATTGTCATTAATAAAGTTTTCATAATGATAATAATAATAATGATAATAATAAATATAATTTTTTAATAAATATAATAATAATAAATATAATACTACTACTAATAATAATAATGATAATAATAATAACACTTTATTTAACGAGGGTAATATCAATTACTTATAACTCAGTAGTTTACATAATGACCCCCCCCCCTAAGAGAATCTAAAACAAGAACCTAAAACTAAAGTAATCATTAATAAATAAATAAATGCGTAAAATTAATATTTAAAATGTTCAGTAACAGGGTTTTCCAGCATCATTTATCCTTGGAGGTCTTTTAAAAACGCTTCTGTGAGAGCGTATTCCTAAGGGTTGTTTGTTTGTTTGTTTGTTTGTTTTTAACTTTATTTAGTACTTCACAAAAACTACATCACTATCTTACATTACACTGCACTACCTTACTTATTTTACATTTAGTTACTTACATAACATTGCATTAAAGTACAAAGAACAATACACCTTGTACAAGTTTGTGTAAGAACCCGGAAAAAAGAAGAATGATATCGCAGTCGTTTAAGGAGTAAATACCAATGTGTAATGATTGAAGCCAGAGAACTAGAGACTTCCAGAAATCCTGACTAAACTTACATTGGCGAAAGAGATGCGCGAGAGATTCCTCTGAAGTATGGCAAAAATTAAAGTGCACAGAGGAGAGTCAACTATTTTCATTTTATGTAAAGAATTGTTAGTGTATAATATACGATTGACAACTTTGTATTGAAAAATTCTTGTTTTAGTGTCAAGCGTAACAACATGTGGAATAAAGTATATTGTTTGCCAATAGAGTTCTCTTATCGGGAAATATCTTAATATACTTGTGTTGCGCAGAAGGATAAGTTTGAATCATATTCACCAATTCCCTGTAATTTTTTTTATTTATTTTTATTTTATTTTATTTTATTAGCTTCGCCAGAGACCTGGCAGGGACACTACAACAGCGTGCGCCAATTGCTGTAGGCCCGTAACTGCAAATCCCTCCCCGTAACCACATTCTAGTAGAGAAGACCACCACACCGGCGACTACGTCGAATTAATCGAATCAAGTGAAAAATATTTATCGTTTAAAAATAAAGAGTATTGTGTCGTAAGAGGGCCCTGACATGCAAATGAAGCCTCATTGTTCAAGCTTAAGAGTTTTTTCCACGCAATAGGAACGGCATCAAACATACCTAGAAGTAGGAAGAAGTCAGAATGTCGAAAAAAGAAATAACTTCCTTCAAAAATAATTTCTTACAAAAAATGGCCTTACTATTGATCTGTTTAAAGACTTCTTCGCGAGATTCAACAGGTTTAGCATGTAGTTTGGACCAGATTGTAAGGCATTCTTCTGTAAAAACAAAAAAGGTTATTTGGAAGGTCAGCAGGGCTAAAATTGCATTGTAAGAAAAATTTTTGTCCGTCGTCCTTAAGAAAAAACGAAAGAATATGTTTCCAGGGACGTTCGTGGTCCTCGATGTACTTTTTAAGGCAAATAACGCTTTGCGTATCGACAAGAGTTTCGATAGATAGATAGATAGACAGAC
>JAEMWC010000274.1:747500-772500 GCA_016490735.1 Pachyseris speciosa
AGAAAATCGAATGTCATCACTGTCATGATAATCATTTGGGTTGAATCCTACAAAAAATCTGTGGACCATAGGATGATAGGTGGATGTCGATGCCGCAGAAATTCTGCACCCCCCTAAATGATGAGATGCCGCAGAAATTCTGTACCTCCTAAATGACCAGATGCCGCAGAAATTCTGCAGCCCCTAAATGACCAGATGCCGCAGAAATTCTGCACCCCCTAAATGACCAGATGCCGCAGAAATTCTGCACCCTCTAAATGATCAGATTCCGCAGAAATTCTGCACCCCCCTAAATGACCAGATGCCGCAGAAATTCTGCACCCCTAAATGACCAGATGCCACAGAAATTCTGCACCCCCTAAATGACCAGATACCACAGAAATTCTGATGCCGCAGAAACTCTGCAGCACCCTCAATGATCAGATGCTGCAGAAATTCTGCAGACCTAAATGATCAGAAATTTTCAGAAATGTTTGGTGTCCCACACCTTACTTTCTGTTATCAAAAATGCACAAATTCTTGGATGACTTGAAGACATATAATTAATATCATCTAAGATTCCTTCCCACACAAGTTCAAATTATTAATTATTAATATTTTTATAAAAGAACATTAATTTTACAAAATTACCAGTTCCACTCCTTTGTCTTACAGTCCTCAGTCAATGACAATGTTTTGTTTGTAAATTACCCTGGGTTACATAAAATTATTTGAAAAAAGTTCAACTTAGTTTTACTGGGATCCAAAGAACTATACACTGCATGTTTTAGGATTGCCTGAGTAGAATTGTGATGATCACTCACATGTTAATTCTTTAATCCGCAGTTCAAATATATGATATTCATATATTCACAATCAAACATTGCATGATCAAGGGCATGTGCAAAGATTTAGACTCACTGCACGTGTCAGTTACATGCAATAAATTAGAATACAAAAAACTGATGTCAAAAGCTTGCATTGATTTGCATGTATTCATGGCAGGCATTAGTTTTATATAAAATAGAATGGATTGAATTAAAATTCAGTGAAGATGACTAAATATACCAACCATCTAGCATTCAGTAACACAACAGAATTGAAAAAGTGCTGTCTTTCCTCTCTACTCTTCATTGTATGGCAAACTTTGACCTCCTGTCTAGGAGCATGAAAGTAGCAAAGTTAAATGTGACCCATTACAATCTATTTGTAGGCCCTCATTTCATTTTTGTGGCTACTGCCTCGAAGAGGCGAAGCCACTTAGTCATTGGGTTGTAAATCCTTACGTAACAATAGCTGTCGCAGGACACCCAAGAAATCAAATTTCAGCCATGTGCACATCATGCCAATACATCACAAAAGAACCAATTTCAACAGGGATTTATAAATACATTGCCACCTCATATGGCTAGATTGCATTAAAAGTTTGCCATTTGTATTAGGTTACTCAGGACTCTATCACTCTGAAATGAATTATGGTGGATTGTAAGGGCAAATGACTCAAAGAGCCAGTTCAATGTTCTTTTCCAATCTAGTTTATATGAAATATTCAGTTTGATCCTAAAACATAGAATCAGCGAAAACAAATAATCCAAATAAGCATATGGTGCAGACCAGACCTAAGCATAGAAGCCGCATAACTGAGTTATAAAGTGTTTGTTTAAATCATTCTTTTGACATCAAGGAATAATAAAGTTTCTTTACTAACTTCCTCAGCAATAACATTTTTATCTACACTGTACATCAATCTCAAGCAAGTGCACATGGAACAAAAATAAACAACATGCAATCATTTTGCGACAATAATTTGGATGCTTTTCTTTTGTCATGTTTTCTTTTCTTATACACAATTCCAAAATGCGAAGCACTCAATTCTTGGTTTTGAAAGTTAAAAACGCCCTATTTTTCCCTTCACTTTTGTTTCTACCAAAGAATTGTAGTGGGCAACTGTCAAAGTATCACCGGTTGCCGGGCGTTTTTGACAATCCTCAATTTTATACATAGCTACATGTACCTGTGCTCATACTTGGTTCAAAGTGATATTACAATATTATTCCAATGTCCGACCATATATTTCTTTTCACCCAGAAAATAAAAGATAAGATTATGGCAGTAGACACACAAGCTTTTTAAGCACCTATTGTTTTAAAATAGGATCATGGGTTCATACCACTTTCTTATTAGTCCTGACCCTCTTCCCTACATGAACTACATGTATACTCCAATAAGCGGTATCCACTGTAGTTCAATGAGTTCAAATTTTGTTGGTGATGTTTAGCATTCAATTTTGCTTGGTAGGCCTGTACAAAAAGGGATCCTGAAAAGTTGGTGACCGCCTTGGTTAGTCCTCCAGTCAAAGATGCAGAAAAAGAGGCCAACAGCGTGAAGAGCCAAACAGAAAAAAATGCAAGAATAGAGCCTGGAGAAATACATGTATTCATTATGATATGCATCACTTTGGAATTACCCTGCTGGAGTCCTCAATGAAAGTGTTGCTCCTTTGCCTTCTTCAAAGGTTATTATGTGAGACTGACAAAAAACATGAATACCAAAATACTGTATGTTTGGAATGCTGTGTTGTGAACAATCACATGCAATATCAAACCACAAGAAAATAGAAAACAGGGATAATGGCTGTTCTGGCTTTTAGTTTATTATCTTGCACCTGATTGGTTTCCCCTCATGAAACAATGCACATTTCATAAATTATTAATGTTTCTGTTCACAGTTTTGTCAATTTGACCTTAGAACCTTGAAAATGGTAGAGCCTCATATTTTTATGTTCCTAAAAATCTTACGACCGTTAGGAGTTAAGTACACATTGCAATTTCTTTAGCATTGGTCATGAGAGGCCGCAGAATTTCTGCAGCATGGGCCATTAGAGGCCGCAGAATTTCTGCAGTATGGGTCATTGGAGGCCGCAGAATTTCTGCAGCATGGGTCATTGGAGGCCTCAGAATTTCTACAGCATGGGTCATTTGAGGCCGCAGAATTTCTGCAGCATGGGTCATTGGAGGCCGCAGAATTTCTGCAGCATGGGTCATTGGAGGCCGCAGAGTTTCTGCAGCATGGGTCATTGGAGGACGCAGAATTTCTGCAGCATGGGTCATTGGAGGCTGCAGAATTTCTGCGGCATGGGTCATTAGAGGCTGCAGAATTTCTGCAGCATGGGTCATTGGAAGCTGCAGAATTTCTGCAGCATGGGTCATTAGAGGCTGCAGAGTTTCTGCAGCATGGGTCATTGGAGGCCGCAGAATTTCTGTAGCATGGGTCATTGGAGGCTGCAGAATTTCTGCGGCATGGGTCATTGGAGGCTGCAGAATTTCTGCAGCATGGGTCATTGGAGGCTGCAGAATTTCTGCAGCTTGGGTCATTAGAGGCCGCAGAATTTCTGCTGCATGGGTTCTAATTTTGAAATGCAGTGTCCAGATAGTGTCTGAATTAAGTGGTGTAATCTCCTTTTGATCTGTTTTTGTTGTAACAGTGGCTCACATGCCTCTGAAACATTAGTTTTTCTGTGCATTGATGAATATTTCGAATAAAATCGAAGATTTAGGTGTTTATATATCTGCCATCCGACAAATATGTATACATATACTGAACTTTTTTGTAAGGGCTGTGAAAATGGCATCCTTTTTGTTTATAAAATTCCAGAAAACTTAACAGTCAGCAAAGTACTTCATATTTTTGCGTTTTAATATAGGAGCAATTTATGTATCCGTAAGTTTTGCAATAAACTTGTGACCTCAAAAACTCATTGCTTCCGTGTTATTTCGCTAAATATTACAACTATGATGTCTCAATTGTAAGAGAATTCAAGAAAAAGGCGTTTTTTTGCGGAATCCCGTTCGAATTTACCCATAATGAGCCCATTTCTTGCGGAAAATGCTATTTTGGAAAAACACAAAATATTTTGGAAAGCGTTGAGTGTGACGTCAACAAAAGATCAGCTATCCACAGTTACAATACTAGATCTAGGGACAACTTAGTCGTACCCTTTTGTAGGACAGCCACAGCACAGAGGTCCTTTAGTTATAGAGCAATCACTGCTTGGAATTCTCTTATAAGCGAAGATACGAAAAATGGTGCAACACTCTCAGTTTTTAAGCGCGCAGTAAAGCGCGAAATATATAACAGTTCGTAACAATTTTTTAGGATTAGAATTTTAGAATAGGTTAATTATTTATTTTTTTGAATTAGTTTTCTTTTAGTATGATATTATTGTAACTTTTATTGGTAGTTTTATTCGATTTTCAATTATTGTAAATTAAATCGGAAGAGCCACTGGCTGGAGATTTAATAAACTTACTACTTTAAGCTGAAACATTTTCCAAATTTATCAAGTAACGTGAAAAGATTTTCGTAAGACTGAAAATCATGTAGGAGGCTCGTTAAATCATCGGCGAAAGCTGCGATCTTTACTTCATTGTTCTCAACAGCAATGCCTTTTATTTCCTCATCACTCCTTATTTTAACGAGCAACACTTCGAGTGCAATAATAAAAAGATATGATGACAATAGATCTCCTTGTCTAACACCTCTGCGAACATCAAAATGTTGCGTAGCAAAACCGTTATTTAGAACGCAGCTCGATATGTTACTAAAGAGGACAGATACCAAAGTGATCACTGAATTACCGAAATTAAAGGAACACAAGGCCCTTAATAATAATGACCAGCTTAAAGAGTCAAATTCTTTCTCGAAATTGAAGGTAACCAAAAGACCAGACATTTGTTGAACTTTAGTATACTCAATGATGTCATCAATTGTACGAATAGCATCAAACATTGTTCTTCCCTTACGTACGCCTATTGGTCAATGTGTATTATTTCTGGAAGGATTTTGAGGCGATTTTGACACCCACATTAAAAGGGAGAGTGGTCTCCAATTCTTAAATATACCTTCTGTCTCTGTCCTTTTTATCAATTAATTTGATAAAAGCTTGCTTTTGGGATAAAGATAGTTCGCCGTTCTCAAAGGAAAAATGAAGGCAGTCAGTGAGTTGTTAGCCTGCGTCGCAGACGTAACAAGACCACGGTTAGTAGCGTCTGCGAAGCAGCGCCAAATTCCTTGTTCTGTACCAGAATTTGAGTACGCGTTATGATTGGCTCGTCAACAAAAGGCTTTTGTTGACGCGCCAATCATAACGCGTACTCAAATTCTGGTACAGAACAAGGAATTTGGCGCTGCTTCGCAGACGCTACTAACCGGAGTTTTGTTACGTCTGCGACGCAGGCTAGTGAGTTGTTGGCCCAATAAGTTCCAGAAACCCTTGTAAAATCAAGAGAAGATAAAAGGTAAGAGAACTAATCCCCCATATAGGCCCTATCCCCATCATAATTCCTCTTAAGTTATTTTTAGATGTCCTCCAAGATAAGGTGTTCCCAAGAGGGTTGAGTGATAGCCAATCAGATGTCCCCATTTTGACAGCTCCCACCCAATGCTTCGCGTCGTTCGCGATTTACCATCAAATAAAATGGCAGAGGATGTGGGAAGAAAGGTGTTAATACATTTTGTGGACGAACGTGACTTCAAGGAAGTGAGTGTAGCAGGAAAACGCAATTGAAAAAGATTGGTGCCTTAGGATTTGTTTTAACAGCCGTCAGTGCGGAAAGTTCAAGCGACGACGACGAAGTCGAAGTCGACTCGACCAGCAGTAAAATGGATAGTGCTGATGAAAACAACGATGAAAATACCGAAGGGAGCTGCAGCTCTGAAGAATTCTCTGAAAACCAAGAAAGCGAAACATACACTCCGAACAAAACGCTGCTAGTTCTGTCATGCAAAGAGTAGAGAATGATCTCCTCGAGCTACTCCGCCGGCATATAAAGCTGGAATGCCATAGCCGTCGAGGAAATTTAAAATTTTTCGGCATAAACGAACGAGAAGACGAATCAAATACCGGCGCGGACAAAGCTTTACGGGATTTCATGCGCTGCAAGCTTAAAATACCGCCCTCCGATGAAGAGCAGATTCAATTCGATAGAGTACACCGCATTTCAACGCGAGTATCAAACCCAGCAAAAGTCCAGGGTACACGACCACGTCCGATCATCGTCAAACTGACACAGTTCCAAGACAAAGAATTTATAAAATCGTTTATTAAGAACCTGCCCAAAGGCTCATGCTATGGAATATCAGATGACTTCCCGAAAGAGGTAGATGATGTTAGAAAGAAGCTTTACCCAATTCTAAAGGCCGCAAAGAATGAGAAGAAAACTGCGTATTTTAGTGTAGAAAGACTTATTATTAATGGCACTGTTTATCGTGGCCCTGAAACGACAAATATTCCCTTCTACGGTCGTTTAATGAGCAACTAACACTAGATGCCCTGTTAGTTTATTCAGTATTTACTTTTTGTTAATATCATGTCTACCAGCCGCCAACTAGCTCCTGGATTCCAGTCAAAACGCCGCACAAAAGTTTAGGTAAGTCTTTAGTAGTTGTTATGTTGTGCCGTTTCATCGCTGCAGTGTTTACATCAAATTCGTCCGTAACAAATCAAATAATCAGCCTTAAGAGATTCAATTCACGAGCAAAATGGTCCCTTATTGCGTTTCTGTGCGTTTCGCATTTTTGGTACGTTTCCTTTTTAATTTCTTTTTCGCATCTAAATGTATAAGATTTTATCTTTGAATGTCAGAGGGCTAAATAGGGCGAGAAAGAGGAGACAAGTTTTCCGGTGGCTTCACCGCCAAAAGTCCGACATTATATTCCTTCAGGAAACCTATTCCACACCAGAGACAATCAAAAGGTGGGAAACCGAATGGGGTGGTAAAATAGCATACAGTCACGGCTCATCTCATAGTAGAGGTGTTATGATTTTGTTCAAGCCACGCCTCGACGTCTGCCTGGAAAAAACTACCACAGATAACCACGGGAGAATTATCCTGATAGAAACCCTCATCGATGGTACGAAAGTAGTTTTCGTCAATATTTATGCACCCAACGACCCAAATCAACAGGTTCTTTTCCTAATGGAGCTCTCCAATACTTTTCTGAAAGAATACATCAACGATAATGTCGTGCTAGGAGGAGACTTCAACTGCGTTATTAGTAGCCTAGACAAAAGAGGTGGCAAACCGTTCAATGAAAGAAAACCCTCCGTCGTTGCCTTACATGTTTTTATCAAAACAAACAATTTAGTGGACTCGTGGCGTTTTAAGAATCCAGATCTGTGCGGCTTCACCTGGAGTAACCCCTCCTTGAAAATCCAAACCCGACTCGATTACCTCTTTGTTTCCAAAAATCTGAGTAGTTTTTTTCGAGAATGCAAAATAATCCCAAGCATACATTCTGATCACTCCGCTGTAGCTCTTAATATGTCTTTTGACCAAAGTAGTCCCCTCGGGGGCCAGGATTCTGGAAGTTCAACAACTCTTTACTGACGGATACAGCTTATGTCCAATTGTTAAATTCCAAACTCCCCGAATTCGCTGAAAAACATCAACAAGTAGAGGACAAAGGCTTGTTCTGGGAAATGGTTAAAATGGAAATTAGGGCTTTTACGATCAATTATTCTAAACGCAAAGCAAAGAGAGTGCGAGATGAAGAAGCGGCCCTTCAAATGGATTTGATTAATATTCAGAACAGACTACAAGCAACCTACAGTGAATGCGATAAAGTAGAAATGGATAGATTAAAATCCAAACTAGCCAAAATAACGGATGCTAAAACTCAGGGCTCTATTGTTCGCAGCAGAGCACGATGGTACGAGCACGGTGAGAAAAACAGTAAATACTTTTTCAATTTAGAAAAAAGTAATCAAAGAGAAAAACACGTGACATCTTTGATTAATAACGAAAACGTTAAGATCACAGATCCTAAAGAGATTCTCAAAGAAGAAGAACTCTTCTTCTCCCAAATATACACTTCAAATAATATGAATCCCCTTCTTCCTGAATTCAGTGTTTTCTTTAAATCTATTGACAGTGTCTTATCAGAAGAGGAGGCGGCAACTTGCGAAGGCGAGGTGACACTTGAAGAATGTTACAACGCCTTGAAATCAATGAAAAGTAATAAAACCCGGGCTCTGATGGTCTCACCTCGGAGTTTTATCGGTATTTCTGGAACGAAATATGCGGATATATGACGGAAAGCTTTAATTACGCTTTCCAGAACGGCGTTCTATCTATCTCTCAACGCCAAGGGATAATCTCTTTAATTCCTAAAAAGAAAAAGAATGTAGAGTTTCTCAAAAATTGGAGACCGGTTTCGCTGTTGAATGTAGATTACAAAATCTTAACTAAAACCATCGCTCTTCGCTTGGAAAGGATATTGCCAAAAATTATTCATCCAACACAAACTGGCTACGTTAAAGGAAGATACATTGGTGAGAGCATAAGGCTTATCAAAGATGTTATAGATTATACAAAGCAGAAAGATATACCTGGAATAGCTGTTTTCCTTGATTTCGAAAAGGCTTTTGATTCGATTGAATGGGATTTTTTGCAAAAATGTCTTGAATCTTTCAATTTCGGCCCGCATCTCAGACGATGGATTAGTGTGTTTTATAACAATATTTCGAGTTGCGTACTGAACAATGGCTACGCATCAAACCACTTTTTCCTTAGACGCGGGGTACGTCAAGGTTGCCCTCTTTCCGGTATGCTTTTCATCATAGCAATAGAAGTCCTTGCGCAAAGTGTTAGAAGCTCAAAGGAAATAGAAGGTCTTAAAATACATGACAATAAAGAATTGAAACTCTCGCAATATGCCGACGACACCACAGCTTTCCTCGCAAATACTCAAGCCATAATTAACCTGTTTGATTTGCTCACTCGTTTTGAAAAATGCTCAGGGCTGAAGATAAATCAATCCAAATCTGAAATGCTATGGCTCGGCACCTGGCGACATAAATCGGACGGAATACTAAATTTACAAATCAGAAACGACACAATCTACGCTCTAGGCATGAATTTCTCTTACGATCACGAGACTTCAGTTGAGAAAAACTTTTCCGATAAATTAACGAAGTTAAAAAAAACTTTAAATGTTTGGTCTCAAAGGGACATTTCAGCCTATGGTAAAATAAACATCGTGAAAACCTTAGCCCTTTCAAAGCTCACTTTTGTCTGCAGCGTAATGGAAACGCCAGCAGACTTTGCTGAGCAGGTAAATAATGTTATATTCGACTTCATATGGAATCACAAACCAGCTAAAATTAAAAAGTCGACACTTATCAAACCCAGAAATGAGGGAGGATTAGGAACGAAAGATTTTATTATTTTCAACAATGCACTAAAGCTTAACTGGGTAAAACGTTTGTGCTCGGATCACGGAGCCCCATGGAAACATATCCCAATATCTCTCCTTGCAAACGTCGGGGGTGCACTTCTCTTTAGTTGCAACTACGATTATAAACTTCTCAGATTAAGTGAACACCTCCCCAATTTTTACAAAGAGATCATTTCACAGTGGCAGAATATCATAGCAAGTACGCCTCAAACTAAAAATGAAGTCCTTGCACAAGTAATTTGGAACAACAAGTTCTTGACAGTTGACAAAAAGTCTGTGTACTGCCCACGTTGGCATCGTGCAGGAATAGTAAGGATCTCTGATTTATTTGACGAAGAAAAGAACTGTTTTTTGTCTTTCGATTCCCTCTGTGGCAAATTCCAAACAAAGTTCAATTTCATACACTATCACAGCCTTCTCTCCTCTATTCCTCCCGCCTGGAAAAAGCTACTTAATGCGAAAAGTCGTTCTTCCAACGCACCCATGAACGCCGCCGAGTCGCTATCGTGCAAAATCCTATATAACAAAATGTTAGCCCAAGAGAACTTACCTCCCCCAACGGCTGAAAAGAAATTAATAACTTGCGGAATAGAAAGGGACGATCTATGTAAAGTATATCTGTTACCATTTGAAGTCACAAAGGAGATCAAGTTATCTATGTTCCAGTACAAGATCAATCACCACATTCTACCGACAAATAATTTATTGCACAAAATGAAAAAAGTTGACTCCCCTTACTGTCCTTTCTGCCCTTCTGAGACCCACACTATTTGGCATTTGTTTATAGACTGCATGTGTGCAGCCTCTTTTTGGGCAAAATTTCAAGACTGGTATTACAACATAAGCGGAATGAAACCAGATCTGACAGACTTAGACATTGCTTTTGGAATTATCCACTCCTCTGAACCCTGTATGGCCCTAAATCATCTCATCCTTGTAGGAAAATACTTTTTGTATGTGAACGCTACAGCAAACAACCAACGTCATTTCTCAGAATTTGTGTCTCTGGCTCGTGAAAAAATACTTTTAGAAAAATATATCGCAGTAACTTCAGGTAATATTAATCAACACAACAGGAAATGGAACTCCCTCAATTTTTAATTTGCCTCACTCTTTTTTCCGGTTGTTTCTTTCTTTCTGATGTTAACACTAGCTTCGTGAACGTGTGTAGATGCTGTATCAATTGTTGTTCTGCGGTAGTGGATGCAAGTATAAATGTAGTCGCCCTTCATTACTAGCTGTTTCTGTACAAAAACTATATAATAAAGACAATTATTATAATAGATAGTTACAGAGGTGTATTGTTAGTTACGTACTAAGTAAAGCATTGTATTGTTAGTAGTGTGGTTATTGTATACATATCGCTAATATATGGCGTATCTGATGTAGGTATGTAGGTATGTATGTATGCTAGTAGTACAACTTTCCGTATTGTCAGAAGTGTATGTCCCTTTAATTAACAGTAAATGATTGTAAATAGTTGTCTTTGTGTTGTAATCAATAAAGTCCTTGTAGGGTCAAGAAAGCGAAACGGAAACGTCAGGAAAAGCAGCTGCAAGCAATCGAAAGCCAAAGGCTTCATCTTCCAAGAAGACAACCCAGGCGCGTAAAGTAAACAACAGCTTAATAACTAGTACTGAAGACGAAGTTGAAGAATTGTGTGATAACCTGGAAATAAAGAGAGAGGAACTTGAGGAAGAGAGGAAGGTGAAATGAGCAGCTTTAAAGCTGCTCATTTCACCTTCGGGAGATTAGGAGGTCCTTGTAAATATTTTGGATTGTGCTGAACGTGGAACCTTGGACCTCAAGAATGAAGCAGCCGTAAGGGAACTAGTTTTCAAGATCTCAGTGAAAAGCCCTTAAAAGATCTGTCTCACCGTTAAGTTCCTCTCTTTGAAACATTCTACGCACGAAAGCATTCCTTCACATATTATTTTTGAATGCTGACTTAACGTCAGGATGTTTTCATTATCAGAAAACTCTTGCATAAATACTTCGTTTTCATGGGAATCATGGTTTCTGTACAGGTTTTGGTAATAATCTGCAAGTTCATTCATTATGGATTGAGAATTAACAGTAATTTTACCTTCGGAGTCGTAAAGCCGACGAACAGGAGTTTTACCACACCTTTAAGAAGTATTTAGAGCTTTTCTCGCCGTTCTCATACCAATTGTTTCGGGAAGAAATTATACAACCCCGTACGATGTAGTCAAAGAGAAGTTCATATCCCGATTTTGCCGTTTCAAGCTCATCAACAAATTTTGCGTAGGATTATCGGTGCAAATTGCTTCGCACCTTTTCCCCTTCTGTCCCAATTCAAGCAAACGTGCTCTGCGCTCTCTGGCCTTCTCTTTGCTATATTTAATTGTGAAAAACCTTATTCTGTATTTAATTAAGTCCCACAGAACGCGTTTGTCACTTACTTACTTGAATTCATCAAACCATTCGAGATACTTTGAGGTTATAAGCTCAACATAAGAAGTATCTTCTAGCAAACTTGAGTTAAACTTCCAGAAGGACGGACCATGAATTTGTTTGTCAAGGCTGTTAAGCGACAAGGTGATGGCAGAATGACCCGACTTTATAGCGGGAACAATCTCCGTTTTAAATACGTCGTCCTGCATGAGTTTCCCTACTTATAAGCCGAAAGTCTAGCCGGCGTCTTATAAACGGTCTTTTCTGAATCCAAGTAAAGTTCTTTTTATCGGGGTTTTGTATTCGCTAAATATCAACAAGATCACAATTGCAAGTTATCATTAATTCCTCAATCTTTCGCACAGAAGTTTTCGTCTCTATCCTTCCCTCAAGGTTATCCAGCGTAGGACCGAGTTGAAATCGCCACCGATAATAATTGGGCAATCCGGGTCTTCGTTAAACTCTTCTAATTTAAATGTCAGTAATGTTTTCGAAGAAGCTACATTGTTCACGGCCATTCGTGGGTGCATATAGATTCACTAAAAGGAAAAGAGAGTCTTGAACCGTTGCTTTAAGTAAAATGTACCTGCCATTGTTGTTGCTAAGCAAATTTTTGATTTGGAACTGAAGGTCGCTATTAAAGTGCTACTACGATCAGAAAATCACTTGTTTTTTTCTTCAAATTTCGAAAGTGTGTTTGCTTAACAACCGAATCGCGAAATTTCAAGCTTAAATTTGGAGAAATCATTTTTTAATTTTGACTGAAATATTTCTATTTAGTGATCCGCTATTACTAACTTCAAAATCTAGAGAGAACTGGATCGAGGACAAAATAACGTAAAAAGCTCACAAGAGTAAGAATGCAGTGTGTGTAAACCCGGCTGATTTAGTATGCAGCACGGGAATTTTGAACTTTCAGACTCTTAAACTCGTGTTTTGCATACTTAATAAGCTGCATTCACACACTGCAATTTTAAACCAGTGAGCATATGACATCATTTTATCTTGGATCCAGCTCTCCGAGGACTAATCGGTCAATTACGAACTTGAGTAATGGCGGACCGTTAAATAAAAAAAGTAGCACTCAAAGTAAACAGTCTTCTGCTTGAAATTAAAGCTTGAAATTTCACGAGTTGGATGTTAAGCAAACACACTTTCGAATTTTCAAGAAAAAAGACAAGTGGTTTCCTGATCGTAGTAGCTCTTTGAATATAATGAGCACGCCTCTGCTGTGATTTGTGCCTTGCGCGAACAGCATTTTGCCTTGTCACTGAAACTTCCATTTATCTTCGATATCGGGAGTGCTATAGGTTTCTTGTAAAAACATGATGCCGGCTTTTTGCTGTTTAGCTGATTTTCTTTTGAAAGCGTCACGAATCCCTCGAGCATTTAGAGATAATAGATTAAAATTGTAATTAGCCATGCTAGAAAAGACAAGCTTCCACGCAATAAATAAGTGAAAACCAAAGAAGAACAAAAGAAGTTATTGAAAATTTCAAAAATGTGGGAAAATTACAAATACACAAAGCAAAGACAAACACAAAGAAAGTTTTGAAGGTGTGAAATAAATATTCATAAACATCCGAAAAACGAAAAGAACATAAAACAAATACCTTACTTAGCAACCGCCCCAAAACTTGTTGTATGGGCATCTTCCTATTCTCCAAGTGGTGCTCCACAAATCACAGCATGAAGAAAAGAAATACCGCTAAGATTTACAAAATACTTTAGAAAACTAAATCTTAGAATGGATTACAAGAAAAATAAAGAGAGAAAAGCAAAAGAACTTGCTTGACATGTCAATCAGTATTTTAAACCAAAAAAAAAAAAATAGAAAAGTTGTTTGGAAATCGCTCTTCTACCTATCAAATGCATACGATCATTCTAACTCTCTTTCAAGAGGCAAAAATTTTCCGTTAACAAAGAGTTTGTCAGGTTGAGCCTTACTGAAGTGCACTCTGTAACCTTGGTCTAACGCTTGCTTGATCTTCTTTTGTTGCTGCTTACGAAGGTCATAGAGTTCCTTTGGAATGTCATCGTACATAAAGAAATCATTTTCCTCTAAACGTTGACGTGCTATTTTCATTTCTTCTTCTTTATCGGTGAGTCGCAAAAACCGCACAATAATAGGTCTTGATAACGCAGATTTAAAGGCAGGCCCGCGGCCCTTCGGCCCGCGACGGCCCGGCGGCCAGGAGGCCCGGTGGCCCGGTGGCCCAGTCCTGATTTGCCGGTTGTTTTTTCATGTCACGCTTACGCGAAATAGGTAAAACCTTCATGTATAGGTAATGAACTATTTCATCTGTATAACATGGTACACCCTCTATTCACGCGTAAACCCTGTATTCTTGTACTTAGGCTTAATAAGATCATTTCTTCTTGAGGTTCTCGTATTGTAATCATACCTACTCTCGACATTAGTTAACATAAGAGGAAAGAAATCCCCGACCATGGCCATTACAAATCTAGTGAAGAAGGGATGATTTTCTTGCACGAATGATATCGTCGATTGGAAGACAGCCTAGTTTAGTGAATAGCATTACTGAGTTGTCCTGAAAATTAGCATCTACTATCTTTCTGGCGCAGCATTTCTGTATTCGTAACAATCTGTTCAACTGTTCCTTCGAACAGTTGCCCCAGACCGTACAACTATATAGACAATAGAAAGGTGAAATTCTAAATGCAGCTTATTATTCTTTATTATACCAAACTTGTGATTGGTTCCCACCCCCCAGTTAATTTTTTTTTTCAAATTTACATGACTCGTCTTTATTAAAGTTAAGCATACTAATTGGGCGAGTTAGAGATCTTTATAAAAGTTGATTCTATTGATAATTCAACTAATCCTTAATTCATCAACCCTTGCCTTTCCCTCCTGCCTTTTCAAACCCTCCCCGTGTTTTCAGGACAGTTTATTTGCATTGGGGTTTACAATTGATTGGTCATAAACCTTATGAATTATTTTTTAATTTTACAGACTGATGGCGTGGCTATGGGGCCCCCCCTAGGTCCTTTACTAGCTAATGTCTTCATGTCCCACATCGAAGAAAATCTTGAGCGAGAGGGTAAACTCCCTTCTTTCTATCGAAGATATGTTGACGATACGCTCACCATCATGCCAAATACAGAAACAGCATCCAACTTCTTGGACACGCTCAACAGAGCACATTCCTCCATAAAATTCACGATGGAAACCGAATGCAATGGAATGCTCCCATTTCTGGGTATCCAGTTACTGAATCGATCGCCGCAAATTGAGACAAAGGTGTACGTGAAACCCACCAATTCAGGTCTACTCTTGCACTATCAGAGTCATGTTGGCAATCGGTATAAAAAGGGTCTACTGAGAACTTTGCTTGATCGAGCACATCGTTTGTCTTCATCTTGGACATATTTTTCCGATGAAGGTGACCGTTTGAAAACAGTATTCTCAAGGCTGAAGTATCCTAAACATCTTGTTAATTCTACCATCAAAAGTTTCGTTGACTCGAAGGTTTGCGATCAGCAGCAACCTTTATCACCATCTCAAGAGACAGATGACACGATTCGAGTGGTTTTACCATTCAAAGACCAAATCTCAGCGGATAGTGTGAGGAAACAACTTAATGATTTGAGCCTTAAAATACATACCACCATCCAGCCCGTGTTTGTGAGCCGGAAAATTGAACAAGAACTTAATGTCAAAGAAGCAAAACCACCAATTGTAAATCAGCAGTGTGTTGTTTATGGTTTTCAATGTGACCTGTGCGATGCGGGTTATGTAGGTTACACACGCGGACATTTACATAATCGTGTAAAAGGACACAAACAACAATCCTCCGCCATTGCCAAACACTACAAGAACATGCACGGAACAATGCCTCAGGACCTGCTAAAGCGTTTCCAAGTGCTTAAGAAATGCAAAACTAAATTTGACTGCTTAGTGTACGAAATGCTTTTTATAAGAGCTTTAAAGCCAAATCTCAACGTGCAATCAGACTCCATTCGTGCGAAAGTATTTTTATAATCTTCGCACCCTCTTATGTTAATTTTTTCGCGCCAAAATCGCTTTAAATGCTGTAATTTGCATGATCTCGTTTATATTTTCCTTGATAATGGAGTCATGACTACTCCGAAACGTCGGATTTTATCGTTCGTTTTTACAGTTTTATGTTTTAAGAAACCTCTTTTAATACGAATTTTACAAAACCTTGTAAAAAGCTTTCAAACGCGTAACAATATTGGGGGTTAATTTAAAAACAAATGTATGGCTACCCCTAGTTTTGTTTTTGAATACATTTAGTAAGCTCTGCTTTGTGGCATAGTTTTAAACTCTGCAAAAAATACTTTTACTTTAGGAAGCGAAAGCATTAAGAATCCCTAATTTATTGCGCAGTCCCGAGATGCACAGAACGTAACTATGCGTAGTACATTCGAAGGCACCGTCCTTAACTGTTCATTATTAGGGAGATTAAGGATCCCGTACACGCCCAAAGATAAACATTAGAATGAAGTCTTATGTTGTCTTAAAAGAATTAGAAAATTCAGGAACCTTGCAAACTTAGCTGTACGAGACTGACGCAATACCAACACCCCGGTACGGGACCCAGGTGATTTGACCTCGCGCGGTGTTAGTGTAGCCAGCTTATGAGAAGGATTGTAGAGATGATGCCATTTCAACCTCAACACACCTCTTCTATCCAGGTCTTTGCTTCGCAATATCTTGTAGTAATTGGAAGCCCGCTCTACGGACACGTTCGGACGCTAACTGAGTGATGTAAGACTATTACCGTAACTAAGGCTACGTAGAGTATCGTGTGGTTTGTCAAGAGCTTATGCTACTTCGTGCGGCCACGAAACTTTGGTATAAATTAAAGTAAATAAATAAACCTTGTAGTTAACTTATAAATAAATAGAAACTACCGGGCTACAGATATGCCTCTCATCACCACTGAGTGAGACTAAGTTCAGTTTTATTACTGATACATTTGCTGCCGAGCACCATGTTGACTAATTACAAAATAAGCGGAGTAGGAGGTGAGAATTACAAAACTGCTGAGGCACTTGCACTTCCATAAAAGAGGCTTGGATATCGATCCTAATTAGCGTGGTCGAGATCTGGTGAATATTAATTTTGATGTAATTTAATGAACCTAGTCTGGTCTGTATGGATCAAAAAGGGAAGTGTGGATTCCTTTCTAGTAGCTATTACTTTTGCTGCTATTTTATCTGTGATAATCCACATTTAAGAGAGTGATACGGCGCCAATTCTTTAGATCTAGTAGTGAGGATTCGTCCTTAGGTAACAATGATATCACGCCCCTGCGCTGTGAGATTGATAGTTCACCGTTTTCATCAGCATGGCTGAGGCATCTAACTAAATCTTCTCTAAGGATACGTAAAAAGAATTCAATATAAAATTCGGCTGTAAAGCCATCTTCGCCTGGCGAATTATCCTTATCGCGCATATCTGCTGTTATCTGAGGAATTTCCAGGTCATTAGTGAACTCCGGATATTCATTTAAGAGGAGTAAAGATTATTATGGTAAGATTCTACCTCTAACATAATATGTGTTTCATTCGTTATGTGTTCTCCGGTTTCAATTTCCAGTTGCAATATCACTTTTCTGTTGTAGTTTCTTTTCTCCAAATTAAAAAAGTACATTGCCACGCGACCTGTCCGTTCAAAGATCTCCTTTAATTATCTTTTTAGATCCTCGTAATGTTTAAGTTCTTTATCTATGTTCTCTAGATTGTCACTATTCATATGGCATTTCTGCAATAATGTGTTAACTTCAAGTTCGCACATCTTCTTAATGGTCGCTTTAACTTTAGCAAAGGATATGAACTTCTTAAACGTTTTTGCATTAATTCCTCAAAAAAGGTATAACTTCCTCACCATTTCCAGATATTCATCATCAGTAAGAAGCGAGTTATTAAATTTCCAAAACCCTGGTCTGCTAGGGTTAGTTTCTGGAATAGGAAAAATTATGTACTATAAACTGTGCAAAGGTCCGGAGCGAATGAGGGTTGGATATCAGACTTCATAGCATGCTTGGATAGGTTCTTGGCTATAAGAAGAAAGTCTATTCGCGATTTCACATCTAAGGCTTTTGAGAGATGGGAATATTTGTTGACGTTCGGTTATTGCCGCTTTAGTTGTCGATTAGGTCAAACATTTCCATCGTGATTACTACCATGAGAGAAAAAAAACCTATCCTCCCAATTCGTTTCTCCAGACATTTTTGTAGGAGCTTTCGGAATGAGTTTCTTGTAGAAAATAGAAGGATGCTTTTTGATCTTTGAGTAAGATAAAGATGCCTCGCATGTACAACTTGTCAAAGTAATTAATTAGCAATATTGCCCTGTAACGTTGTGTACCCCACCCCTACAATGTTTCCATATCATGTAGGTACATGTACTAATAATAATAATAATAATAATAATAATAATAATAATAATAATAATAATAATTTATTTTTAATTTGAATTTATGTAATGTCAAGTTTGTTGAATAAAGCAATAACAAAATGGCTTGAGGACCTACATGTATATTAAACACTCAAAAAAATGTTTCGTTAGATATATCAATAAACCACCTTGGTCACTGGCACCTTGCCTTTTTAACCACCTCTAAGTGATGATGGATAACTAATGAAACACGCATGCTCTTCTTTGTGTTTTATATATTATTTTAACAGAAAGAGGATTTCTTCATTGTGGCTAAGCATAGCTCTAGCCCACTGCAACAACAACAACAAAAACATACTACCTGATGCATGCACATTCAAAGAATTCAATACAAAAAAAGAGAAAAGTCAACACATTCAGAGATACATGTTCATCTAGGAGAAAGTACACGTTTAATAACAAAACAAATTAAATCATGTGCTGCAAAAATTGCACTCGGTTAAATAAAACTGCAGTGATTGCCTCAAGTTACCAGTGCAGAGGGAGAAAATTACCGCAGTTCAATATGACCAATTGCAGAGACATGTAATCTAAAATTAAATTATTAATGAAATGATAAATAATCTCCATTGTACCCCCAGGGGAGGGAAGGGGTACTTTGGATTTGAGGCGGCAAGGAGGTGTCAAGTACTTTTTGGGCTTCGATTCCCCCTTCTCTAATTTGTTATTATAATGTTTTTGGTAAGATGATTTGACTAATAATTATAGAGATTTTTTTGTTGGGGGATTAGGGTGTTGGATACATGCAATTTGAATTGTCTTTCCCCCTTATCATTCCCCAGCAGTGGAAATATTTAGTTTTGGGCCTTTTTGTGAGGCGGTTGACATTAAGCCGCAGGGGCGTTTTTGTAGGTGGTTTAGCTTTTTGTCCCCATCTGCGCCTCCCTTAGGGGCACCCAGCGAAACGTTTCGGTAGATATATGCCCGGTGGAGGGTAGTTCGCCTTAGGCTTTCGGCGTCGATTAAAGAGTGCACTCGGA
This sequence comes from Pachyseris speciosa, assembly GCA_016490735.1. NCBI lineage: Eukaryota > Metazoa > Cnidaria > Anthozoa > Scleractinia > Pachyseridae > Pachyseris > Pachyseris speciosa. Next base: position 766,562 of record JAEMWC010000274.1, read on the forward strand.
TTATGGTAATTGAGACGTGGCCTAAAACATTCGCAATGGGAAAATTATAGCCCAAGAGTTTTCGGAAAGATCATATTTGCTGTTTTTGGCAGTCAAAAACGTCGACACGCTGACAGACGTGCAAAACAACTGAAATCTTTAATGTTCAAAACTATAAATAACCTTGTACCCGAATATACCTGTCTGATAAATTCGCAAGCGTTAATACCATCCGCAGACATAGTCTTCGAGGTGCGCAACATAACCCATTTATTCCGCGGCCGAACGCTGAGGCCCTCAAGAAGAGTTTTCGTTATAGGGGTGCAATAACATGGAACAGTCTGTCAGCAGAGACTAAGCAGGCCACTACTTTAAATAGTTTTTATTCCGCTGTTGTCCATTAGTAATTTGTTAATTTAGTTTAGCACTTATTATAGGATTTTTTAACAGTGTCTGTAATTTTTAAGTCTTAGCTTTTAAGTACTACTATACTACTATACTAATAGAGTTCTAAAGTGTGACGTCACGATGTCATGAAAACCAAATTTTGGGGTCTAAACAAATCCATGTTTAGCTAGACGGCCGCCATCTTTAATTGTCTCCTGGCTATTGATCGCCAATTTATTACTCGGGCTTCGTAGAACTCCCGAGGTTAAAAAAGGCGTCCGTTTTTCTTTTTTTTCTTCGTCGTGTTTCATCCTCAAGCTCACTTCCGGCGTTTCTGCGCAAGCGCGAACTCAATCTAACAACTCACGACGCAAGAATGATACCTATTGTCACGTGTCGGAAAACGTCGATTGACCTTGTGTCTTTGAAGTCTGAACAACTAATATGTTAAGAGAAGTGTTCTAGACATAAGTTTTTGAAAGATAGGCGATTTTACGTTTTACTTGCGTGACGAGAAACTGACCGCAGAAACCTTACTCTGTTTCTTATGTTTCAAATGACGTATTTGTAAACAGTTACACTCTCCTCACATTTCACCTAAACTTCATTAACGTTTATGCGAAAAAATCCTACATCTTTCGATAAGCGTTTCCTTTCTCAAACACTTAGCAGAAATATCCATCGAAGTGAAAACAAGTGTGCTCAGTTTTTTTTATTTTTTTGGTACAAATACACAATTTTTACCACATTAGATATGCTGAGCCTCCGTGGTCAATAGGTCATTGTTACTGCCTCTAATGCAGCCAATCCGGATTCGACTCCTGCTAGTGGCACCTATCGCGGTTTTTTTTCCATTTCTCTTTTTCTTCTTCTTTTATAAATATTTTTTACGAGTGTTATTATTATTATTCTCGATGGTTGAGTTGTAAAGCAATTTTGTAATTTTAAAGCCGGATATATGTTTAATAGGGGTCTATGTGTATAGGGGGATTCATGCTGACGTCATTGTTTACATTTTTGCTCATTTGCATACGGCTTTGCTAACAGAAGGAAACATGTTAGATGTGATTTGACTCCAGGCAGCTAAAGAGCTAGTGAAATTTAATACATTGTGAAATTTTTAACTCTTTAGGTATAGTATTCAAGGAGATATTGTCTTCCAAAAACTGCAAAATTCCTGGGTGGCAAAAGCACTAATGAGCTCATACATTCTTTGCAAAATTTTGAGTTTTTAAACCCGCGTTGCACAAAAAGTATTCAATACATGAGGCTCATATTCACTGGCAGAGTTATTCATACCACGACCTTTCAATATTCAGAACTGATTTATTTGTAGCTCCATCAGAAACTAAATTGTTCATGTTAATGAGGCAAATATTGCTAACAAGGATTCCCCTATACACAGCAAAGAAATAGACTCCAACACAAGCGCAATGCCTCCGATGTAAGAAAGATAGACTTCTCTCTAATTTTTTTTAGCGGTAAATTAGGGATACAATAATGTTTTTAGCAAGCCCGAGTTTAGGATAATACTAGCCTCTAGTCTCAATTGTATTCGACTTTTCTTTGGGAAGACAAAAACAGCTAGTGATTTGTGAATCCAGCTTTCTGTTGGTTGTATAATTGTGCCACAATACGCTCGATTTGATGGTGAAATTGATGACCACGCGGTCGATCGATCAAAGGCCACAGACGTTATGTCAACATGGGGCAATGCTTCGCTCCTGATTCAACCATCAATCGGAATCCCATACCTGCAAGTTCTTTCTCTTTCCAAACCCAAAAAAGAAACAGGAGGAATATCGTCGCTGGATTCGCTTGTTGAGGTACGAGACATTTTTGTTTTACCGCGAGTACCTATGAAATTTGCCGTGCGATGCATGAATTTTGTAGTAAGCTTAAATTAAGGTTAAGCTTTGTTGAAGCTTACATTTTATATCAGGAAAACGACTGAGACACAAGGGTCTCAAATACACGGCAACTCAGTTGGAGACTTGTGTAACTTTAAATTCAGAGCCTCTAAAGTCACTAAATAGAAGTTGGCGTTGTTAAAGTCTCGGTTGTAACGCACAGACCATGCATTACAACTTTTTTTTATATCAGAATTTTTTAGTTTACATGCATTATTATATGAGAATGAAGTCTTCGATTCAAAGTAAGTCACTTCGTTGGCAATTTCTTGCTCTAGTAGAAACGCACAATGAAAGAAAGAACACATTAACTTGAACATGAAAGAGTGAATTCAAATCACTGAACATTAGTCCGGAAATATTTTATATTAAGATATCTAATTTCTTTATTCGGAGGGCTGACAGAGAACCAAGCAAATTTTGAAAGGTTTGCAGTTGCCACTTCAGAGGTGGCAAGAAATCTGCAGGACCTAAATTTTAAAGCGAAATGCCGATAAATTGTTTCCTTCAGAAGGAAACGACTCAAAGAAGAAGAAGAAGAAGAAGAAGAAGAAGAAGAAGAAGGTTAAGCCATCTGAAGTCAATGATGTAATGACAATCATTGCTGCAACTGTAAAGTCTTCAGAGGAAACACCGAATGTAAGCACCTCAACTTCAACTGAGCAAATAATCTTGGAGGCATTACTGGACTTGACAAAACAAGAGCTGAACTCCAATCAAGAGGCTAAGTAGTACCAGAGAACACACTACTCTGTTTCGGTTTTGAGCCCAGACGTCACCAGGATGGAAACTGGTCTGCCAACCAAAGAGATCTTCAATATTGTAGTGGAGCACCCGGCTAAATTCAAGGATTCCATATCCTACTTTGCTTGATGGAAAGTTGAATCGATAGCATTTGAAGATCAAATCTTCATAACACTTATGAAGTTACGGCAAAACTACACTAATCTGAACCTTGCTCAGCTGTTTTCTTGCAGTGTTGAACAATTTCAAACATAGTCACAACATTTGCACACATCCTCCACAAACTATTTTTTTAAGACCTTATGACAACAATCCCACCCAGGAGCAAAAAAGAGGGGGTGTTCAACATCATCCTTTTCACAGTATTCGAGTTGCAGAATTGTCATAGATTGTACTGACATTGAAGTGGCCATGCCAAGCCTTATGATTCAGCAAAATGCCACTTATTCGAGCTACCGGGGCTCAAGGTTTTGACAGGAGTAGCACCAAATGGAGTGTTGACCTACATTAGTAGTCTCTACCCAGGATCTATCTCTGACAAAGAAATTGTCCAGCAGTCTGGTCTTTTAAACCACTTGGTCCCTGGTGATCTCATACTGGCAGACAAGGGATTCTTCATTCAAGACATTGTTCCAAGTGGTGTGGCTGTGAACATACCACCTTTTCTTGAACACGGCAAATTTACTGAAAGTGAGGTAAAGGTGACTAAGTCAATTGCCAGATGCTGCATACATATTGAGAGGGCTAATGCAAGCCTCAAAGATTTTAAAATTCTAAGTTTTGTCCCCCCCCCCCCCCCCCTTATTTAAGGTCTTATACAGACAAAGTGTTTCAGTTATGCGTGGCTATTGTTAATTTGCAGTTCCCTTTGATTAAAGAAGGCTGTGAAGGAACAGATTTTGACTGAAGAAACCAGGGCTAGCTAATACCTGAAATATTTTAAAGGGGAGCAGGGATGGCGTTGTGGTGAGAGCACTTGCCTTCCACCAATGTGGCCCGGGTTCGATTCCCGGACTCGACGTCATATGTGGGTTGAGTTTGTTGTTGGTTCTCTTCTCTGCTCCGAGAGGTTTTTCTCCGGGTTCTCCGGTTTTCCCCTCTCCACAAAAACCAACATTTCCAAATTCCAATTTCATCTGCTTGTAAAGCGCATTTGATCATATACACATGGAAAATACGCTATATAAGTTCTAAATTATTATTATTATTAAGTTCTGAAAGTCTCCCCTTACTTAAGCTATTGTATAGACAAAGAGTTCCAGTTATGTACAGCTATAATGAACAGTTTGCAGTTCCCTTTGAATTAAGAATAAAGCTACAAAGGAACAGATTTTGATTGAAGAAACCAGGGCTAGCTATTACCTGAAATATTTTAAAGTTCTGAAAGTCTCCGCTTACTTAAGCTATTGTATAGACAAATAGTTCCAGTTATGTACAGTTTGCAGTTCCATTTGAATAAAGAATAAAGCTGCAAAGGAACAGATTTTGACTGAAGAAACCAGGGCTAATGCATGAAATATTTTAAAGTTCTAAGTCGCCCCTAATTTGAGCTGTTGTATAGACAAAGTGCTTCAGTTATGTGCAGCTGCTGTCAGTTTGCAGTTTTCCTTTGAAGAAAGAAAGGGGTGAGGGAACAGAGTTTGATCGAAGAAATAAGGGAAAGTGTTCAAATATTTATATCTCTGTTATTTCCAAATTATGAAGAAGGTAAACACCATTAAGTATTGTAATAAATATTATTTATCACCATGAGTTTAGAATTTGATAGCATTTGAGTGTTGAGAGTTTTTGCCTATATTACCGGTGATGAAGAAGTAACTTTCTCTAAGAAAACATACTCAATAAGAAATAGAGTGGACAAACCATACCATACCCTTCAGAGCGGAAAAACGTTCTGCGCAGCTTTCTGCGCATCAGCTTTTCGCGGGCTCTTGTTGGTCTTTTGGATGAAATCGAACACGATGCCAGGAGAGCGTTGTGTGTGTGTATGTGTGTGTTTTTTTTCTATCATTTCATTTTTTTTGCCCGACTAAAGTACATACGATTGTATACCAACTAGTGTCAGACGAGGAAAGAAATATGCAGTGGAATTTAAAGTTTTGAGATTCCCTAAAAGGCGAATATTCATGTGATTAGATTATGCTTGTGATCAAGGGAAATAAGATTTTTTTCCATCGTGTGGTCGTTAAGTTTGTAAGCAACTGCTTGTTTATAGTGTCGCGTTCAGTCCTAAATGATTTTTAAATTCTCAGTTTAATCGAATTTTGGTACAACCGGACTGCTTTGAAGACAGTGATCTTTTGGACACTGAAACGATTAGATTGTCACGGTAAGAAAGAAAATGAACACACAGAACATTTGATCATTCGAAGAAATTGAAAAGTGTGTTTGTAAAAGCACTGTGCTTTGGATAAAAGTCAGCAAGGCCAGTCAGCCGCTTTTTCGATAGAGTCAGCTCGTTCATTTTAATAATCATTTGCTCCGGCTTTTTGCCTCAACACAACTGAAACTATGTTTTATAAAAAAAAAAAAAAAAAAAAGGGCGATGCAATTACATAACTAACCTTTCTAATTAAGCTGCCCTCGTAGTGTGTCAGAGTTTTTCAATTTTGAAAGAACTTTGGGTGATGTGGGAGAACAATGCACTTCTAAATCCACAGCGAAGCAAACGGCAGAAAAAACAATAATATAAGGGGAATAATTTGGAGGTGTTGGTTACTAAAGATAGTTTTCCAACGAACAGTTGAACTCTGGCTATATCATTATACTGCTGAAAAGTTTGTGTCTACAACAAAAACAAACTTGAGTATCGATAAACACGCAGTGATCAAGTTGAACCGTTTGAAAAATAACTTTCGTACTTTCGCTGTGTGTTGGGACTTAAACTCAGTGTACACTGTTTATGACAAGGTGAAGTTC
>JAEMWC010000274.1:780000-800000 GCA_016490735.1 Pachyseris speciosa
AAATATTGTAGAGCCCAAATACAGATACAATTACAGAACCGATAAACTTGGGCACACTTACAGTTAGAGTATTAATTAAATTACAAATACAGAAATAATAAAAACAATAAAAATACAAGACGGCAAAAAATAAGATTATAACCGTATGCTGTAAGAAATTTCCAGAGTAATTACAAAAACATTATTGAAATAAATGAATTAATTTTTCCCATTTCTTTAAGTGCTGCAAAAGTTTGTTGTTCTCCCTTGCAATATGGTGCTCAATATTATATATACGCTTAGTCCTGGCGATAAAAGCTGAAAGGTTAGGTAATCCAATTTTTTGACATCTACTGGAGTAGAGATAAAATTTACCCAATAGTAGCATATGATTGATTAGAATGAAATCATCAGTATTATCAAATTTTCCAAAAATCAAATCTGTCTCTTTTAATGTATTTATTTGGATTCCATTGCCCCTTAACCAAGACAAAACGTGTTTCCAAAAATCAGAAGCTACTTTACACGAGAAAAATAAATGCTCAATAGATTCTATATCTTCTTGGCAAAAGGTACAGCATGGAGAGTCAGTTAAGCCGAACCGAAATAGCTTTTCATTGGTGTAAACAATACAGTTTAGTATTTTATATTGAAATTCCCTAAGTTTGGATTCTAATGTGACGTTAAAGGCTAAGGAATAAACCTTTTCCCAATCAACAGCTGTATCTGAATACTTATCTTGTAACTTCTGCTTAGCGGTAGGCGGGATCTGTTTTTTCTCAATGAAGAGTTGATAAATCTGTTTTCTTTTCCAAAGAAGAGGCCCGAAGCTTGATCCCTGGGGACAACCTCTCGTCGTCGCGTACCAACCGCTTGTTGCTTCTTGACTAATCCTAACTCTGTTTTTCCTATTTGTGAAATATGATCGCATAAGGGCTAGTGAGTTGTTTGAGAAAGCGTATGCTCTCAGTTTGTTTATCATTAGGGGAGGGTACAGCGAATTATATGCCTTTGACATATCAGTGAACAAGACTCCAACAACATTCCTGTTGTCAACAGCCTTTTTCCATCTTTCCACCAATCCAATGAGGGAGGTCTCACAGCTCTGATCCTTTCGATATGCAGTCAGTTTGTTGCCTAACATTGGATCTATAAATGATGCCAGCTGTTTGCTCAGCAACTGCTCAAAGACTTTCCCTATCACTGTTAATACTGTAACGGGTCTATAGTTCTTAATGTCTTGTTTGTTATCTTTCTTAAACACGGGTACCCAGTCACCTTTCTTCCATTGCAGTGGCCAATCACAGGATTCGATGCAACGGTTATATAAGTCAGCGAGGGGATAAGAAAGCTCCCTACTTGCTATCTTTAAGATCTTGGATGGTATTTGGTCGTGACCTGTGCTCTTGGTATAATCCAAGTTAGAAAGCACAACCGCAATTTCATTCGGCTCAAGCATATGGAATTTAAATTGTGAGGAGTCACCAGGAGGTCCACGACTACAGCTTTGCGTTATCATGTGTACACTCTCATGATGGTACAGTTGGTCCTCGGACATACCTAATAAACGAGTGTCACCGATGTCGTTAGCCACTGAAGAGAAATATTTGGCAAAGTGCTCCGCAATCTTGCGTTGATCCCGTTCAATGACACCTTCGATATCTATGTTAAGTAGAACGTTTTCACACTTTTTCGACTTTGAGTGAAGAAAAAGGCTTAAAAACACTGTAGAAATTCCTAGGATTAGTTTTCAGATCGTCAGCTTTTTTGTACCAGTACTCTTTGATTGCTCTCCGCCGGAGTCTTGTAGCAGTATTCCTCCACGTTTTCATTAGTTCTCGGTTCTCCTCGGTAGGGTTTCTTGCATATCGTTTCGCATACCTCCTCTTTTTCCTAATTGCCTTTTTCCATTCTAGCGTCATGTACGGTACGTCTACTGCACGGACTCTCATCTTTTTCAGCGGAATATGATCATTAATGATGCTAGTGAGAAGAGTGTGCCAATAGGAATGCTGGTCTTCTATTCAATCGAAGATGCTGCTTACATGCCAAGGAGCCATATCTAAATCCATTTGTAATTCCTTTTCATTCAGTTCTTTGTAACTTCTTACAGTCAGCACCTTGCTTTCGTAAAAAGCGTTTCGTTCTTTCCATATACCAGGGCGTGATCACTTATTCCGACATCACAAACGCCACAATCCTTAAATAGCTCTGGCTTATTGGTTAAAATAAGATCAATTAATGTTTGGCTGTTATTAGTAATCCTTGTTGGTCTAGTAATGACACAAGTCAACCCGTGTGTGTCTTCCAGATCTCGTAAGATTTTCCCTTCCCTCGAGAGTGGACGAAGCCTGTCGAGGTTCAGGTCGCCTGTGATCACCAAAAATGATTTCTGAACTGAAGCCCATGATGTCAAGTCGTGTAGATCTTTCTCAAGGGTAACTTGGTAATTATTTCCAGTCGGCTTGGGTGGCCTATAGATGCCCAGAATCACTACATCGTACCGTCCAAATTTAGACTGAATTGCCAGAGGTTCGATCGTAGTAAATTTTCTTGGCAATCCCAGCCGTTTAGAAGGTAGTTTATCTGAAATATACGCCATTACACCACCTCCACCTTTTTTTCGATCATTCCTGTATGTATTATAGCCACTCTGTGCAAACTGCGAATCCGGATATGTGCGGTCGATCTTAGTCTCAGTAAGAAATACGACTTGAGCTTTAGATTCCTTGATTAATGATCCAATCTCTTCCACTTTATTTTGAAGACTATTTACGTTCATATGAATGAGAAGAATTTCACGAGCGTCCTTTGTTCTTTGTAGCGGAGCTCCAGCGGAGCACCATACCTATAGAAACCCGTCAACTGCTTTTCTCATGGTCAAAATGGCCAGTGGTATTGCTCGTGGGCGCGCACGACGACGACGACGACGACGGTGGTGTTGCCCAATAACTAATAATATCCTAATAATAATAATAATAATCCAACATGGCGGCCATACTCCACCTGGCCCAGCAGCTGACCAGCTAGTTTACAGTTTACACCAAGCGTACGTCTATGATAATGGACATCCATCTTATAGTTAATTGACACCTGTCAAAACAAGGTATCCGCTGACCAGTGTCACGTGACGATATCGCGGGCTCAAGTTGAAACCTCATCGAGGTCAGCTGTTTTTTTTTTTGAAGTTGACCGCTGACCAGGTACTTGCTTTCGATTTGATCGCAGGCTCAAGCCAGGTGTGGGACACCCAAACCGAGGCTTAATTTTTCGCGCGCTTTCTGCCGCTCGTAATTTCACATTCACTTGTTTTCTTCATATTTGAGCAAAACAATTTCATCGTCTTTGATCGAAGTTTGTCTTTAAATTCGCGTAAAAAGTATAAAAATCAAGAACTTGTCAGATACTCCGGAACGTGAATTTTCAAGTGATGAAGGGAAGAGCGATTTTTCTCAAGAAAAGCTTCAAACTTGGATCGATTGTGCGGTTGAAAACAGTATAATTCAACGCGTCAAGGGCTTTCACTTTACCGCGGCATCTTGCATCTCACTAAGGAAGGTCACTTAACAGTTCACCTGTGTTAATGGGAGGAACGAGAAGCTCAAACTCTGTGGAAAAAGCTCTTTCTTTGGACAAACCGTTTGCTATTTTTGCGGATGCTTGTTTTTACTTTACTGAGGCTTACGTGAGTTTTATTTTCAAGTGGTAGAAACCTCTACAACACAGCGCAGGACAGTGAGGTAAATTAAATAAATAGAAGCTTAACATTTGGTTTAATCGTTGTTACTTTTGTTCAGGAATGAAACTTGTATTTTTCTCTCGAATGGATATAAATAACAATCATCTGTACTCGTTTTGGACGCCAAGAAGTAGTTGAATTGTTTGTTTTCTTTGCAAGCGAACCAGTGTTTTTACTCGGCTTGGCTGACTGTTTTTCGACCTTGGTACCTCAACAGCGTTAAGAAACTTTTGCCCTTATCTTAACAACACGTAATCACAATGAGTCCTCGTAAAATTAAGCATTAAAGCTCGAGTTAAAAAAAAAAGCCGATCAAATGCATGTGCATGTGCACGTGACAAAATCTGACATAAAGTTGTCAAAATTTGAAAATCGTTTTAGAGATCTTCGTCGAAAGCGGCCTGTAAACAACAATGTTAAGTTTCGCCGTCTATAAACATGTCGTCTTGATTTGTTTTAACGGGTGAGAATCAGCGTTTGGATGTAAAAAAACACCGAAATGAGTTGACTGGCTGGGCTGGCTTTGATAAATTTTATTTTGGACGGGTCTGCGAGATAAATGCTGGTGTGGTTTGGGAAGCGCTTTCTTCGTTAACTGGATGACGCTTTGCCACTGAGAATCATTAATTGAAGAAGGTTTTTCGGTAGACATGGGAAGTACCAGTAAAACTATAAAAGCTCTTTAGCGTTTTGTGTCAGCCAAGGAAAGATTTTGTGGGAAATGGCGCTATTATTCAGCTCTGTCGCGTTGCGAGTGATTGCTGCCTCAGCGATTCCTGTTGACTGCTCTAAACGATCAGGTGTGGACCTCTTTTTTGTCTTTTCTACGGACATTTATGTCAAAATTGCTAAGCAATTTTTGTTACTTGTCTAATTTTTCCACCCTCTCCAAGAATCTTCGAAGAAATATTATTTGTATTGTGCTTTGTTTTCTTGTAATACTTGTGTTTGTTGTTTTGTTGTTTCTGAACCGCGGTCAATTCCTGTTGACTGCTATTAACGATCAGTTTTTACCCTTTATTGTCTTTTCTACGGGCATTTACGTCAAAATAAATACCGATTTTTCTAGACTAACCAGTACAAGCTATTATTATTACAAGCTAATCTTGTTTAATTTCTCCACCTTCTCCTTCTTCCAGCAAAACACTCGCATCGTACTTTGTTCGCTCCCAGTTGTAGTGTTTTTTTTTTAATCCGCTTTGAATTCCGTTACGCTTTTATCTGAAAGTAGTTAGGACTCACGAATGTCTGTATTTTTTTTGGAAACGTTTGCTATCGAAAACTCTTCGTTTTCCCTGCTGCTGCTCAATTGTTTTGGACACAAATTAAACTGGCCCAAATAAAGCCATGCGAAGTTGCTCGGTGAGAGTGTGCAACTCCGATTCTAGGCTTGGCCTGGCTAAATATATATATGGCCTTCAGCTTTTCTTTTTATAATCGCTACATACCAGACTGGAATGGTGTTCCATCGAACATCATACATGCACCTTCTTTAAGCAGTTTTAAGTCCTATCTATTACATTATTTGTGTCAATTTTAAATCAGATTTAGCTTGTGAGTGACAAGTATGTAATTTAATTAGGTTAGCTTTGGATTGTATTTCAATTTTACTTCTTTATTTTTAGTGTCAATCTCAGAGCAGGGGTGAATTGTAAGAGACAAGTATTTGATTTAATTTGATTAGGTTAGCTTTGGGCCACGTTTAAATTTCAACTATTAGTCTTTAGAATGTGTAATACAGTAATAGCCCACGTATAAGAACCAGAATTTTCTAATTTAGCCTAAATAGATTCTTATATAAATGGTACTGAAAGCAAATTTAGGCTACCAAGGTTCTTAAAATAGGTTCTTAAATTTTGATATGAATTTTATGTGAATATACTATATATATGATAAATATCATCTCATTATACAGTATAAATCATTTATTTGTACCATAGAGAAATGCCTATAGACAGTTCACTGCAGGTACAGTATATGTCCTTAACAAAACATAACAAAGAAACTCATTCAGCAGTTTCTACCTTTACACTTTTACAGCAACCCCACTGATAAGAACCTAACTTAAAATTTTAGCCTTAATAGGTTCTTATGTGGAAGGGGCTTAAAATGAAAATTTTAGCCTAACAGGTTCCTAAAACCTAGGTTCTTATACGTGGGCTATTACTGTATTAGATAATATTCTTTGTATGGGAATTTACTTTCTCCCAATTATTCTCCAGTCATGCACTTTTTTTGTATCAACTTAGATGTATTCGCATGACAAAGTATTACTAAACTTAAAGTAAGCTCTTTCATATTAATGTACACATCCTTTGGACTTCCTTCTCCTGCATGCAGTCTTTCAATTAATTTTATTCATAGCTGGTCACACCAATCTTGTGGTATGTTTGGATGACATTTGACACTAATGTGTAATGGGATTTTTGATGTTTGATGAAGTATGTTGTGCAATCTCAAATGTACATGGAGAAATGTGAGACTAGTCCTTACCTTTCTTGCAAAATAGAAAATCAAGTTAAGATTGCTAACACGGATTTCCAGCACTTTTGCTTTGGTGAATCATTACCTTAAATCCTCATACTACATTGTTAATTACCTTGATAGTGATATCAACCAAATGCCCAATATTTTATTATCAAGTTGCTTAGTCTTGCACTTGGCTGGCCAGAAAAGCAGCTGGATTTCTTTTTGAAAACACTGTAGGTACATTGATTGATGAGCATAATGTCAGCAAGCAGTTTTTTGCGATAGTAAGGTCAAGAAGTAACTGACCAAGAGAAATATCTTGGCCTTAATGCATATCATCTAAATATTTTTATTGATTTCCATGTATCTTTCTTTCATAATTTTTTTTTGATGCATACATATATCCAGAGGATACACAATTTCTGATTTCCAACTGTCTTTGGATAACTGAAATTGCATTCATTATGAAGTGATGATCTGAGTCACTATATGTCTGATGTCGGATACTGATTCAAAATAGCATTCACCAGGCTTCTCCACCAATTTCTAGTGGCTCTAAACCATAACTAAGTAGCCTACAGTTGAACGGGGAAACAGACCTGTCCTTAGGTATTGCTCTAAGATGTTAAGAAATGTTTTGTTTTAAAAATTTATAGATGCAAACTAGCATTGCAGGTTCTTTTTTACACAAAGTATTAAAGATTATTTTTTTTACAAAAACCTACCTCAATATATTTTTTTTGCTTTTTAACATCTCCAAACTCAATTTGCAAAGGAATTTTTATTACCTTACTAAATAGAACGTTTGTTTTTAGGAGGGTTGGGGGTCCAAATCCGTAAAAGGGGGTTCATATCTGCTAGCAGTTCTGGACTAGGGGGTCCACATATGATCCACAAGCAGATCTGGACTGGAGGGTGCAAATCTGTGGAGGGTCCAAATCCACTGTGATACTGGCTCAGATCACCTTTCCATACTATTTTTCACAGCCTTGGGTCTGTAGCTTGAGTGAGGTCAGATGGGTGATATGACAAGCACACTACATGTAAATGCCAGTAGAAAAAGAATGCTTTACGAGCTCCGCTTTTAGGCTTGGCTAAATATATATATATTAGTGAATCGGGTAATGAATCCACATTACCATTTTCTTGTTCGTTGTCCGTATTAGCATAGCACGACTCAAGAATTGGTTCATCGCCGCTTTGATCAAAGAAAGAATTTCCGCATTTCGATAGGGACCAAAGAAGACAAGTCCAATCAAGACTGTAATTCTCGAGATAATATTGGAAAATGTGTTTTCCCATATTAATGCATTTAGCATGGAACCAGGTTTTGCATTCCGCACACAATATGGCGTCTTGATTCTTTCTCACCGATTGTTGACAATCACCGCAGGGATGTTTCGGGGTACTAGTTCTTTTCGTATGCGGTCCTGGGTTAGGATGGATGTCTCCGGACTTTAAATGTAGTTGGAAGGAGCTTGTACCTGAGACGTTGTAGGGAATACGTGATGTAGTAAACGTTCTTCTACGTGTGCATGACAGCGGGCGAGGTCGAGTTGCAAACCTTGTATCAGAAATAAACGTTAGCAGGGTGACATCCACCGAGTTTTCGTACAAATAAGACGTGTGTTGGTAAATATCCCATATTGAAAATAACATAAGTGCCAATATGAAGGAGTGAAGCCGACAAGGTCTGTTATTAGTCAATCGATGCTCCACGCCTGTGACCGCGATGTTGAGGACTGTGACCACCATGTTCAGTGATAATGTCAACTGACAACTTTTCGACCAAACATGGTCAAACTTGCTGAAAGTACTTATTTTGAGATACCTCTATCAGGGAACACCACGAAGACATTACAAAGTCGTTATTTAGATCAATCAGCGAGAATCAGAACAGTAAATTATATCACCTAATTCCAGAAGCCTACAGCCCTCATTATAATTTTAGGCGCCAAAGAACGTATAATGTACCGGCAGCCAAGACAAAGCGTTTCGCTAATTCGTTTTTCGTGAAGTGTGCGGCTGAAACCAACTCAAGTTTGAGATGAATGAGAACTTTTTAATAGAACTTTAAGCCATTATATTTATATTTATATTTGTATAGTTTGTAGCCTGTAAATAATTACGCAATTCAGTATTTTACTGCTATGTGATTTTAATAATAAACCAGTCTCTCTAAACCAGTCTCTCCAACCAGTCTCTCTATTTGAATGGAAAAACCGGGGAGAATTTTCGGTTAAAAAGAACAGGACAAATTGTTCTCAACCAAAACGGAACGGGACGAGCGTGTTCCTTTTGCACTGAGTCACTCTTAAGAGACTGGATATTAACACCACCAAACCGCGCGTTAATTCATCAAGGAGCATGGAACTAGTGGGACGCCGCAGATGGTACAGGATTTTTCGGCCATTCCGCTAAAACCGTGAAAAGAGGAATACTTCAGAAGGTATTCCATTTTTTCCGAAAATTTTTCATTGGGAAAGCCTGTCCCATTTGATTAACCACCGGTTTTTCCATGCAGAAGGAAAGCGCCAGGAAAGGAAAGCCAGATGGCTTGTTAGCTCAGTCGGTAGAGCGCTGCACTGGTATCGCAGAGGTCGTGGGTTCGAATCCCGTACAAGGCTGAATTTTTTTTTTCAGGCTTTATTTTCACTACTGTTTAAGTAGTGTTCATAACTGCGATGATCAATCACATATTGAATCATTAATCCGCAGTTCAAATATACGATTTTCATATATTCATTCTCACAGGTTATTTGTTTGTTGGAGAGGGTAATATCAGTGACATTTTTTTTTATTAAACATGATATGACTTGCGAGTAAAACGCTGCAGTTACAGTAGTCTAAAAAGGTATGTTCTATGGAGTCCGGAAGGGGACAAAGAGTGCACGCTTCATCATCCTCCAGTGGGAATTTGAAGAGCTCTTTTTTGGTCACTAGTATTCTATGCAGTAACCTGAACGAGAATTGTCTTAATTTAGTGTCCTTTGTAGTTTCATAAATAAGTGAAAATTGCTTTTTCCAATCTGCAAAACTATCAAGGAATTTGTTTTTCCAGCTCTTAATACCACTTGGCTCGGTAAAACAATTTTCATTAAAGATTTTATAGTAATTTTTGCAACGCATTTCAGCTAAATCTAAGGAAGAAGTATCGGAAGAGGATAATTTAGTTGTGCTTAGCAATTCATGCGATGGTACTTCAGTTGTTGCCGCTTTCTTTTTTAAGTCCAGTGGAATGGCGGCCAGTAATTGAACATAGGGGATATAGTTTATTTTGATCTTAAATTTGTTTTGGAATTCTTCAAGCGTTAAAAAGTTCTCATTCACATTAAGGATATCTTGAACAAAAGGAATTTTCCGCTTAATCCAGGAACTCCAAAACAAGGGTTTTTTTCAATAGTCATGACCTTTCTGACCCATTCATTTCTTTCACGGGAACATATGAACCCATAATTGACCTGCTCCCAACGTCAGTGGCTTCATAGCTCAGTTGGTTAGAGCATCGCACCGTTATCGCGAGGTCACGGGTTCAAACCCCGTTGAAGTCCTATTTTTTTTTTCAGGCTTCTTTTCGCAATTGCATAAATTGTGATTACATCTGCAAGGATCATTTTCCATTTGATTTCAGTTATGACCTTATTGTTCCATAGTAGAAATTCGCCATAAGAAAATGTATTAATCTTGTTTTTAAATTCTTGGAAATACTGTAGAAGTTCTCAATAAAAATTAGGGAAATTTTCGTTTAGGGTTTCAGTATCGTAATTACATTTGAGAAGGAACTAATGGTCCCCGTAGGCTGAAAAATAATAATTCGGTATCACTTTCCACGAGTCGTCGGGATCACCTAGTAATTTACTCATCCATGCTAGCGTAGGGATTTCACCATTGTGGTAAAATTCACAAATTAAGTCCCCCTTCCGCGAAGGGCTGGTGTATTACTGCTCTCTTTATTTCGTCTTTTTATTTTTTCCAAAAGAAAGGAATTCAGTGATGTTTTGACAATTTAAATGACTGCACTTGGAACAGAAAGCATGGATGCTGCGAAAACTAATTGGGACACCCCTAGTGATTTAGGCAATAAAGACCTGCCATAGAGCGTAAGATCTCTCGAAAGCCATAAATTCAAGTTTTTTTTCACAATAGACATAGAGCGACTTACAGGGAGAGTGTCAGGTTTATGTGTTTATTTGTTTTTCATTTTTCTAATTCTGCTGAGGAAGTTTTCTTCAATTTTCTTATCTTGTATATATGATAGAAAGATCCCCAAGACCTTAATTGGTTCTTTTATGCTTTTAAATTCCAGTATCTTTTAAATTCCAGTATCTTAGAAGTATTGTGTTTTTTGAAACCTAACCATATTGCTTTGGTCTTTTTCCTATTTAATTTTAAACCTGATAGCGCTTTAATAGCATTAGAGACTAGAGACGAGTGCCTTACATAAGAGGCGACATGCTAAGGTCAATTAAACCAATACAGTTACTCTATTTGCCTTCCACAACATTCGGGTTGTTTCCCTGCGTAGGAGGTTAACATGCTTATATTGTTGCTCCTCCCAATGTTTCTTCACAAACTCGCGCCTAATATTCTGCCCACAGTCAACAACTGGGCATTCGTTAACAACCCTAGGGCAAATTAAGCTGTGTGAAGGCATCATACACCTTAAGGG
Source organism: Pachyseris speciosa (assembly GCA_016490735.1). Lineage (NCBI taxonomy): Eukaryota > Metazoa > Cnidaria > Anthozoa > Scleractinia > Pachyseridae > Pachyseris > Pachyseris speciosa. Next base: position 790,857 of record JAEMWC010000274.1, read on the forward strand.
AATAAAGCTTTGGTGAATTTAAAGTATCAGGTGATATTCACAGTTAAGGTGAAAAATATCTTACTGAATTACTCCGACACCATATTAACTTACAATGGTAATTATGAAAGACAGTCCAATTCATGATGGAAAAAACTCTTATCCCCTGAGGGAACTGATGAATTTTCTTTAGATTATATCACAACACTAGTTATGTTATTGTTAGCCTGTTCCAAGCTCTCAGATATTTCGCGGAGAGCGCGCGATAACAAGCGAAGATAATTTATCTGGGCTGGGGGAGGGGAAGGAAGAAAAAAGGGATTCTGTGAGATTTTCCTCGACGACCCCGTTCCACCCACATTGGATTTCTGCCGTCGGACTGTCAATCAGTCAACTTGACAGATTAACAGACAGTCTGACAGCAGACTTGACTTAAGTAACGCAAATCGTTCTCGGATTTCTAGCGCGAGTCATTCACATAGCCGTGATTAAACATGTGAGGATCCTGCAAGCCGAATTTTCAAGATAAGAGTCGCATTTACTGGAATATCTTTAAATTTAATGCTCTCGTCGAACTGTATCACAATTGCGCGTGCGGTAATACAAACAACAATCTTTGCAACTATTCTGTCACGGAAAGAACTTCATCCAGCACTATCGCGACCTCCTGGTGTCCAAGTTTATAATATCGTAACTTCTTTCTCCAGGATTCTGAGAGCCCGCAGCTTTCCCTAGTACCGAAGTAAATATCGCATTTTCATAGTCCGAATGGGCAAAGCGGATTGAGTCTTTTCGCTTGAGGCAAAGTGGTGTAAAATTAAACTCTTGCCAAACCCACTGACATAATCATGAACACATCTTTCCAACGAGCCAAGTTTCTAGAGTGAAGTTTCTTTCACATATTGAAAAACTCTGAGAAAACGAAAATCTTGGAATTCTCCAAGGCACGCGGCAAATCGTGCTTGCCAGGATGTTGATCGAATAACAACCACACTGCCTGTGAGTGTTGATTTTTTCTCTGAATTATGTCTAGATTAACCAACCGGAGGGTACCCCCGCTGGTATACCATACGGGCTCTCCTTTCGCCGCCTCCCCCAGTCTCCGCGAGATTTTCTTCCCTCGTTCTTTGTTTTCTTTGCTCGCCCCAAATATCTGAGAGACTGGAACAGGCTATATTATTGTTTAAATTGGGACTTGTACAAATTTAAAAAAAATGCGTAAAATGCTGCTGAAAATAACAACAACAGCAGCAACAACAGCAAAAACAACAACAACAACAATAATAATAATAATAATAATAATAATAACAATAATAATAAATGTTTTGTAGCCGAGCACAGATGCTCTTCTAATTGAGGACACAGTAGAATCAAATCAAATGTTGTCAAATCAAATGTTGTTTTATAGAGAGAGGGGAAAACCGAAGTATCCAGAGAAAAACCTCTCGGAGCTAAGTAGAGAGCCAACAAACTTAGCATACTCGTACCCAGGGTCTCTCCTCGTCCCACCCCCTGGAGCAAGAGAGAATAGACCGGGTCTCTTCTCTCTCGCTTCAGGGGGCGGGAAGAGGAGAGACCCTGGGTGCGAGGTTGCAAACTCAGCCCACTTATGGCGCCGAGTTCGGGAATCGAAGGACACATTGGTGGAAGGCGAGCTCACCGCGGTTTAGGTGCACTTCAATTTTCGCCAGGAACATTAGTCAATGACCACTTCGATTTCAGTAAATTTTAACGTGACCGTGTTCGTTCAGGGTATAAAATTTTCGATTTCTTTTTTGTCATAAATTAAATTTTTTATTTTCATTTTCCAACAAAATGAGTGAATAATCACCGAGAAATTGGGATAGAACCTTTTTGCACCCGATGTAAACTGAGAGTATACTGATGTGACTGTAGGCAACGAGGGGTCAAACGAGTGTTTGCGTGGAGATAAAATTACGTGGAAAAAAAAATTCACAGTAGTTGACCGGAAGAAAGTTTTGCGTAAATTCTGTAAATTGGTTCAATGGCCGATCGTCGAAAGAGGTGTTTGGGGCGGTGTTTGTTGGTGCAGTGGGGATTTATTTCAAGCGCTGTTTCTGCAAACTATATTTTTTGTCTTGAACGGGACACTCAAGAGCGATTTGTTCGAAGTCAAACAAAAATTAGTCAGTGCATGTTGATAATTCAAAACCCATTTCCGCGGAGAGCCTTTTCCCTGCGATCGTTCCGTATTTTATCATGTTTATTGAGTGGAGAAGCTGCAATGCGTTAATCGCTCCTCGCGAAAGAAAACTAAAGAGCTCTGGCACCCCGGTACTTTTCAACTCAATCACCCCAACACGTTTTGAATTTAAGTTTCTGGGTCCATACTTTCAGAAAATTATCACGGCATCCTTTTAAAACCCCTGACAAGTTATCCACGATAATGCCGATAATGACAATGAACGGAAAGAGTTTGAACCAATTTCTACGTTAATCTTTGTCCTTGGCCGGGGCTAAAGTACAAGTCACATTCCACAAGTCACAGGTACAGGTCACAGCCTTTTTGATTGGTAACTAAGCCAAACAGTTTGTCCCCAATCTAAATGAAAATTCTGGATAGTGATTAGAGTTAGGAGACACTTTTGGGCTTCTTTATTTATCTGTAGGACGGTGACCTGTGTGTTGACCTGTGGAATGTGGCCTTTACTTTATTCCCTACGACGGCTCAGAGTAAAAGCATTTTTTTAAGGCTAACGCCTCAATATTTTTAATCAAATGAGTAAACTACTTTTATAACTGACTCACCGCTTCACGAGCGCTCCACACTTTCAGCACTTTAGTGGACACTGAATTTCTCTCATCGGGCATGTGGTCCTTTTATGGTTCGCGAGTGTTCTTCTCGCCAGCTTCTCGCCACACTCGCATCTTGTTTCTTTGTACGGTTAGACTTCGTCGTGCTGGTTGTCTGCCCGCTTTACGCTTTCCTTGCAAGCGGCACATTCGACTTCAAGCTCTTGGCATTGTCGAATGTGCTGCTTTGCGGTGTCGAGTGGGAATGTCTCATGGCACCAGAGACAATTTTCCTGCACGGTCGAGAGCATGCTGTTCGCTTTTCTGTTCGTTCAGTAAGTTGTCACTGGTTGCCTGCACAGTTGGCAAGTTGAAGCCCTGGCCGGCGATCCTGCTCGACGCATAAACCACTAAAACTGTGCCCACACGGAATGACGATTTCCGCATCGAGTAATGGATAGAAGCTTGTTCAAGTTAAATCGATTAAGCCACCTCATAACAAAACTAACCAGACCTCACAGGTGAACTGGACTGCGCTAAATCGACAGGGACCATGACATGTTCGAATACTTGCTTGGAAGGAGAATCCATTATCAAGCTATTCGTGTATTGTACATACAGTCAAAGCAAAGCTCAGAGAGTGACAGCGACATAAAAAAGCAATTGTTTGTTGTTGAACAATCCGTTATTGTTCTAGCCTCCCACGCAGCCATTTTTAGGGGACTCGTATTTCACCTCCTTACCACAACTGTTCCGGTCAAACGCGTATATTGCGTGCGCGAAAAAGATTTTTTTTTGCGCGCGCTCAGATCCTGCGCACGTTTGCGTGTTTCCGTTCTCGCTCTATCCGTTATACAAGAATTTCCCAGCCTTTTCTTGTATGTTGGTTTTAGCTTCGTTAAAGTTGCGACAACGAATGGGAGTTTGATTAACAATGCGAAAAAACTCAGAATACACCACGAAAATAAGGGGCCTACTAATGATACTGGGCTAGCTTAAGGTGAGGGTACACGTGAATTTAATTGAAATTTTAAGGATTCTGAAGAAGGGATTGAAATGGGGAAAAATTATTAAAAATACCACAAGACAGTTCATTGACACCCCACAAGGACACTGTAAGGTGCTGGGGAACTGTTTGGTGTCCGTCCGCTAATTTTCAATTTCAAATTCCAATTCAGTAAACTAAACGTCAGTGGCTTCATAGTTCAGTTGGCTAGAGCATCGCACTGGTTCAAACCCCGTTGAAGTTCTGAATTTTTTTCAGGCTTCTTTTCGCAATTGCATAAATTGCGTTCACAACTGCGAGGATCATTCTTCATTTGAATGATATCGAAAATTATCAGTGGAATTATAAGTAAATCTCGTTTATTTTTTTCTTTGCAACCTTTTTTATCCTTGAACTACACTTGTATGGTACTCAACTTATCCCCCTAATTTAAACAGTCTTTTTACTTCTGTAGAAACGCAAATTTGGAATCATATGCTGAACTGACCATCTTGCTCACACCGCGCCCTACCTAGTTAATCTTATCAGTCCTTGATATATATTTTCAACATTAACGCTTTCGGGGTTGCTTGTACTGTACTCCGATCATTGTTATCTCCTTCCTAACAGTTTTTGATACGTACTATTTTCTCTTCATACGTAAGTACAATTCAAAGACGACAGACCGCAAACAAATGTTGCTGCTAAAAATATCTGCATGTCATAACGCAACCCTAGAAACTATCATCCACATTATTTTAGTACCAATATTGAACAGAGTGCGATCCTCTACCAATGGCCTTATATGTTTCAATTCCCTACCCCGTGATCTCGCCTTCTCTCCCAGATATTCTAGCTTAACTGTAAAAGTCTAAATTAAACTCACCCGTCCTCTGATATATTATGTTCATTTCATCTACTTATAGACGGAGGAACCCAATACTCAGTGATATTGGGCTCAGCCTCAGTGATATTGGGCTTCGACTTCTATTAAGCTTTCTCGCTACATTTCTAATAAGAAACTGATTACACAATCATAAGGATACTTCACAAATTAATGTGATCAAGTAAGCTGAAACCACTCTAAAGGGCACTAAGGCCACAAGGTAGCGGGCATTACCTCTTAAATCTACCAAAGCAAAGATAGAGCCCAAGCATTAGCAGCCATGGACAGCTGTTTCGGTTGTATAAGAAAGTTTATTCACAGATAAAAACACATTAAAAGACAAACAAAGACAAAGACATACATACATTTATTGAACACATCCCCATCTGAGGCTTTTCAGTGACCAAGTAAGATTACAGGCAATACAACAAAGGTGCACGCAATATTCAGAAGTACATCAGACAGTCAACGTTTATCCAGAGTAGACGATCTGATACAAAACAAAATCCCTAAATAAAGTCCCTGAGGCCACAGGCCAAACAAATTCCTTATATAGGGCCTATCATTATATAGTCCACGAACAGCGTACAGACAATGCGCAGAAAGGACGACTAAATAAAGATCTTCACAAGCCCATCCTCCACGACACAGAAATCGTCGATCAGCCAAGGCTCAGCAAAACAGGATTCGGAGAGCCATAAAGTCCAACGAAATTCTCCTCCGTACATCGTTCGTAATATAACGAATGATAGCCCTATGGTCTTCTTTACCATTGAAGAAACGGCCTTATTGCGAAACACCCAAATGTCGTAGAGGATGGACGTAAGAAGAAAACGTGCGACTCTGGCCTTCTTGGCAGAAACTGCGGGCCATAAAAAGAAAAAGACAAAAAGACAATTAACACGGAAATTAAGACACAGTAGGAGAGACAGAATCGGCTGAAAATGGGTACACACCTTTTAACACAAGGGCAATTAAGAAAACAATGATCGATAATCTCCTGTCTAGGGCGCGACGCACAAACCCCAGAATTAATGATTCCCCAACGCTTTAAAGAATCACGGAGCTTGATACCGCGCAAGGCAATCAACCACAAAAGATCATTCTTGAAATTTTCAGTACAACGATCCCGGACAAGAGACCAGTAATGATCAAGAGAAGAAGGACGAGGGAGAAAAGAAGACCAGATCCTCGGGAGAAGAGGGGAAGAAGAACGATGCAAGAGGAGAGAACTATAAACGAGATACAAGATCATCAACAGACGAAAATTGAGCTAGAACGCGAAGACAAACATCATAGAAAGGAGTCGGATGACTCGCGTTAGGAGTGGAAGAATCACTCAAGCCAGCCCTCTCAGCCCGCGCGGATGCAAGGCGTCGGCCAACAAAATATTTACATAGGAAAAAAACTAGAGTCCTCGGAGGAACTGACGGTGGAAATCATGCAACTTAAACGAAGGGCATCTCATTTCAAGGCCAAATTGCAAATGCCCAGCCCCCCCCCCCCCCTGCACTCTGGTGTAAAAAGCAAGTGTTCCTACTCACGGTTTCACAACGAGAACCCCAAAGAAAAGGCCAAATCAATTAATTGACACGCGCAAGCACCCACGCGGACATAATAAGAAATCTCCCGCGATAAAGTAATGTACTAAGGGCAAGAACATTAATTAAGAGGCTCTTACCGACAAAGGACAGTGACCGAGATTTCCAAAGGTCAAGGAATCCCTCTAACTTGTTAACACGCGGCTGCCAATTATCAATTTCGGTAGGAACAGTGCCGAAAACTACACCTAAGACGTTAATTTTTTTTTAATTTATTTATTGAATTATTTACATACAATACAGCCAGCCAGCCACATAACTTGCACTACAGATACTGACACAACTAGAATACAGATAATTTTTACTTTTCTATACATTGTTTTTTCAACAAGGCTAGTATACATACAAGAGAAAGAAATCATAAGTAATAAGCAAGACGTAAATAGAAAAGGAAAAAGAAAGTAAAGTAAAAGAGGCACATCCCTCGAGACAAGCGTATTTAGTGTAGCTCAAGCGCATAGTGTTGTCCATTTTGCTCTGGATTTCCTCAGTGTGTTATTTTTAAAAGCAATTGTACGTTCACAAAGGATCTTTTCATTAAGTAACAAGCTGAAGATTTCAAAGCTGGGAGAGGCTTTGTTTAACCACGAAAGAAAGATGTGATATTTTGCAATAATGACATAATGATTGAGGGCTAGACAAGTATTTGATTCAGGGTGATAGCAATATGAAATATCCGTAGCGTTTAAGGTGACATTTTCCGATCTCTTTTCATTGCACCAGCTGATTGCCATTTGCCAAAAAATTTGAGTACTGGGGCATTCATAAAAAAAGGTGAAGTAAATTTTCATGGGGGTGGTTACAACGATCACAGCTCGGAGATTTTCTCAGCTTCATTTTGTAAAGTTTGCTATTAGTTGGTAGAATGTTATGTGCCACCTTATATTGAAAACATCTTAGTTTATTTTCCATAGTGACCTTGAAGGGTAACTCATAGATAGCTTTGGCCGTAAGATTTTGTTCGTCTAGTTTCCTTTCTACGTTCGGAGGTTTAAGCATTTTCAACACAAACTTTTTACGCGCAATTTTGGCCGTGACGTTCGCAGAAGTGAGGTTGCGTTCGCCCCTGTTATTGAGAGGTTCTGAATTGAGAATTGATTTTTTCCATAGGTTAGGGATCGCAGAAAGGAGACCATGATAAGTTAGGAAGTCCACTTGCAAACCATATTTTCGTTGAAAATCGGATCTCGATAGAAAGTTTCCGCTTTCGTTTAAGAGATGATAAATTTTAGTAACCCCTTTGCTATACCATGACGAGTAAAACACAGGTTTCCCGTCTATTCTTATGAAACGGTTGTTCCAAATAGTTTCATGTTGATATTCCATAATCGTGGAAGGGTTCGTAGAGTGCAATTCCTGCCAAATAGTCAGTATATCTCTGTAAAACCTTGGCACATGTGTGGTCAAATTTAAATCGTGTGTGTCGAAATTACATTCAAAGAGAAATCGACCCCCATATTGAGATATAACAGAGGAGAAAACGGAACACCATTTACTACCGTCTGCTTCATGTATGCGTTTGACCCAGGCTGCTTTAAGTGATTTATCCAATATGGTGAAGTCAACCATATTAAGACCGCCTTTATCCACAGGAAGTATTATTGTTTGACGTTTTATCTTATCGGGTTTGAAGTTCTAGATGAATTTGAAGCAAATATAATTAACTTTTTCTGCGAAGTTCGGAGGCACTGTAAGAACAGACGTATCATAAACTAACTTAGAAATTGCAAGCGTCTTAACAGTACAAATTCTTCCTATGAGAGTTAAATTTCTAGTCGTCCATTGATTTAAAATGTTCTTTAGCGTCACAAGCTTCTCTTCGAAATTGATTTTGTAACTAGTGGTGTAGTCATAGGCGAATGCGACACCTAGCGCAAATACATATTCTTCTGGCCATGCAATGTGGAATGTAGCGTGTTTGCCTTAAGTGACATTTTAGGCTTCCAAGCCACATTCCTTCCGTTTTCGAGATATTTATTTTCAACCCTGAGCAGGTTCCGAAGTCATTTAAGAGACTGAATAAGTGGCTGGCCGAGCACTCATCCTTTATAAATGCTGTGAGGTCATCTGCATACATACTTAGTTTTAATTCAGTCTCGTTAATTGTCAAACCACGGATATTTTCATTTTCTCTGATTGCTTGGGCAAGGACTTCAATTGCTAGGACAAAAAGAAGCCCTGACAAGGGGCAACCTTCTCGAACACCTCTGTAGAGCTGGAAAAAGTCTGACGCGTAACCATTGTTCATAACACAGCTTGTGATGTTAGAATAAAAGGTGTGAATCCATTTTCGAAACATCGGGCCAAAGCTCATAACCTCTAGTACTTTGAACAGGTAATTCCATTCTAAAGAATCAAACGCTTTTTCAGAATCTATAAAAAGTAACACGCCTGGCAAGTTTTTTTCCTCATACAATTCGATCACATCGGAGATCAACCGAATATTTTCTCCAATAAAGCGATTTTTTACATAGCCTCTTTGATCTCTGTCGATCAGTATTGGCAAGACTTTCTCTAACCGCTTTGCAATACATTTCGTAGCTATTTTGTAGTCGGTGTTCAACAAGGTAATCGGACGCCATTTTTTAAAGAAAAGAATGTCTTTGTTCTTTTTTGGCAACAAGGAGATCACACCCCTTCTTTGTGAGATCGACATTTCACCGCACTTGTAGGCGTCGTTTAAACAGTCTATTAAAGGAAATGCTACATATTCCCAAAAACATAAATAAAATTCCGCAGTGAGTCCGTCAGAACCTGGGGTTTTACTTTTACAAAATTGTTTAAGAGCAGATAGGCATTCTTCCTCAGTGAGAAGACCTTCGCAGGTTTTCTGATGATCACCATCAAGTCTTTTTATGTTGTTGCATTTTAGAAAAGGCGGTGCTGAAGCCTTAAATGTATCATCTGATATTTGAGAGGAATATAAGATCTTATAAAAA
>JAEMWC010000274.1:805000-837500 GCA_016490735.1 Pachyseris speciosa
TGGTCTCATATTCCTCACATTCATTACATTCGGTGCACTTTCCACGGCTAACACCACGCTTGTCTATACCCATTGGCCCTGACACCCTCCGATCTTTCCTACACAGATCAGTACATGATTTAAATATAAGTATTTTTAGAATTCTAAGCAATCGCTTGAAACCATTTTCGAACCATACGATAAGTAATGTCAGGGGCACCCAACGACAAGTTTCGGTAGTTATCTGTTCGGTAGAGGGTAGTTCGCCTTGGGTTTTCGGCGTCGATTAAAGAGTGCACTCGGATTTTCGTAACTAAAACGTGGCCTAGAAGATTCGCAATGGGGCAATCATAGCCCCTGAGGTTTTCGGAAAGGTCGTAATTGCTGTTTTTGGCAGTCAAAAACGTCAGCTAGCATTTTCGGAAAAAAAATTGTTCCCTAGAAAGTTCGTGAAAAAGTCCATTTCAGCTTGCATTTTCTCAAATGAAGATTTTGTTCCCTAACATTTTCGGGCAATTAAAACTTCAGCTAGGGAATCCGAACAGATGAAATTCTTCTAGCTTATGAAAACATCACTTTAAGCAGACGTCAAACACCAAAAGGTACTAAAAAATGCCTTTCTACAGCTTTTGGTTGATTTGGCCCGTTGGGTGCCCCTGTAATGTTGCATGACGAGCTTTGCCCAAGAAAAAAATTCTCAGCAGGTTCCGTAAACTGATGCCGAGGTACAAGAGAGAAAGGTGTTTGGTAGGTGTCGCCAAATTAATTACACCGGAATATAATTATATAAACCAGACGTTAAGAATCCGCGAGGGACACGTCTTTGACACGCAAGGCAACGCGAGACAACGCGATGCAACTATTGTTGCAAATTTAAATGAAAGCCATCAAATTCGCTCTGCAATTAAATGTGAAAATAATAAAATGCTGACTTCTTACTGAATGTTGTCTGATTTCTTCGAGATTATTTTACAATATCTTTAATCCTGGATTTATGTAGATTCGTGAGATCTCGGTTTCGCTGAATGGCGAACAAGCATACTTCAAAGAGCATCTGATAACACATTTTTGATACACTGTACTTCGTTTGTCTCTTGGTTTGTTTGGCCAACAACAAAACAGGGACAGGCCTGCCACGTGACGTGCGAGTAACGCACTGCAGGACAATTGTTTACATCGCTGTGGCCAAATATTTTATTCTTTAGAGAAAGTCACGAAGAGATCGCACGATCTGGACAATGCATCCGAGTTAAATTCTTACTAATTAATTAATATTCTACTTCGGCGGGATTTTGAAATTTGAATAGCATCATTGTTTTGATTTCTAAACCATTCGAAATGAAGGCATGGAGGATGGCGGATTGCATGTCTTCGGGAACTTTGCCTTTGTTTAACATTTCGAGTCTTTCGAGGTTAAAAGTGCATCACTTCACGCTCGAGAGTATTATATGTCCTCAAGAAAGAAATCTGTGGGATCCGTCCGACGAATATTTCTCCAAAAACGAAATATTGAAGAGATTTCCTGACGAAGTGCGAAATGCGGGAACTCCATTTTAACCCGCCAAATCGGCGTTTGCTGCCATGGAGTTAAGCAGGATGCCTAGTACCTTCTCCTGTTCCAGGTTCGGTTTGATTGCCGATCTTCTTCGTCAGAAAGTGTTTCCACCGCATTGTCATATTAATTCGCCACACTTAGTGCCAATATTGAAAGCCTGCTGAACTCTGTCAAAAACTTCTCTTTCGGCGGGAAAGCCCGCCAAAGCTCGGAGGAGCTTATTGCCTTATGCCTAAAGGACAGCGAAAATCGACTCCCTTGAAGTGGAACTAAAAGGGTAAGTTATAATTTTGTTTCTTTAATATGTGGAGCCAAGCTAATAGGCTACAAATCATTTGGTTTGTGTTGTGTCTTCTTTGACCTGTTAGTAAATTTTTAGTTAACCCCTCCCCCCCCCCCCCCTTCCCCACCCTTAATTTTTTAACTTAATGAGTTTCGTCTGTAATGTTTTTAATTATATTTTTTATTATATCTCTCACTTGGTACGCGCGCTATGATTGGTCAATTTTGCGGGCCGTATTCTACAGTACGGCCCGCTTGACTTCAACAAGGTTTCATTCCCACGCGCCGGATTAACCTCGGAGAGATAATAAATATCTTACTAACCTCGTTTTCTCGGTCAGTACTGTAAGTTACGGATCCTCGTTTTTTCCATTAATTCATGGCCCGCGCGCCTCGCGCTTGGGCCATAAATCAACAGGAAAAAACTCGGTCCGTAACTTACAGTACGGACCTCGAACTCGGTTAGTAAGAGGTATGTATACAGTATAAGCTTATAGTTTGCTCTCAGTGGGAACTATTGTCAATTTTGTTTGTAATTTAAGTTGTGTGCTGTGGAGGTTCCTCAGTGCCCCTATTTAAGGGGAATATAATTGATACCCACAGGTTTTAAGGCTCAAAATGGACACCCTATAGAAAGCAATAAATTAGAATTGTGCAAATGGCTCGTTTTTATTTATAATTTTTATTATTAATACTTCAATGGACAGTTTAGTTCTTAACAGGGATTTAGTTCTTGCATAAACCAATATTAATTTTATTGTTATTTTTACCATTTAATAAAGTAAAATATTTGTATCATAAAATATTATATCTGTTAAAACAGGTTTTGCATAGTCCTTAAGTTTAACTGGCAAAGAGTTTAACAGCGTGGTCCCACTCCTACAACTGTAGATACGACCTTTCCTTTTTTATGCCGACCGACGTATCCACTTTTACGAAAAGAGAGGATCATGGGAAAGGAAATACTCAATGGGCATGGCCTAATACAAATTAAAAGAAACCTGGGGAACATACCTACATGTATAGTTTACTTACAGAATACAAACAGGCATTAAAACTCTCAGGAGTTTGCTCCACTGTCAATGTACAAATTAAAAATAGGGTTTCTATTTCATAGTGGAATAAAGATTGACATATCCAAAACATTAATAAAACTGGATACATGTAACTCATTACTGTAGCTGAGTGTTTCCTTTTTTATTTCTCTGCAGAGATCTGAAGACGCGTGTGCTGCTAACAAAGAATGAGATTAAAGCAGTAAAGGAAGCGGTGTTCTCTGTGATACAGAAAACTTTGAAAATTGCTTGAAATCATTGCTTGTGTGGGCAATAAGGGAGAAGTGCCTTCTTGTGACACAGAAGACTTGGAGTTTGATATTAAACTTGATGGATGTCCTCTTGGAGGTGTGTTTTTGTTTTAAGATACTTTTTGGCATAGTCTCAAGTGTGAAACTGTGTTCACTATTAGATTATTATTATTATTATTATTATTATTATTATTACTTTGTTACACATTTTTAATATTACTTTGAAAAGCTGAAAAAGATATTGGAATCAAAGAAAGCTCACAAATAATGGTTCAGTTTTGTTTAAGATTATCTTACCAATAATTTAGCATAACTTTAAATAGGCCTCTTTGGCTTAGGCTGGCAAGGATTGAAAAATTGAACCAACATTTTCAAGTTCTTCTCTTGTATTGTGGGAAAATAGCTACATGTACATGTAACTACAGATTAGGGTTTTCTTCCCCTTTGAGAAAAATAACTAAAAATAAATAAATGACCATTATTTACCCGCGGCAGTATTTATAGCACACAAAGGCTAGTGAGGCCTAGCAAATACATGAAACAACTAATTCAAATAAACATAACAGGTTGAGAAATTCCAATTCAGGCAAGAGGCAGACTAGTTGGCTACATATTTACAAGTGTGGCCATCAGCTGGAGCGGGATTTAAACCCGGGACCTCCGCATTGCAAGTCCAGCGCTCCAACCGCTTGGCTATCCTGCCTCCAGATAACAACAGTCTTGGAGGGTATAATACTTGTCGTCTGTGGTGGTCTTCCAAATTATTAACAGTTGTGGTGGTCAATCCAGCACTCTAACTGCTCTGCCACCCTGCCTCCAGATAACAACAGTCTTCAAGGGTATAGTACATGTAGGTTTTAACTTCACCTCCAAGACATAAGAATCACCATGACATAGTACCTTTAAAGATGCAAAAACTGTTAAAAGTAGTACCCTCTCATTAAAAATGACTTCACATACTAAATACCTAAGTTTGGTCTCTACCACTCCAGGGATTAATGTCTTTATATCTTAATATTCCTGGAAAGGATTTACAAAAGCTGCACTGCAATTAAAATTGTTTTCTTTAATAAATATGATCTCTTTGTACTAATCAGTTATTTTTCTCTTGGGTGGCCAGTCCATTTTTGGACTGTTGTTATCTGAAGGCAGAACTAGTATAACCCCACTTTTTTTCCACCTCAGGGTCCATACCTTGTCATGGTATGGTGGATTGTGTACCTCGATGACCTGGAGCAATTTCAATAAGAAAGTCAGCACCAACTGGCATGGTGTGTTATTTTTTTTTAAGGTTGAGGGAAGACTAAAACATACTACTTTTTTTATTATAAAAGGACTATGTAGGCTGCTAGTTGGATACCAGACCTGAGCTAAGCAATTTTTTGTTCATATCATTCCCAGATAACTAAAATTATTGTTGTGTTTATGTTTCCTAGTCACTTCAATCCAATCTTTTATCAACACAGAACTTATTTTTAAATCATTATTTTGTAACTGGTTCTATTTCTCATGGGTGTTCAGTCCCTTTTGGACTGTTGTTACGTATCTGAAGGCAGAACCTAATTTTCTTTTATCATTATTTTTTACTAACTGGTTCTGTTTCTCTTGGGTGGTCAGTCCCTTTTGGACTGTAGTTATCTGAAGGCAGAACCTAATTTTCTTTCATCATTATTTTGTACTTACTGGTTCTGTTTCTCTTGGGTGGTCAGTCCCTTTTGGACTGTTGTTATCTGAAGGCAGAACCTAATTTTCTTTTATCATTATTTTGTACTAACTGGTTCTGTTTCTCTTGGGTGGTCAGTCCCTTTTGGACTGTTGTTATCTGAAGGCAGAACCTAATTTTCTTTTATCATTATTTTGTAGTAACCAGTTCTGTTTCTCTTGGGTGGTCAGTCCCTTTTGGACTGTTGTTATCTGAAGGCAGAACCTAATTTTCTTTTATCATTATTTTGTAGTAACCAGTTCTGTCTCTCTTGAGTAGTCAGTCCATTTTATGCTTTTGTTACCTGAAGACCAATCCATTAAGCTTGCTTTTATTAATAATAATAATTATTTTTCTCTTTTACACAGGGCTCGTTGCGCGAGCACGGTTGGCGCAGTGGTGAGAGCACTCGCATTCCACCACTCGGCATCATAAGTGGGCTGAGTTTGTTGGTTCTCTATTCTGCTCCGTGAGATTTTTCTCGGGGTACTCCGGCTTTCCCCTCTCCCCATAAACCAACATTTGATTTGATTTGATTCTACTTTATTTATTAATTAGATTTGATTTGATTTAGTCTCCCCAGTTAGTAGAGCATCTGTGGTGGGCTATAAAGATTTGAGACTTTAATAAAGTGATCACACCACCAGATTTAACTTCAAACTCTCCAGTTGCCCTCCCTTCCCCATACCCAGCAACCATTTGGATTTGCATTGTTGGAGTCCTTAGTCCGGAGTCCGTAGTTTTGGAGTTCCAGAGTTTTAATTTTTTGCTGAGCCCGACTCAACGATGGTCAGCCGAGAAAAAAACGACATCAGTTCGGTTATTTTTGGAATTACGAACACTATCCGAAATTTAAACATGTTTAAAGTCAGTAGCTACAAAAACTTTATTATTATTATTATTATTATTATTATTATTATTATTATTATTATTATTATTATTATTATTATCATCATTATTATTATTCGCCATTTTACAAGTGTCCTTGGTCATGAGTTATTTTTGAATTCAAACAGCCCAAAAAACACTGAATTGAACAAAAGACAAGTTTGGTTCAGTGACACGTGCGGAAGCTTGACCATCCTTAGTCAATCAATCAAACTTTATTTAATAATAATAATAATAATAATAATAATAATAATAATAATATATCACATTTATATTGCGCATTTTCTATGCAATATTCAAATGCGCATTACAACGCTGGCCGGGGGACTTTGCCAGACTGCTTATAACGCAGTTTACAATTAATGAAGTTGAGTTATGAGTGCCCCCGTAATGGCAATATCAAATTAAGACAGACACTAGGGGTGGTCACTGCCAGAAGTTTTCTTACGTCCCTAGTGGTTCTTTTACGTCCCACAGAATCAGAGAATTATGAAGAGTTGTGAGACGGGGCCTATGGTTTATCGTCCTTATCCGAGAAGACTAGAAAGTCTAACCTTTTTTAGATGTCATTACAAAGGCAGCACTTTCTCCTCAATTATTTAAAGACCCTGAGTGTTGGTCCGGCCGGGGTTTGAACCCGCGACCTCCCGCACGGTAGTCCGGTGCTCTACCACTGAGCTAACCGGTCGGCGATTTAACGAGGGTGACACTTAATAGTTAAAAACTAATAAACTCGTGGCCCTCCATAAGCATTGTTACAATACTAGATAAATTATTTCAAACCTAATTAAAAACTACAATGTACAACAGATCAAGGACTAACAGCAAAAGGTAAAACGTTATGCTTATATCATGCGATCTAAAAAATAAATTATCTAAAAAAGGATTAAAACTTATATCCCTAAGCTGACTTAATTTAAAATGTTTATATTAAACATTCTTCAAAATATTTACATTCGTGAGATCATAAACGTTTTTGGGCTGTGGAACATGTGGAAATTGCTACCTGGCTTTACAGGGATCTTGGTGGTCATCATAGTATTTAAACCTGGACAGGTTAGTTTCCATTACCTAACCTGAAGAAAGAAGTGCGCCACGAGGCAAGAATGGTCAACCACTGGGAAGATCACCGCAGCGTCCCTCTACTATTATGTCGGTTGTAACTAAGAGCGAGCCCTTACGTCTGATAACGATGTTTCACGGCCAGAAAGACAGAAGCTTAACTTTGGTTAGCGCCATAAAGATGCAACAGGAATAATGTAGAATTTAATCGCTTTGGCCATGTACACTCTGGTGGTATTTCACACAACGTTTTATTATATTTCAAAGCGCAACAACGTTGCGATGGAGAAACGCAAGCAAGATTGGAATCCCGTAATAATAGATTTCGGCAAAGCGTGCTTTTACTTTGCATCCCAAGCCAGTCTTTGTCAGTCACCGAACAAGAGGAATACAGGAAACGATATTCTCACATTGCCCCTGACTGAAATTGTGAACGGAAGTGGTAGACAAAGTAGCTTATCAGACGTTTACTCTTTGAGGGCACCCAACGAGCCAAATAGCTATAGAAAGGTATTTTTAAGTACCCTATGTTGTTTGAAGCATGTTTAAAGTGATGTTTTCAATAGCTAGAAGAATTTCATCTGTTCGGATTCCCTAGCTGAAATTTTAATTGCCCGAAAATGTTAGGGAACAAAATCTTCCTTTGAGAAAATCTTAGATGAAGTTAACTTTCTAGGGAACTATTTGTCTTTCCGAAAATGCTAGCTGACGTTTTTGACTGCCAAAAACAGCAATAACGACCTTTCCGAAGACCTCAGGGGCTATGATTTCCACATTACGAATCTTTTAGCCCACGTTTTACTAACGAAAATCCGAGTGCAATCTTTAATCTACCCCGAAAGCCTAAGGCGAACTACCCTCCACCGAACAGATATCAACCGAAACGTGTCGCTGGGTGCCCCTGTAAGGTCAATAAAGGTAGCAAGAAGTGCAATTTGCGATAACCCCGATTAACAAACCTCTCTAAAGGAACTGTTTGCTGTGCTGTAAATATGAACATTTGGCTTGGAGATTAATGAGTTTATAACTGCGTTCTCGGGTTATTTTTTCACCAGTATGTCTATAAAATTATGTGACGAGAATTTCGTTCGTTCCTGTTCTCGGAATCACAGTCTTTGTGAATCAGTAATTTCATTTTCATTGAACCTCCTCTTAGATTTTAGGCCGTTTTGGGTTTTCGACAATTTATGTTTGATTATCTTGATTATTATGTTTGATTATCTTGAGTTACCAAAAATCGATTCAATGTTAAAGTTCTTTTGTAACCTTTTTCTAGTTATCATCTATGGTCTTAAAAAGACTGAAAGAGTAAACATACGATGCATGTTGAACGCGCGAGGGGTAAACTTAAATAATGTCTCCACGCGAGTGACACCGACAACTACGCGTGTCCATATCTGCAAAACATTTTTATTATGTCAAGAAATACTAAATTAAAAGGTTTCGTGTTTCTCTCGGCGTGCGTTTTGGACGCCAAAAAGTGTGAAAAAAGTAATTACCGAGAATGCCTGAGCAACACCTCGATCATACTAAAGCGGAAATTAGGTTCTTCAATTACAGTTAATAAGCAACGACAATACGGACCTTAACGAGACAAGCGCAACTAGTTTGCAACTCGAGCGACAGTTTAGCAGACGAACGCAAATGCTTAAGACAACTTTTTCAGTAAGAACAACTACAACCGCGACTTTGTTAGACGCAACACTTACAGGACACAACCTAACCCTACGAACGCTAACCCAACACCAGGCACTACAGCGACTATACCATACATCAAAGGAACTTCTGAGACCATTGCACGGATACTACAACCTTACAATATCCGTGTCGCTCACAGACCCACCACAACTTTGCGACAATTATTGACGAACGTTAAGGACAAAGACGAACCAAAGGACAGACAGGGAGCAGTTTACAAGATCGAATGCTGCGACTGTCAGGCCACTTATACCGGTGAGACTGCGGGAAATTTGAACGTAAGACTGACTGAACACAAACCAGCGACGAGAAATGGTGACATCAACAATAACATCAACAATAACATTGCTGACAAACCACACAATCGACTGGGACTCTGCTAAATGCATTACCTACTGTACTAACTACCACCAACGGATCGCACTGGAAAGTTGGTTTACTAACTTAGAACAGACACCACTGAACCGTTGTCAACAGCTTTCCGCACCTTACAAACGACTCATTGACGATATCAACAACAGACAAACAATAGACACACCGACTAATTTGACTAACAATACACCTACGAACATTTGACTAACAAAAGACGGATCGAAACGCACCAATCACGGTTAACAGTCTTCATAGCCAATAACATCACGGCTTTACTGACAGACAACCAATAACATCACGACTTCGTTGACCAATCACATCAACGACCAGAGTACTTATACCATCTCCTGACGTTAGTCCAATCACTTGACTCTGATGATGACTTCCGCTTAGGTTGTCGAAACGTCAGTCAGTGTCACCACAAACAGTCCTTCTCAGGACTACACTCACCCGGACGATTGTGCTTCACTTAGCTATGATATGACTCCTGGATTCAATCCATTTACGAAAATAGAGATTGCTATTCGCGGTAGTACTAAATTTCACCATAAAGCGATCTGTCAAAACGGCTTGCACTTACAGCATTACAACACCTTTTCGAAAAACTTTCTTCACCAATACTTCGGTTTATCAAAAGAGAGACTTAAATTTAGGCTCATTGTGAGCCTACAGTCCCTATCAAAGGGAAGACAAAGCGTACATGTTACTTGCTCTGCAATTAGTCGTGAAATTGACGTGACCTCTGACATGAGAATTTTGGTGTGTGAATTGACCAAATCTCTTAAAATTCGCCCCTGCTGACGGCAAAGTTAGCCTTCGAATTAGCGGCATCGATTTAGGCTTAGTCTAGGAGCGTTTCCAACCGAACGTTCGTCATTGCTTAGAAGAATCACAGCTATAAATCATTGCGGAATTTTATTTGTGTAAATTATCGCCCGATTTTGAGATATTCTGACACCGGAAACCAGTCATTATGACACTTTCACACTATCAAAATCAGTAGCATAAGATCAGTAAAGTTATGAGGGCGGAAACTAATCCAAAAAATGTTCAAACTTACGCTTTTGTAGACAAAGTCCCAGCCATGCGGTGTGTTTTGATATCAATTTCTTGAAGTCCCGGATGTTTACTGTTTGTGTCAGTGAGGAGATGTTGACCAGTTTCTTTCCGCAAAAATTTCGCCAAGTCTTTAGCTTGGTCCAAATTCAATACCAATTTGACACTCAGACCCTAGACATGATTCCCTACACCAACGCTCTGAGGCTAAAGACTTGTTACCTCCAAAGCAAAGCGCTAAAATATCCTTTCTTTGTTGAACAGTACAGCCCGCGTGAACAATGCACTCGTTTAGCTAAACAACTGCCCAAGCAAGGATATTAGACGAGGCAAGCACTGCATTATGGTGGCCGAGGACTGCCACTACGTTTTGAGGTCCATTTTTGCTTTTTTTAAGCAAATAAATGTGAAACAAAATGAAAATAAAATTAAAACTAGTATGCCTATCAGCAGTGAATGCTGACGTGCAAGTATGGTGAAAGGTCGTGAAAGGGATAGATTGTGCAGCCTCCTTTCCAACAGTTGTAGCATGTTACGCAATGGTTTGAAATCTGTTTCCTTCTAGATATCACGAGGGCGCTGCTGCCCAGCAACTTTTAATTGCATGGGAAAGAGGTTGCCAGGGCTACAAATTTTTCTTTGATCAAGTTGCCAGTGCAGGGTCTAACTGCTCAAAAGTGGGTTCACTTGACTCTAAACAAAATCATTAATCCTGGTTTAATGTTAATCCTGGTTTGAGTAGCCGGACCGAGAACTCGGTACAAGCAAAACACAGGTTAATTTTCAACAATATAATTTAGCACTGAACTAATTCTAGGTTTAGGCAGGAACGTATGACGAATCGACAAATGTACCCGGAAGGTGTGATTGTTGCCAGTTTGTGTTCTGAAAAGGAAAGAAATTTGGTCAGAAATCCAACAAACTTGCATAAGCCGCCATTCATTTTGTGATGTCGCGATGTCTTGTAACAGTGCAGCTCAGAAATACAGTAAAAACCCGCGTGTAAGAACCTAGAAAATTAAGAACCTCCTGGCAGAAATTTGCTACTTTAATACCCCAAAATATAAGAACCTGTTTAGCCAAAAAAATTCCAACAGGTTCTTATATGTGGGGTTAAACTATTTTATTTATAATATTTTACCAAAAAGGTTGTCTTTAGAGATCAAAAAATTGCACAGTGAAACTAAAAATGCACAATGTATGTTAAATGTAAACTGTTGTTGATTATAAGCATTTATTCTATAAAATAACAGTTTTTAATGAAGAACAAACCATATATTATACTATTTTCTACTCCGTAAAAATTAAGAACCTAATTAAGAACCTACTTAGCCTAAAATGCCAGCAAGTACCCCAAAATATAAGAACTTGTTTTGCCAAACTCTAAAAAAGTAGGTTCTTACACGCGGGTTTTTACTGTACCTGAACTTCGCATATTATACGAGCGTATTTTGTAGTGTACGCGCGCAGATGTCTCTTTGCCCGGGGAAGGGGGGGGGGGGGCACTCCCATATATGGGCTAAATAGGTACGTGCCGCGGAATAGGGTATGGTTTTTGAGGTTCTCGATCCTTAAATAGCGTATCATTTTTGACCATGTTGGCATAGTGTTCCCGGTGTGATCCTTACAAAGGGTGCCACATAAGCGGAAAACAAATGATCTGTTAAAGTTAAAGTATTAGCAAAGGTATTTTATAAAGATCGTGTTGACCCATTCAAGCTATTTTTAGTTTTTGTTTTTCCCTTGCATAAGGTGTCATTTTTCAGGTTTGGGCCTTAAATAGGGTATCAATTTTCGTTTGCTTCATCCTTAAATAGGGTCAGGGTTTACGACCCTTCGCGGCACACACCTATCCAAAATTTATGGGAGTACCCCCCCCCCCGGGTCTCGTTGTCATGCATTCCCATAAATTCTCTATATGAAGCACTGTTGGTCAAACAAAGGACAATGAATCTGGGAATGAAAAAGCGCCAGGTTTCAAAGCGAAGTTTGCATATTGTTAAAACGTAAATGAAAGCTATCATATTTCGAGTTTTTCGATCACTTCGCAAATTCACCGACAAACTCCCGTTTATTAACACTTACTTGATCTTTAGCTAGCGTTGGCAAGTCGTTTGCGAAATATTTACTGTCTGAAGCGTTCCGCGATCCAGTTGAATTTGATACAAATCGCTCATTCAAACGGTAAAATACTCTTTATTTAACCAAAGGAATGTTTATCAAAGTTTCTGTGCCGCGCCACTCACGTTTAGATATTTTTTTCTTCAAGGAAGAGTGCTGTGTTTCGGCACGCGTCACGCGTCGGCAGGCAATGTCGACCTACCGAATGTTTACATTTGAAAGAAATTAGGAAGCGTGCATTTTACAGTATTTTGGAACTGCTGGATTTTCAAGAGTCATGAAAAAGAATCATGAAATTTGCTCGCTTAAACTCGTAGGACCTAAGATAACCCGGGTAAGTAACGCCGAGTAGAGCCGAGAAGTTTTTCTTAACCGAGGCATTCTTTTCTCACAGTGGGGAGAAGGAGAAATCATTGATCTCGGCAAAGATAAGACTCAAAAAAATTGTACGACAAACCCCACTTTTAAGCGTTTAAGATCCCAAGATTGCATCCAAGATAAATAAAAGTTAAACGTTGATAAAAGGATAGTTTAATTCATGTGGGAGGAAAACTGGCAATTGAGCATTCGGAAATAACCCATATTGAGCCTTGTCACGTTTGCGCCAAGATCATGTCAACTTAAATTTGCATAAGTTAACATGACGAATAAGCGTTGCAAAAAACGCCGGGGTGAATCCGAAATAACCGTATCATTAACGAGAAATTTCCATAAATAAAGGATTCAATTGATACGATTGAAGGAAAGGATAAGTAATATAGTATATTTCATTTCTCCTGCTCGGCTGTGAAGTAGGCTCTAGACTGGATGAAAGCAACAACATTCACCGCGGTTTTGCAAATCAAAACTTGTCTGTGTTAATTTCTTTCGTATAAAAGAAATCAGCTTGTGAATTAAGTTTACTTTTGATAGGACATGAAATAAGCAATCTTCTGCAGAATTGCTATTCCAAGAGGCTAACGGAGTAGTGAGAAAATTCCGAACAGAAGTGTAAATATTCGAGCCCAGGAGAAAGCACATCAGAAGAAATACGGAGTGCAAGGCATTGTGGTTGAATTTGTGGGAACAGCGCAAGGCGAGAGAGAGATGTCACGCAACGGAAACTGGGTTGCGAAGCTGAGACTACTATCGATTCGGCTTCAATACAAGATACAGGCTAGGGCCAATTTTGTAGGGTTTTTCTCCCAGCTCGGTGGCTTGCTAGTCATTCCCGAGCCATCGAGTCACCAAGCCACTCTCCAAAACATATTTACCTCGTTCTTCAGCACTCAAGCCTCTGCAGAGCCGGCGAGCTATCGAGCCACTCTTTAGTATATCTACCTCGGTCTTAAAGCTCTGAAGCGACTGTCCAGCCGGCGAGCCACCGACAAGCACTCAAAATTTGGCCCTGTGTTCTGTAGTTGCTCCGGTACTCAAAGCATTGAAGCGCGCAAAGCATCATGGTAGTGGCAGCGCTCGGCCATGTGAAATAATTTTTCAAACGAAAGTAAATTTTCGCATGGCCGAGCGCTGACACTAATTTTGTTTTGCATTATCTTTTCAAAGTGTATTCAATTTTAATTTACTTTAACTTCGAATTAAAAATGTATTCAATTTTAATTTGAATCAAGTTTGATTTTGATTTGTACTTTGCTTTTTGTTTTACATTTAATTGCATTTGACTTTGACTTTATTTGCATTTTCTTTTATATTGCATTGCATTTGTATTTGATTTTAATTTTATTTTCATTTTGTTTCACATTTATTTGCTTAAAAAAAGCAAAATTGGACCTCAAAGCTTAGTGGCAGTCCTCGGCCACCATGCTGCATCTAGGAGGGCAACAGGAAATCTAAATCTACTGATTCAGTTCACAATTGACCGTCCGCCGACCGCGCTAAGTTAATTTGTTTGAGAGAGAATGGGACCGATTTCACTAAAGAGGGTTGGGGCTGGGGAAGAGGGGGAGGAAAAGTTTTGTCAAGAGAAGATAAATGATGAGAGAAGTAATCCCCCATATAGGTCCTATCCCCATCGTAATTCCTCTTAAGTTATTTTTAGATGTCCTCCAAGATAAGGTGTTCCCAAGAGGGTTGAGTGATAGCCAATCAGATGTCCCCATTTTGACAGCTCCCACGCAATGCTTCGCGTCTTTCGCGATTTACCACGAAACAAAATGGCAGACGATGTGGGAAGAAAGGTGTTTATACATTTTGTGGACGAATGTGACTTCAAGGAAGTGAGTGTAGCAGGAAAACGCAAATCGAAAAAGATTGGTGCCTTAGGGTTTGTTTTAACAGCCGTCAGTGACGAAAGTTCAAGCGAGGACGACGAAGTCGAAGTCGACTCGACCAGCAGTGAAATGGATAGCGCTGATAAAAACGACGATGAAAATACCGAAGGGAGCTGCAGCTCTGAAGAATTCTCTGAAAACCAAGAGAGCGAAACGAAAACGTCAGGAAAAGCAGCTGCAAGCAATCGAAAGTCAAAGGCTTCATCTTCCAAGAAGACAACCCAGGCGCGTAAAGTAAAATACAGCTTTATAACTAGTACTGAAGACGAAGTTAAAGAATTGTGTGATAAGCTAGAAATAAAGAGAGAGGAGCTTAACGGTGAGACAAATCTTGTACGTGCTTTTCACGGAGATCTTGAAAACTAGTTCTCTTACGGCTGCTTCATTCTTGAGGTCCACGGGTACACGTTCAGCGCAATTCAAAATATTCACACGGACCTCGTAATCTCCCGAAGGTGAAATGAGCAGCTTTACTGAACTTTCCGTTTGAACGTTCCGCACTGACGGCTGCGTTTTCCTGCTACACTCACTAGGGACTTAAAGCATCGACAACGGGAACGGCAACGGGGACGTGAGACTGTAAGGGAAAACCCAAATGTCGCATTACGCATGTCTGGCGGGAAATATTTTGACGTTCTGCTCCGGGGCCCGACGTGAGAAAGCTTAGTTTGGCGTTGCGTGAAAACGTGAGTAGCATTTCACATATTTTAGCTATATTTTTGTCCCCAAATTAATAATTTTAATATGGATTGATACCTTAAGATACCAAGGAATAGAATCATTGAGTTGTTGCCTGATTTTCTTCCCCCAAACTATAAGCTTAAACAATTTCATCAATCGGCTGTTTCAGAACAAAAAGCTAGCGCCAATGCCTCCGAAATTAGAAATGATTTGCTAGTCTCACACTGTTTATCGATACTTCTCCTTAACATTACTTTTCCTTATTCGAAATAAGACATACTAGAGCTGTTAATTTACACTAAACCTGGCCGAGAAAAATAACTAGTCTATGTTGCGCAAAACTAACGTCCAAAACTCTCTATCATATCGTATTTTTCAGTTCAAATTCCTAGATGTAAAGATATGGAAACTGACATGCAAGCCGGCATGTCTAATTCACAGAACCAGTGGAACCTACGGCAGCGAATATGATTTTAAACCTCCCCATTAGGGTATACATTTCTTCGCAAGAATACAGTGAAACCCTGCTCTACGAACACCTGCTTATAACGGAAAGTTTTGCTCTTTTCAATAACGGAGAGTAAATAATTGTTTTTGATTTGTTATCAGACTTTCGAACCGAACACAAAGAATGAAATCAACACAAATCCCGGCCTTCGATGCAGAACTTTTCAATTGAGTTCGCGTTAATCTAGTCGCTACTTCTAGGTAATATATTGGTGATTTATTTTATTTTATTCCATTACCTCGGCTAAAAATGTGATATCTTGTTTCCGAAATCTAATCTCCGATAAACACTTGTCGTTCTCCAGCACTGATTTGTTGACGTATTCAGTTTGTACAACGGTAAAAAATCTACATCGGTCATATCATCATTAAGCAAAAAAGAACAGTGTGAATGCTTTGATGAATGAAACTCGATGCAAATTCTATAATGACTTTGTCCAGGATTATAGTAGCAATCAGCGCAGTCTATTTTCGGCAGCGAAGAAGCTCCTCAACAGGGAGGACAACAGGGCGGTGTACCCCCTGTGAATAATAACGTTAAACTGGCAAATCAATTGGGAAATTTCTTTGTCCAGAAAATCGAGACTATTGGTTCCAAGCTAGACAACATGGCGCAAGGGCTGCCATGCCCTCCTGATGACCACGCCCCAGTATCACCTCCCCCATTCTGCAAATTCAGCCTCCTTACGGTGAAGGAGGTTCTCAAACTCATCAGCAGCAGTGCGAAGAAAAGCTGCAGTCTGGACCCTATGCCGACCCCCCTAGTGATGGATTGTATCGACGTCCTTTTACCAATCATGACGAAAATGATTAATCTATCACTCGAGTCTGGGTTATTCGCGGATGATTGGAAGTGTGCACTCGTTCTTCCATTACTGAAGAAGCCTGGGCTAGACCTCCTATTCAAGAACTACAGACCTGTTAGCAATCTGCAGTACATTTCAAAGCTCGTTGAAAAAGCGGTGTTTGAACAGATACACACCCACATGATGACTCACTCACTATACCCAGAGTTTCAATCATCATATCGTCAAAATCATAGCATGGAAACGGCTCTTGTTAAAGTTACGAACGATATTCTCATGAAAATGAACACTCAAGAAGTTACATTGCTGGTCATGCTTGATCTCAGCGCCGCTTTCGATACGGTAAATCACTACATTCTGCTAAAACGTCTGAGCGAGGAGCTCGGGATATGTGGAGTGGCCTTAGAATGGTTCAAGTCGTACCTGGCCAACAGAGGCCAGCGAATTTCCGTCATGGGATCTCTTTCAGAGAGCTTCAGTTTGGACTGTGGTGTCCCACAAGGGTCCTGTCTGGGCCCCTTGCTTTTTGTTATTTATGCATCCAAACTGTTCACGGTTGTTGGGGATCAACTCCCACACGCACACTGCTACGCTTACGACACGCAAATCTACCTGAGCTTCAAGCCTAACAGTACAACGTCCCAGGAGGATGCAGTTCGTTCGATAGAATGTTGCATCGAGAAAATTAGGAGCTGGCTGATCCAGGACAGACTCCTTATTAACGATAATAAGACCGAGTTTATGATTATTGGAACTCGGCAGCAACTTTGTAAATTGCAGGCTATGAACATCAAAGTAGGTAGTTCAGAGATAAATCCTAGCTCGCGAGTTCGAAACCTAGGTTGCTGCCTCGATCCCAACCTGTATGTGTGACCACATCACAAACGTATGTAAGACAGCTTTTTTCTACTTACACAATATCAGACGCATTAAGAAGTATTTAACGAGAGACAGCTTACTCAATCTGGTACACGCATTCATCACGAGCAGATGAGACTACTGTAATGCCTTACTGTATGGCCTTCCCAAAGAACAAATAGCTAAGCTGCAACGGGTGCAAAATGCTGCCGCCAGAGTAATAATGGATATTGGGAGATATTCCCACATAACTCCGGTACTCTATGACTTACACTGGCTACCAGTGCAAGCGCGCATTCAATTTAAGATTCTGTTATTAGCTTTCAAAGCCATTCATGGCCTCGCACCAAGATATATTAGCAATCTTTTATCTATTAAATGCAAGTCCTCGTACAATCTCAGATCCAATTCAGGCATTTTATTGGAGCCACCAAGTGGGAAGATGCTTGTAACCCTGGGTGGGCGCGCATTTCAGGCAGCAGCAGCGCATTTGTGGAATATCCTCCCATTACAACTACGCACTATTCAATCTGTAGAAGTTTTTAAGAAGTCAACCAAGACATTCCTTTTTAAACAATTTTTTCTTGATTAGTGGTTAAATGTACAAATGTTATTTTACTTTTTAGACTTGTAATCACCTTTTAAATTGTATTATCTCTAACTTTTTAACTTATTGTAAATATCCTAATTACTTGACTTATTGATTTTTATAGATTTTATTATGTAAAGCGCTATTGATCTTTTTATTGTAAATAGCGCTATATAAGCAATAATTTATTATTATTATTATTATTATTATTATTATTATTATTATTAAAATGGCTGAACAAGAAGGAATATTTCGAGAGAAGTTGGCGTCTTCGGCGGCTCCTTAACTGCTTCCAATTTCACTCCACAACCGCGTCCTCTCCCTAGTATTTTTTCGGTTTTTCCGTCGCCGTTGCCGTTCCCGTCGTCGATGCTTTAAGTCCCTACTTCCTTGAAGTCACGTTCGTCCACAAAATGTATAAACACCTTTTTTCCCACATCCTCTGCCATTTTGTTTGGTGGTAAATCGCGAACGACGCGAAGCATTACGTGGGAGCTGTCAAAATGGGGACATCTGATTGGCTATCACTCAACCCTCTTGGGATACACCAGATCTTGGAGGACATCTTAAAATAACTTAAGAGGGATTACGATGGGGATAGGACCTATATGGGGATTAATTCTCTTACCTTTTATCTTCTCTTGGTTTTGTGCAAATTGAGAATAAGGGACAGTTGTTTTCCCTTCTCTTAACATAAAATTTAGTTAGCAATTTTGCATTAAAAGACACAAACCATATATCAAAATAAACTAGAGAGAAGAGAAATTGCAGCTTTTGGAATCGTTTTTCCTAGAACGAAAACAAAAAACCAAAACGTCCCCCCAAGTGTCAATTTACACAATGACGACTGCAAATTTTAGCTAAGCCGTCAAAATTAATATCTTCCCTTCTATTAATCGGATAGAAAAAAAATTCCCATGTACAGAAAGCTTGAAACATCTAGTTTTCAGTTTCTGAACTGGTGTTGGAATTCCTTTAACAATGAAACAGAGAGTTCGATTCGTGGAAGAACAAAACTTCACCGTTATTGGTCTGTCAAAACGCCACACACTCACAGCATTAATTCTCGAGAAATGTTTTTTCGGGCAATCTTCCATCATAAGACACAAGCTGCATATCAAATTAAACTCGAAAGAAAGGCAATTCTGGCTATTGGAATCTTTTTTCATATAACAAAAACAGAAAACGAAAATTTGAACGCGAGGATGTCACTTTGGTTGCCACGAACTGGCAATTTACACCATGATGACTGCAAGATTTTCCTAAGCCGTGGACATTAATATCTTCGCTTCCATTAATCGGATCAAAATAATTTACCCATCTACAGAAAGCTTGAGACATGTAGTTTTCAGGTTTTGAAATGCTTTTGGAATGACCTTTACAACAAAACAGAGATTGCTATTCGCGGTAGTCCTAAATTTCACCATTACCGCGGGGGCACCCAACGACAAGTTTTGGTAGATATCTGTTCGGTGGAGGGTAATTCGCCCTGTACTTTCGGCGTCGATTAAAGAGTGCACTCGGATTTTCGTAACTAAAACGTGGCCTAATATTCGAAATTGGGAAATCATAGTCCCTGAGGTTTTCGGAAAGGCCGTAATTGCTGTATTTTTTTTTCTTTTTGCAGTCAAAAACGTCAGTTAGCATTTTCGGAGAGAAAATAGCTCCCTAGAAAGTTCATGGAAAGTTCATTTCAGCTTGCATTTTCTCAAAGGAAGATATTGTTCCCTAACATTTTCGGGCTATTAAAATTTCAGCTAGGGAATCCGAACAGATGAACTTCTTCTAGCTTATGAAAACATCGCTTTAAACAGACTTCAAAGACCATACGGTACTTAAAAACGCCTTTCTACAGCTTTTGGTTGATTTGGCTCGTTGGGTGCCCCTGGTTACCGGTCCTTCAAAACGCCACACACGCACAGCATAACAATATCTTGCGGAAAAAAAAATGGGGGCGGGGGGGCATTCTTGCATTGTGAGACACAAGCTACATATCAAAATAAACTAGAAAGAAGAGAAATTGTGGCTATTGGAATCGTTTTTCCTATAACGGAAACAAAAAATCAAAAATCTAACGCGAGGATGTGACTTTGGTTGCCACCAAGTGCAAATTTACACAATGACGACTGCAAATTTTAGCTAAGCCGTCAAAATTAATATCTTCCCTTCTATTAATCGCATAGAAATAAATTTCCCATGCACAGAAAGCTTGAAACATCTAGTTTTCAGTTTCTGAACTGGTGTTGGAATTCCTTTTGTCAAAATGCCACACACTCACAGCATTGTGGATAACACATTGACGGGGGGGGGGGGGGGACGGGGGGCAGTCTTGCATTGTAAGGCACAAGCTACACATCAATGGCTTGAGAACGTTACTAACTGAATGCAAGCAAGGAGATTTTGCATATTTCTATGTTTCCTGAGTTTCATCCAAATTCAAGACGGTATCCTATCTTGAGCTTATTGGTGAAAACTGGGACGAGTAGTGCGTCATCATTTAGTTTGGATTTGTAAATGTAATAGCGTATGGACAATTAAGTATAGTTAAATTTATTGTTTAGCTAGGGTGGGCTTGTGGGTCAGTAATATGTTCCCATGAAAGCAAAGAGTGTGAATGTTGTAGGGGTATATGAAATAATTAAAATCACTGGTGAAATGAAATCAAATGAAGAATGATCCTCGCAGTTGTGAACGCAATTTATGCAACTGCATAGACAGATACATGTGTTTTACATTTTATAAAGATCTATCAGAAATGATATTATGAAATAAGTCAGATAAATACCTCGAACGTCGTTTAAATATTAATCCATATATATCTCTCGGGCCTACAGTAGGGATAACATATTTTGGAACGTCAACGTTAGATGTACAGTAGATAAATTGAGATATTTACAATGATTAATTTTTCTTCAACGACAATTACAAGTCATGTTTTAGCTTTTTATGCGGCATTAAAACTGTGTCATTTCACACCATGAAAATTTATATGGCGTTGTGACAGACCGTTAACGGTAAAATTTAGTACTACGGCGAGTAGGAATCTCTGTTTTGTTCTAAAAGGAATTCCAAAACCATTTCGGAAACTTAAAACTAAATGTCTCTAGATGGGTTAATTTTTTTATTCCATTAATGGAAGGGAAGATATTAATTTTCACGGCTTAAGTAAAAATTCGCAGACCACCGCAGACGCCGGGAACACATCTCTTCACATGTCTGGAACGTATTTTCCAGACGTTAAATGCGATGTTCGAACATTATTTCACTGCAGATTGAAGCTTAAGACATGTTCTATTTTAAAAATATGAATGAATCTTTTAAAACTTGAAATGAAAACACGACAAACGCTTGCGTGGCTCACATCTGAACTCTGGATAGTCGAGCGGACTAACTCTAATATGACAGAGAGTGTGGTTGCGTAAAAATTCATAACTCAAGTTATATTTCTGCTTTTACAGTGACTTTGGTCTCTTCGGAACGCTGCAGAAGTTTAGTATTTGAATTGTCGAACGATCGTTCATGAAAACGCTAAATGAAGATCTTAATTTGTTTCGAGTCAGTTATAAAGAACTTCACGTCGTTTGGAAATGTTCTTAGGGGCGTTTAATTCCATCCTCAAACATAATTTTTACATGGTTTTAAAGCTCAAGACATGCTCTATTTGAAACTAACTGAAATTTGGTAACGATGAAATGTAAAAGCCACAGACACTTACGCGTTTAACATATGAAGTCTTCACAGTTCACCGCAAGTGCGCCACACTCACAGCATTGCAACACCTTCTGGAAAAGTTTTTTCGGCAATCTTGCATTATAACACACAAGCTACATATCAAAATAAACTGTAAAGAGAGGCAATTGTGGCTATTGGAATCTTTCTTCATATAACGAAAACACAAAACGAAAATTTGAACGCGAAGATGTCCCTTTGGTTGCCACGACTGCAAAATTTCCCTAAGCCGTGAAAATCAATATATTGGTTAAAATTAATGAGATAAAAATAATTTACCCATCTAGAGAAAGCTTAAGACATTTATTTTTCGGTTTTAGAAATGGCTTTGCATTGGAATTCCTTTTACAACCAAACAGAGGTTGCTATTAGCGGTAGTACTAGATTTCACTGTTGGTGGCCTGTCAAAACGCCTCACACTCACATTTTGGTTATGCCTACAATGGGCGCGTTTCGTGGGAAAGAATGTCATGAAACGTTAAACTACAGAGAAACAGAAGACGCACAGTTGTTGCTTTAATTAAAAAGCACTTGTTTTAATATTCATCGACTGGCTCCCATTACATGGCTTCCCTTCCTCGGAAACCGATTACGTCTTAAGCGTTAACCAGGTACACAATAGTCCCGGAAAAAAAAATCATTGAATACTTATGCTGCGGAAACAAATTTTCCGATGACAAACTAGAGTATTTTTGTTTTTAAAGTGATGCCATAATAGCATGAAACTGCCCCTTAAAGGCAAAACTTCACGCTAAATTGTTGGAAATACTTGCTAGCTTCCAAATTTTGTTTTGAAACGTGGATATAACATTTAAGTATACAAAAAAAAAACCGATATCATTATTGCCTATTTTCGCTTTCAACTTTCCCTGGCGCGACCATTTTGGATCTAATGACGTGTAATGGTTGCAGCTATAGTCAGCAAGCAAATGAAGCAGAATATCCTTTGTGTTAAAAAATAGGGCAACCATCACACGTCATCAAATCCAAAATGGCCGCGCCCGGGAAATTTGAAGGCGAAAATAGGGGATGGTGATATCCATTTTTGTACACTTAAATGTTATATCCACATTTTCCATCAAAATTTGAAATCTGGTAATTATTGCCCACGATTTAGGGGTTTTCTTTAAATGCACATGAATTGAAAATAAACTACCATTTTTTTTCGTTTTTACATAGCTTGTAATCCCCATATTTCATTTTCAGTCGTTTGCATCCTTCTCGTGACAAGGATTCGCTGTTTGTAGAGGCTCCAAAATTCCCGCCGTGGTCTGAAAATTGAGACATTTTGCACGCGGTCAAAAGGGCTCTGTGACGTCAC
Source organism: Pachyseris speciosa (assembly GCA_016490735.1). Taxonomy (NCBI): domain Eukaryota; kingdom Metazoa; phylum Cnidaria; class Anthozoa; order Scleractinia; family Pachyseridae; genus Pachyseris; species Pachyseris speciosa. The sequence goes on from JAEMWC010000274.1 coordinate 827,783, forward strand.
TCGTGTGTATGTTCCCTGCGTGAAACATGGCTGAAAAGGCGAAAAAGTTGAAACCTGGAAAGTTTTGCGCAGCTGGCGGCTGTGGTAATGAGTGATCATGGTAGTTTTCACGTATTATTATTTCACGGAACTTACAAAAACAGAGTGACGCACTCTACTTAGTACACACGAATGACGTCAAAACTATTCACCAGGCCGCCGGAAGAAGGTTATCATAGCGGGAGATTCTACACTTAAATATCTTCGAGGCCACAAAATGTCCAGAAACTCCCAAGTCAAGATAGCTACATTCCCGGGATGCACAACACGAGACATGAAGGATCACATTAAGCCACTTTTACGCAGAAACCCGGACGAGATAATTATCCATGTTGGGACCAATAATTTAAGATCTACCAACTCCCTCGTGAATGTGCTGAAGAATTGATTGACCTAGCCGAATCAGTTAGTTCGGAATCTTCAGCCATGATTACAATATCCAGTCTCATCAGTAGATCAGACGATGAATCTTTGGCCGGTAAAGTTCCTGATGTGAATAAAGTTCTTAAGCAGTTTTGTAAGCAAAGGTCCTGGGGTTATATTGATCACTCAAACATTTCTGCGACTGACCACCTTAATCGGAGTGGTCTCCACTTCAACAAGGGTGGAACCTCGCGTCTCGCTCAGAATTTTATTAATCATTTACGTGTAGATTAGGACAGTGCCGTCTGGGAATCCGATCCAGCTGATGTCTGCAATTGTAACGACCGCGGTAAGTCCAACCATTCTAGTATTTTTGGTCGAGGGTTAGTCTGTGCGTCTCTAAACATAAATAGTCTACTGTCCCATATTGACGATCTTAGAGTTTTTATGTCCTCTTCTAGAGTAGACATTTTAGTAATCAACGAGTCTAAATTAGACTCTACAGTGCATAATAACGAAGTCTACTTGTCTGGCTTTGAACTGGTTAGAAAAGATCGTAAAGTTAACGGAAGGAATGGAGGTGGTGTTTGTATCTATTTGCGCACGAATTTAAACTACCGAATACGTGACGATTTAAATAACGACGAGTTGGAGTGTCTATTTGTCGAAATCAGTAAGCCACGGAGTACACCATTCCTAGTCGGTACCTGGTATCGACCCCCAAGCTCTTCACCTAATCTTTTTAATGAGTTCGAAAAAGTAATCGCTAAAATTGACGCCGAAAACAAAGAATTATATATACTTAGTGATGTCAACTGCAATTTGTTGCCTGAAGCAAATGCATATATTTCTTCCTTTCTGCTTAATATTTTTGACATATATGGTCTTACTCAGTTAATTAGGGAACCAACACGTGTCACTTCAGTTTCTAATACTCTAATTGATTTATGCATAACAAACTCCCCAGAAAAGGTTTCAAAATCGGGTGTCATCCACCTTGGTATAAGTGATCATTCTCTTGTTTTCTTGACACATAAGGCCCACTATGACCGTAATGGTCCTCGTGTGATCGAGACAAGGCAATTTAAGCACTTTGACAGTTATAGGTTCTTAAGTGATCTTAATCAAATGCCATGGGCAATGTCGATTTGTATTCTGATCCAAATGACATGTGGCGTGAATGGAAAAAAAATGTTTCTCACCTGTGTTGACAAACACGCACCACTGAAATTGAAAAGAGTCCGTAAAAAGCGATGTCCATGGATTACTGGTGATGTCCTGAACAAAACCAGAAGAAGGGATTTCCTTAAAAAGAAGGCAATCTCTTCCAATGATTCAGCCTCATGGAATCAATACAAGCATGCTAGAAACCGGGCAAATAACGCTATTAAGCTCGCAAAGAAACTCTATGTTGCTGACAACCTGGAAGCTAATAAAGGAAATTTGCGAAAAACATGGAACATAATTAACGAGATAACCTCCCGTATAAGTGGTAAGATGTCCAATATCTTGGAAATCAAAGCTGATAATACAGTAGTTAGTACTCCGGCAGACATTGCCGAAACTATTAACGAACACTTTACTAATATTGCGCAAGTATTAGCAGAAGATATTCCTCCCGCAGAAGTAAATCCTGAATTCTATCTGGAAACTACTGATAAATCGTTTTCTTTACAAACTCCTAGTATTGATATGGCATTAAGTCTTTTAAAGAAAATTGATGACAAAAAAGCCACTGGTCTTGACAAGATTCCGAGCAAGCTGTTGAAGATGGCTGCTGGTATTATCGCACCTTCGCTTACCGCTATCTTTTCTAGTTCTATTCTCACTGGGATATATCCAAACGAATGGAAATCGGCCAAAGTAACTCCAATTTTTAAAAAGGGTCTTAAATCGGATCCTAATAATAATAGGCCTATTTCTGTTCTTCCGATAGTTTCTAAAGTTTTTGAACAAATTGTTTACAACCAACTCTACCATTATTTGAATAATAACAAATTACTATCAAGTTGCCAATCAGGGTTCCGCTCCCTTCATAGTACTCTTACGGCTTAGCTTGAGGCGACAAATGATTGGTCAGTTGACATCGACAATGGGCTACTAAATGGCGTCGTTTTCATCGACCTTACTAAGGCATTCGACACCATTGATCACGAGATTATCTTGCGTAAAATGTTATACATGGGTGTTGACCAGGCAGCTATCAGGTGGTTCTTGTCGTATCTAAGTGGCCGAACCCAAAGATGTAATGTCAACGGCAAACTATCAACTGCTCGCGATCTCAAGTGCGGCGTTCCACAGGGCAGTTTATTGGGTCCTTTGCTTTTCCTAATTTATATTAATGATCTCCCCAACTGCCTGCCGGCCGCTGCGCCAAGGAAGTTTGCTGATGACACAAACATTACACTTTCGGCTAAAACGTTAACGGATCTCAAACAAGCCTTAACCCCTGAACTAAGTAACCTAAGCTGCTGGCTTAAAGCCAACAAGCTTAGTTTAAACGTTGCCAAAACAGAATTAATGTTAATTGGGTCAAGGCAGAGATTATCTGTCCAAAATGAAGACTTCGAAATAAGAATTGACGATCAAATCATGAAGAGGGTTGGACATACCAAATCCCTGGGTGTTACCATCGATGCTCATCTTACTTGGCGCAAACACGTTGAAGAAATAAGCAAGAAAGTATCCTCAGCTATAGGTGCCCTCAAACGGGTGCGACCCTTTATTCCGAAGGAAACTGCCATTCAAATTTATAACGCGCTAATTTTGCCAAACTTTGATTACTGCAGCCCGGTTTGGGACTGTCTTAGTGGCTACTTGAGGGATAAGCTCCAAAAATTGCAGAATCGAGCAGCTAGAATAATTACAAAATTGCCCTTTGATACGAACTCAGACCACCTCCTATCCACCCTTAACTGGGAGAGGCTATCAATAAGACGAAAGAAACAGAAAGCCTTAATGATGTATAAAACAATGAATGGTCTTACCCCGGAATATCTCCAACGTCTTTTTGCTCAGAGCTACTCTAATTACAACCTGAGAAACTCTGAGGGAAAACTGGCATTGCCGAAACCAAGAACCAATTATTTAAAACGTAGCTTCTCCTATAGCGGGGCCAAATTATGGAATAACTTGCCCGATAGCTTAAAAAATGTCGGATCTGTTGATCAATTTAAGCGAAATCTGAAGAAGGTATCCAACATATCGGATTCCCACACGCCAATCATGTAAAGCAGTTAGTTGTAAATACTCTTAGTTTTTAACTTGTAATACTTAACTGATGATTTTCCGTGTTTAAATAAAGTCTTACATACATACATACAGGCGTGCTTTTCTCAAAACTTCGGAAAACGTTTCGGGCCCGAGAAGTATTTTTTAAGTCGATTTTCTAAAGCTTGGTACTAGCTTTAAAAATAATGAACCTAATATGCAATGAACCTAATATGCGCGTAAAATGTGTTTTCGCGTCGGGAACGTTTTGGGGAGTTTCGAGAAAAGCGCGCTAGACCCCAGGTCCTTGTCTAGAATTTTAATGAGGAAGGCCCAACTTTCGCCGCATTTAAAAATAACTTCCTTACTTACACTTATTATTTTCCTCTTCAAAATGTTTTTTACTGAACACCAATTTTCAAATTGGAGCAAAAAACAAACTGATTTTGGAATTCCGATTGGTGTGCACTCTGAATTTGTTATTGCCTGCGACTCCTAGATACATGTTGACCTGTCCCGATTGGGCTCAAAAAATGGTGAAAATTTGCCTCCTTGGAATGTCAAAGAGTTGCTAAAAATTGCCAAAAATCCGAAACAGTTGCTACCTAAATTTCTCGTTGTTATTTTTCATACAAACGTTAATTAAAAGCTTTATCTTACGTGCTCCTCAATAATTGCTAACATCGTTCAAGAAAAAATTAGCATGAAACATATCTTTCAAGGATTGCTGGCATAAAACTGATATGGGTAAAATTTAAGGTAAAATGTATGGACGCTCTCAAGTCACTTGTCAAATGTCTCACTTTCTGATCTTGTTCACACAGCCTGTTCAAAAGGGCAGAACTCAATCGGCTCCTTATGGTCCGGAATCTGTTTGTAACACACTATGCAAACCAGATGTCACGAGAAATTAAAAGTGAATAATTAACTTTATCATATCTCTCGCTTAGTACGCGCGCTTTGATTGGTCAATTTTGCGGGCCGTATTCTACAGCACAGCCCGCTGTCCGGTCCGCTAAATTGAAAGTTCAGTGCAACATTTTCTCGCCAACATGTCTCGTGAAGAAAATTTTCATACTTACTTAAAAGAGTTGCGAACAAACAGAAAAAAAGCAGCAGAAATCTGAAGAAAGTGTGCCAAACTTTTAAATTGAATTCCTTGAGCTTTTTGAAGATTACGGGTTGTTTGACTACAACTAGTTTTCTTTCCCACGCGTCGGATTAACCTCAGAGATATAATAAATATCTTACCAATCTCGTTTTCTCGGTCCTTACTGTAAGTTACGGATCCTCGTTTTTCACATTAATTTATGGCCCGCGCGCTTCGCGCGAAAAAGTCGGTCCGTAACTTACAGTACGGACCTCGAACTCGGTTAGTAAGAGGTATTTATCATATGAACCGTACGGCCCCGCGCGCGCTTTCATTGTGAAACTATTGAGAAAATGCCCGTATGAGGGCCATACGCAGCAGGGCCGGAAAAAGCCGCGTACGGTCCTGCTAAGAAAACGTACGGCGCGAGCGATACGAATTCAGAGGATTTCGTCGCATCTAAGCATGCAAATTGATTTTACAACCAGAAAACAAATACAAACAACATATTAAATCAATTTTCTGTGCAAATTTGTGCGATTTTTTGTAACAAACTTCATCTTCTGCGTGCTCATGAACAGTTTAAAGAGGCTGCGCTCGGTCCGTACGCCATGACTTCGAGCCAAATATTTTCCCGTCCGGCCCGACCTAACTCAGTCAATAAGTACATAGAAAGAGGCTAATTCTGTTCGGAAAATCGCCATCCATTTCCATTCTTGACAAGTACATAATGAAGCAAAGACGGGTTAGACGGCCTTTTTTCATAAACCTGTGCCTAATTTTAGCTGATTATTTGTTATAATATTAAACAAGGATCGCAATAGGACCCAATAGGCCTGTAAAACGTTATCAAGTGAAAGGTTATTTGTTCAGAAAGTTCAAGAAATTCGCATTAGTTGCCGTTTTCTATGTTTGATATGCGCTTTAAACTTATATTTTGCTCAAAAGTTATTTAGTAAGCAAACCTTGCTAGACGGGTTGCTAAAGCCACACAAAATTGCTCAAAAGTTACTGAGCACAACTCTGGACAGGTCTACCCGTAGAAACCGGGTTTAATCAAATACAATGAGCGATGTTTGTTCAGTAGATCACATTCCAGTCGCAGTTATGGAACATAATAATCACCCGTATAAAACTCAGAGTTCAGAGGCTGGTGCGTAACTCTTTAACGTAAATAAATGTCATTACCCCACGATATTCCCAAACCCCGACATAAAGTAAATTGAAAGGTGTTTTGCTTATAGAGATTTCTTGATATTAAGTATATAAAGGCTCGTTCAAATGTGTAGACGATCAATACATATTAGCAGGTTTTTCATGATTACCTTCTTCTTTGTCGCCCTTTCCGTTGTTGCTTCTGTTTCTGACGTTAATCTCATTCATTCCTTTGTTTGGCCTTCCGTACTTTTCGTTCTCGCTCACTCCTTCGTTCTGGCTCTCTTCGCTCTCGCTATCGTCTTCACTCTCGCCCTCTCCTTCTTCGCTATCTCCTTCGGTGCCGCTATCTTCTTCCGTCTCGCTCTCGGCTTCCTTTTCGCCTTCTCCTTCATCATCGCTGCCCGGCACTACTACGACGTTCTTTTGTTTGCTGTCGTCTTCACCATTGCCATTCTCCTTTCTCCTTGCTGGTCGAATGGCTATGAGGAGTTAAAATTAAAATACGATAAAATAGAAATAAATCTTCTTCTTTGATGAACATTACTGTCAAGTGTCCAGGATGAACAAAAATAGAGAAATTGTTCTCCCCAGTCGATGCATGACACGTAAATCAATACAAAATAAAAAAAAATTGAGAAAAAAGTGGCAAAATGATATCAGAAAAACACAAGTGTTTCAGGCATAGCCCTTCTTTAGTTTGAAAACCGTTACATGTTACTGTTAAGTGTTAAGTGTTGAGGTTTAAGCGAAATCTTTTCACTGAAGAACCGAAGTTTAAAGGTTATGTTTGAGATTATAGGCATTGTTAAACTGACCTTGGTTCACAAAAGCGACGTACCGGCATAATGACATCGACATAATGACATAAGGAAAACTTCAGTTTTATCTTCATGCCTTTATGTTCATGCCGATATGTTGCTAATATCTCATGTCTAAATGTTCACACACACAACGTCCTTTTCTTTTATTTTTGAGACATCGAATGTTTTTTCTTCTTTGGTTATTAGACATAAAAATAAAACTCAGTATCTTTTTCCTATGTCATTATGTCGTTATGTGGCTAGCGTGAACCAGGCTTAATCGCTTGTCTGCGATTGCTCTTACGATGTAATTATGTCCCAGCAACAACTCAGGAAAAATTAGGGTTAGAGCTAGGGTTAGGGTTAGAGCTAGGGTTAGGGTTAGGGTTAGGGTTAGGGTTAGGGTTAGAGCTAGGGATAGGGTTCGGCCTAGGGCATTGCAAACGTTAACGTTAAAGTAATGCTATTACATGTATGACATTGGATGGATATATGATGGCCTTGTTTAAACAAAGCAAATGCAAAGTGAATAATTTAAATTGTAACAAACTTCAAAATAAATTCGCATAACAAAGTTTATGGCAAGATCAATGCGAAGAGATGCCAGCCTGAGCAGTGCTTGCACAGCTTGTATAAACATGCAAAAGTAGATTGTGCTATATGTTCTAAAATCATCGCAACTTCAACAAATTTTTCCAACAGCTAGAATCTTATCAAATGTGCAAATGTTTGTAGAACAATTTTTGTTTCTGCCATACTTTACTAACACAATAAAACAACGCCAGTGTGTTAGAAGAACTTTGGCCTTTTTTGTTGCACACTGGACTTAAAGGCGTGCCCGGCTGGGCAACAAATAATTTCTAGCAGTCACCAGAGTTCACCCAAACATTAGCTAGTTGCCTTAGGGTGCCGCCAGAGCACAGCCTTGACTGGATATAGGCAAAGGTGACTGTACGGGGCAGCACTTCGCTTCCTATTGGAACCACTAAAACTGTGAAGCTTGTGGGATGTGGCTAATGGAGTGACAAGGATATCTCAGTCACAAATGGCTCCTAATACTCAGGCTCAAAACTTAGGAGTGATAAATGCCTGCTACTACAAGGCATTAGCTTAGAACCTAGAACATAAATTTGTGAGGTACTCTCTAGCATTAGTCATGACACTCACTTTTGAGGTAGGATTTCTCCCTCCATTAATTAGCTCCAAGAGGTCGCTTGAGTTGGGAAGAAAAAGGGCTGAAGCTCTTTTCCACTGATTCAACCGCTGTCACGAAAGTACAATGACGTTGATTAATAATGCTGACCTAAACGTCAACAAATGTCGAACTGCATCGATTTTATTCACGTTCACCTTTTTGATGTTGTGTAGAGTTCCATTGATTCAAATACTAGGACAGCAATTATCCTTGAATTGTCGTTTTCTCGACGTTTCCTCCATCGATACCACAGTGTAGGTAGTGATCCTTGCAAAACCGCAAATAATGAAGCTCCCAACAACCCTAGGCGAACAAACCGCTTGTAGATAAATGGTGTTTCATTTCCAGTAGAATCAGAGGACTGTCTAATAACGTCCGCCATGTTTTCAAATATTGAACAAGCCAAGCGTTGTCACGCGGTTAAACTTTTTTACATCGTTCCCTGGTTTTCTGCTTTCTGTGGAAACAAACATGGCGCCTGCCACAAAGCAGCTTCGTCCTGTTGAAAATGTATGCCTTGGTTGGAGAAAACAACGTGATGTCTTTCCCACATAAGTCGGACGCCACAACAAAGCCCTATTGAGTTGACTGTGGCTCTTTCATAAGCTTCATGTTTTTGAAACTGCTTAACGAACAAAACATTTCATACTTTGAAATGGCAGCCAATCTCACAGAAGCAGCGTTGGTTCGGAAGTGCAGCTGGCACCTTTTTGTCTTTGAAGCTAACAGCCTTTATTGAACTATCAACTGTCATCAGAAGCTCCGCCAGATACTGACGCGCTCTTGGTGAGACATTTCATTTCATCTTTCGGCATGGACATGTCGTCGACTGTAGAGTATAATTTGAAATACGAATACGTTGTTGTTGTCAGATTGGGGAATCTAGGTCCAGTTATCAAGTTACCGGTCAAGTTAGGTCCAGTTACCGGATATTCTGCAGTTACTCCAATCGTGGTAAAAGATTATCTCGATGTCAAAGAGGGAGATGCGTGCTCCCTTTAGGAAACTGATCCAGTGACCAAGCGGACCGGTCAAGTTCGAAGGAGTACATGTGCATTGTAGTATTGGGAGTATTTGCATTGGTGAGTACCCGTAAGGTTTCTAATAGGCATAGTTTCGTTTTTGAGGTGTGTGACTTTGTTCTTTTCAAACGCTGTACTCCAAACACATGTACATAATGACTTGCACTTGAAATGAGCGCACCATTTGTGACTTGACAGCATGGTTAAAGGCCGCATCCTTACGAAGCTTTTTTAACGTCCCATAAAAGCTTTGTTTCTACAATCGCATTGGCGAAACATTTAAAATTCTGTTTCTGTGAATACACGAGACTAAAATAGGCGGCAAACAGGCAAAAGAATGGAGTTTTATCTTGCTCGTGCTTGATGACAGAACACCTAATTTTTGCATAATTCTTGTCTCATTCACATTGCTAATCAGTTGGAAAGTGAGTTCAAGGAATTCAGCTTATCTGATGTGTTATTAGAATTTGACTACTATGATGCAAGTGGATGTTCATCTAGACAAGTACATATATTTTGTCAGGATTTCCTTCATCAGTCATTGATTGAGGACTGCAATCTCTTAGTAGTTTCAAATCAGTTCTATGTTCACTTGACAAAAGGTTTGATGGGCATTCCACTGATTGACCTTTTTGTAATTAACATTACACTGAAGATGTGAGTGATCATTGCAATAAGAATGCTACTTAGGCAGTAGTGAAAATATAGCCTGAAAGAAATTCAGGCTTGTACGGAAACAAAAAAGAAATATTACCTCTGGCACCCAGGGTAGTTGAACCTATGACCTCTGCGATACTTGTGTAGTGCTCTACCAACTGAGCTAACAACCCGGCTCCCAGTT
>JAEMWC010000274.1:842500-895000 GCA_016490735.1 Pachyseris speciosa
GTGTCATGAGGTATGGGGGTTCTGGGTGCCTGCATAAAGCGAGTGTCATCTTCGATGAGTAGTATGAATTTTTTTCCTTTCAACCCTTATATTACACGTGATTTTGAAATGCCTTGAATGTAAAAGCTGTGTAATGAATATACAACCATGTAATCCATTAATACTGGAAGAACCGTGAGAAATCGAAACTCTACGATTCTGTTCCTCCCCCTCCCGAAAAAAACAAACAAACAAACAAACAAGAATGCCTGACCACAGGTTATCATGGAGATGGTATTTGCATCTTAATTGTCCCAACACCCGTTTGTTGTTAGGTTGGGACATCATTCTGTTTTTGTTGTATGCTGGGTTGGTGTATGAAAGGAATGGATGATTTTGAACTTGATAAGGTATTTATGTAAGTTATCTCTTTGAAAAAAGTGTGTAATAGTGGTATTAAAGGTTTGTTGTTGTCAACCTTCTCGGCTGATTTCATCAGTTCTGTTACCTTCATTGCAAGTTTCACATTTTTTCTCACTTCCTCAAGGATTTTTTTTGCCAAAGCCTTCTCATCCTTGGTTATAGAATAGGGATGACAACTGTATCCAAGGACAATTCCAGACATCAGCGAGAAGTAGCTAGCCCCACTTAGTTTAAGTTGGAGGCCATTTGCCTTTTGCATGGGACAATTTTTCCAACAATCAAATGTCATTAGGGATATTTATGTATATGAGCCTTCCATTAACCGATTGCTAGAAACTTCTTACACCAGTATAAGCATGTGGATGATTGTTTATCACTCTATTTCTGTTGCTTTTTTTTATGTAATGCAGTAAAATTGAAAATTAGTGTTATTTTTATTCTCTTATTAACAGGATGAATTGCCTCCTTCTTTTAAGTACTTTATTTTAATATTGTGTTTATTTTATTTTATCAGCTTCGCCAACTTCATATTAAATATACACAAACAAAACAAAGATATAGATTGCAGAAAACAGGCAGGGACACCGCAACAGCTTACGCCAATTACTGCGGGGCCGGGAGGAGAATAATTATGTACAATGGAGAGTGGGTGGTAGCTGTAGCCAATCACCATCCCTGAGACATTTGTTTTGTTTTCATGTTTTTGATGTAAACCCAGTGGTATTTTTGGACTTTGCATGTTGGTTTTCAGTTTGCGTCACACCAGGGTAATGTGTGGGTCAGGGTTTCTGCATCATGCCTGCAGTCAAAGTACCACATGGTACACAAAGTCAAAGTACCACACGTATCACACTGTTTTACAACATATAATTTCAACTCTGATAATGGTTTCTTTTTCTTGTATCTCTTTTTACTAGGAATTGTAAACTGTCATTCCTGATTTGTATTAAAGAAACTTGGATTGTGAAGAAGAGCAACTACATGTACTCAGTTCTTTGTAACTTTGTCCTCTTGTTTGAGGGTGCCCACTCATTATCATTGTAGATGGCAGTGAAGATGTCATCAAAACGCCAGGCGCAGTGGACTCACAAAACGTTTCCATTTCATCTGGATTGTATAGGTGCTTCCCTCCAGTGGAATAATGTTTCACCAATGATTTATGAAACTGGTGCACAAGAGTGCTAAATGTTGTGTCTCCTTTATAACAGTAATGAAAAGTAGTATTACTTTGTATTATAGGTAAACATAGGTAGGTAGGTTGGTAGGTAGGTTTATTTCACAAATACGTGGCAGCCCTCTAAGGGGCTGAATTGCGTATTTACAGTAATTGTAATAGAATATCTAATAATACGACAAATGTAAGAATAATAATAAGCCTAAAAGTGAAATTGAATACTGCAGAATGATAAAAACTATTATCAAAATTAATAAAACTATATTTATATAATATCATGCTCAATACAAGATTTCATTAAGAATGTATCCCTGAATCTATTTGTTTTCCACCTTGGTGTTTCAAACCGCCTGCATCGTCTTAGAGAATAAGACGACTTGTGGGCTGAAGGTAAAAGATTTCTTCGCCCTATACTCTTATCATTTAAGATAGAATTAAAAGTCTTCTTACAAATATTTTCATTGTAACGTTCAATACTTGGTAATTCAGTGCTGACTAAAGCATCGCTGTAGTCTATCCCCGGGAAAATAATAGCTAGTGCCCTTTTCTGGACACGCTCCAGTTCCGTCTTGAGATACAATGGCAGCGAGTAATAGAACACCGGTACCGCATAGCTAAGTACAGATCGAATGCACGTCCAATGGAATAATACTAATTCACTTGTCGGGAGTCTCGCCCTCTTTAGCTGCACCAGAAAATACAAACGCTTAGAGGCCTTACATTATTTCTTTTCAATTTTCACCACCAGTAAGTTGATTTTGTAGCAAGAGTATCATCAATGTGTTGACCTCATGAGAACATACATTTAAAGATTTGTCAGGTTAATTTCTATACTACACTGGGATTGGGACTGAGGGCCTGATTACATGACAAATTTCAGCCCACGCTGAAATATAAGCCATCTTATATTTCATAGTAAACAACCTCTCTGGGCATGCTCATGTTGCCTTTTCAGCCCAAGCTGAAATTCCATTTCGATTTACATGGACATTTTGTGGATTTTTCAGCCCGTTTGCCCTGGCTGAAAATCCTAAGCCGGGCTAGGATTATCAGCCAGGGCTGAAACCTCCATGTAATCGCCACTTCAGTTCATTTTAAGAGGGTTTATTCCAGAACCCAGGCTGAAATTCGTAACCACCCCCTTAGAGTGGCTCAAACTATGTGATATAAAATAGGAACTGTTACTGTTATTTTTGGAAGGGACAACTTATGTTGCTAAACACATGGACGATTGTCATTATATCTAATCTCCTTTTGAAAAGTGTACCTCTAAGTTTCCTTTGAAGCATGATGTTTTCTTTTAATTCACTGTTCAGTTCATCTTTTTGTTGTTGTTTTTCCATCAAGTGTATATTTTGCCGAGTTATTTCTGTTGGCAAAAATTAATATCTATCCATCAAGTAATGATCTGTTTGCAATTTTTGCGGCAACTGTAGATGACCACACCTTTTATTCTATTCTATTACAATAATGTTGCTGTGGATATTAAAGAAATCTTGTTTTTTTTATATTTAGTGTTGATTTGTGGTGTTCCTTTGCCCCAGGGTGGGGGATTCTGATACTTTTGACAATTATTTTTGCCCGGGGGTGGGGATTTTGATAATTTTTTTCAGAAAATGTCAAAATCCCGACCGTTTGCCTGACATCCCCCCCCCCCCCCCCACTGATAGGTGCATTATTTGAGGTGTTTCAATAGGGGAAATATGTTTTACTGCAAGTAAGAATCCAGTCTAAATTCAGTTCAGCATCTTTTAAGGGGGCTACTAAAACACTGACAAAACACTGAGGTCTGTAACTCTTTTCCATCCAACGTCACACATGTGACAATAAATACTGCTTCCCTTTTATGTTTTTTTTCTTGTTTAAAATTTGTCAGACTTTCATAATAATTGTGTGAATAGGACCAACTGTGTTTTTGCCATCATTAAAGCTAAAAATAACGACTACAATACCAGAATTCCGCTGCATATCACCGATCGTTTAACACCAAAGCCCAAAATGCTTGTTTTTTGGCCAAGAGAATAACACCAAAATTTAAATATTTTTGTGGCAGATGTTGCATCGATGAGTATTTTTAGAGGTCAAAGCTAACCCACATTGCCTCGTTAGGTCCCGGAATCCACTTGCAGAAAGACAGACAGGTTCCATATCGGGCTAGTACTTGGTGTAAGACCCCCACATTATGTCCCGAGCTACTGCCCCTGCATGTCCTTTGATGTAGTGACTTGGTGTAAGAACCCCACATTACGTCCCGAGCTACTGCTCCTGCATGTCCTTTGATGTATTAAGTAAGCTGTAGTAGTTGTATTAGCTGTAGTAGCTGTAGTATCCAGGGTTACTGTACCTGCCGAGGCGAGACAACTCGCCTCCCCGAGTGGGTGGTAGAACTTTTCAACGTTTTCGTTTCCATCCCTTTCTCGTGGAAAGGAGAAAGCTTCAACAATAGCCACATGCAGCTCTTGACTGCCTTTTTCTTCTGTTTAGGTTTACAGCTTTTATCCCAGCCAACCCGAAGCGGGGCGAGTTTGTTCGTCATGCCAATGCTGCTCTTCAAAAACAGGGCCATGGCGGTCTTGTGTGTTCTTTGAGTGAGAACATGTTCAAAGCAATTTTGGTTGAAAAAATCAACGCCTTTCTTGAGAGCGACGACTACGTTTCCCGCATTGGTACCACGACCAAAGGGAAAACAACTGACCTGCTAGAAGGGAACGTTTTTGTGTTATCGGAAGAGGTAGGATTAAATGACTTTACCTTTAACCTTTCAAGAAACACAGTTGCAAAATATAGACTGAAAATGACTCAAATGGAACTGTACTTATTGAAAGAATTGTGTAGGTGACCAAGACACTAACCTTCTCTTATGAATCGAAGTTCGGCTAGCGATTCCTTATAACAATGTAGTTGAAAACCTGTTTAGGCTAGATTTCAAAACAGGTTCTTATTTTATCAAATAGATTTTTAGTTACACTCAGTATAGCTTTTTATTATATATAAAGCGAGAATTTTAGGCAATAAACCTTGCATATAGAATTCTATTTGTGCTATATTTTCACATGTGAAGAAAGCGATACGTCCAATCAGCTTCTCGTACAGCATATTTCACATGTGAAAATATAACCAATCACCGTCCAGAGAAGAATCGCTCAGCTAATCAGAGCAAAGCACTCAAATGGCTTCCGAGAAGCGCGGGCTTCAACTCAGCGCCCGCTCGAAGTTTGTGTTTCAAAAACATGGCTTCGGCTTCCCGTTTTGTTCCACTGGATTTACCGTTAAATTATTTTATTGGGACGCAATCGAACAAAAACAAGGGGCGAACATTCAAGGAGGAACATTCAACATTTCTATAAACAGTGTAAGTCAACAGAGTGCGAATTTGTTGTTGCACAGCGCGAAGCGCCGCCATCACATGATTGAATCTGACAGCCGGATGAAGGACAAGCGAAAACATTTCATTCTTTGTATTTACAAATTCTCCCGTATTTTTCAGTTATTCTAAATAGGAAGTGATATTTAAGCTTGTGTAGCCTCTTTGTCTACTTGTTGCTGTTCTGGAAACCGGACATGTTTTTTTTTTTTTGTATTACGCTCGGTCATGTAGATCAGTCTTGAATTTTTGCTGTTCTTCATGTAAGCTTATTGAATCGGGAAAAACAAAACTGATTTCAAGTATAGGTTTAATTCTCATTATATATATAATAAACAAATTACAGCATAGAAAGTGCTTTGTACGAATTTTTATTCACTCGTTGCAAAACTTTGGAAAACTCACTCGTTCGCTGCGCTCACTCGTTCGTTTTCCCAAGTTTTGCAACTCGTGAATAAAAGTCCGTACGTCGCACTTTCCATGCCGCAATCAATATAAAGTGCATATAGGGTCTGTATACGTGCATATATTGTCATTTTGGAGATAATTTGTGAATGACATACCACACCAATAAAAAATAAGTCGTTTTTTTCTTATGAAAATAAAAACTTATTTAAGAACCTGTCTAGCCTAATTTCCTGGTAAACACTATTTATATAAGCACATGTTTAGGCTAACTTGGAAAAATCCAGGTTCTTTATACACGCAGGTTTTTCCCAAAGACCCCTTTATAACATGTCAGTACACTTAACCATATCATTTAATATCATTTTTTCCTAGTATATACCATTTATTATTTACTATGATTTCACAGGTACACGTTGATGAACATGGGAATTTGTTGGACCAAGCGGATCATAAATTCGCCTATGTACCTACACAGAAAGATGGCAGGGAAGACAGGGTGAAGACCCCATTTAGTGCACAGCCTTTAAAGGACATCCTACCAGTAAGTCTAGTATACATATTCAGAACTTTATACGGTTCAATTGATTTCTAAGCAAGGGATGATTTTTAACTTTCTATTAAAATGGGATATTTTATTTTGAATCGCATTGCAGACAGCTAAAATGATTTTTAAGCAAAATATTGGGGCAATGCTTTTATCTATAGCCTGTGTGGTTATGGGCATTCATGCGGACTTCATAAGAAGCACGTTTGATGGCTGTCAGGTGTCTGTGTTTGTGGGGAAGTCAGGCAGGGGAAAGACATACAGTCTGAAGATAGGTGTTGCACTTCTTGGTAAGTTGCTCATAAAGCGTTTCAGTGAGTACGAAAATGACTAATAAATCATCAACCATAATCTAGGCTCTGCCCCCCCCCCCCCCTCCCGGGATGTTACTCCCTATAATAATGGTCTATACGGGGAGGCTCCACCCGAAGGGGTACCTTTTCCATGCTTCAGGTATATGAAAGGGTAGGGATTTCACGAGTCGAAGTATATTAAAGTATAGGGAATTCTCTATTTAGGTATTTAAAAGGACCTTTCATTGAAATATTTCGAACACACACACACCTTATGACTGTATTGTTCCAATCGGAGGTATTCGAAAGGAGTACCATTTGTCAATGGAAGGTATACGAAAGGGTATCTTTTCTGTCAAAAATGGTATATAAAAAAGGGTAAGGGGTCGGACATCGGAGAGGAGCCTCCCCGTATTAAATTTATTTTAGTTGCCCCCCTCCCCCGCCCAAGGGGCTGTGCTAAGTGGTTTAACTCTAACACAATTTTGCTCAACAGCCAGCTGACCTCCGATTGGTTCCAACCGCATAGATTCGTATCAATAGGATGACCGCCAATGTTCCACTGACCCTCACGTTAACTTGTGTCCAGGTTTTTAAGATCAGTCAATCCGGATTTCATAAGCCTTACCCTTAATTTAATTCTAATGTTTCACAAAAATTGTGTATTGTTCCTGTTTTATTAGGTATGCTGAAGCACATCACAAAAACTACCTCAAAGGAAGCTATTTTGAAAGCCGGTAGTGCAAATGCCACGGGGGTATTCATAGACGACCCCCAAAACATCGGCAACTTGAGCGATGTTTTCGTCGATTTTTACTCATTTTTCACGAAATCAACCATTGTACGGAGTACAGAAGAGGTGCATTCAGCACTTATTCTGACTCGAATGAAGTTGTGAAGGCAACAGCAAGGTACGGTTAGGATTTAGATTTCAAGGTTATTTTCACTCAAAATATTGTTACGATCAGATGATAAGGCGTGTCGCATCAAATAATAAACGACAACCAAAGAAATGAAAATAATAATGAATCGCAGGAGTTCTTTAGAGCGTTTTCATTCACGTGACTAGCAGCCATATTGGTTTTCAGAAAGAAAAGAAAGTATTTGCATAAAAATATATTTCAATTCTCATAGGTTTAGTTTGGAACACCCACATGGCCGTGGTTTCTTTGTTTTGAGACGCCAACATGGCCGCCGTGACGTCATTTGAAAACACTCTTTTGAGGCTTTAAGGAATCTATTCGTCAATAACAGAAGGAAATATAAGAAGGAAGTTGACCCTGTAGAAGACGCCTCTTTTGGAAAAACTTGTTATGTTTCGAAAAGTTAAATTTCGTTTGCCTTCTCGTGCGTCCAAACAGGCTAGCTCAGTCTTGATGATTATTTCGCACAAACCACTTAATAGAACTAGCTCTTAGAAGCTATACTTTATGTCTTCCAGGGAAATAAGACGGATCGTGTATGTGCCCTTCCTCGGAGATTCCATCAGGGGGATAACGGCAGAAGAAATTTCTGCACATATTTCCTTGAAAAGTTACATCAATTCAGGCAACCTCTCCGCTGTTATTGGTGACTTGATAGCGTTGGGAAAAACCTTTACGGAGACGGGAGTCAGAGACATTACTGACGAGTACATCGGCAATGTTGCCCCCTTTCTCGAGGGAGCAATAAGTGACGGTGTCCCCTCGCATGCAATCGTCTTATGGTTCGCTAAAGAGGTACGATAACACATTTTATTCATAAGATATCTGCGATATTGTCTACATTACCACACAATGTTTCTGATCAGGCAGTTATACACTCTCACAGGATTCTCCGATAATTCTAGTCTCCATTAAGATCTTTGTCATGTTCAATCTTTGTGCAGAAATCGAATATCTCAATTTAAAATTTCAATAGCTGGAAGGTGGTGGAAGGAGGGTGTGGCCGGCAAAACTTTCCACGAGGAGTAGAGAGCAACTATAAAAAAACACTCCTTTGAAAATGACTTGTTAACAATGTCCTAAGTTCCCGCACAATCCACAAAATTAATATTTCTCTTCTTTGCTAGATGATACCATTACCTGATTCACTTAAAGATACTTAAGTCATGCTGTGAGCAGTAGCCTTGTGGACTTGTATAGAATTGACTTATTATAAAATTAGAACTGATGAGGACACTGAAAACGATAAGTAATTTCAAGCCAAAATTCATTTCAGATTTGCGACATCCTTTCTTGTGATTATGACGATGTGGAGAACTACTTCGCGTCTACGGTTGCACCATTTGTGGTTAAATATCACAACCTAAGCTTGGAGAAAGACCAATTGCCTGACGTGAAATTGCCCACACAAACCAACCTATTAGAACGTTTCTTTAACGACATAGGAACCTTTGCAAAAAAAATCCAGTACAGAAGAGGTAAGAGCAAATAAACCTGATCTGAATTTTACCACGATTTAAAGAGTCACTGTCACGTAATTTGGGTCTGAACCCAAACATGTGGTTGCAAAGTGTAACGCTGAAAAAAATTATGCACTTTTCCTGTGAAATACTAAATGTGTCGTTGAAACTATTTGCGGTTGTCTATGGCCACAGATGACGAAGAGGAGAAGGCATTGCAACTTGAAAAAAGTTAGTTTAACGTTTTTCAAGTGTCGTCATTGTGACCAGAAAAAATTGCCATAAAATGACACTACTTCCTTTTCCGTCCAAGAAATAATTAGGAATCTACTTCTTCGTGTCAGACGGGCCAATCGCGTAATAGAAAAAGTACTTCCTCGCAATTAGAACAACTTATGACAAGAATTGCCGTGACAGTGCCCCTTTAATATTGCAGGTCTAACTTAATCCATTAGTGAGGAGTTAGGTTAATTCGCCAGTGGAAAGCGTATTCGAGGGGTCAAAGTGCCCTAAGCTTGTACCGCTGCAATTCAACAGGAAATACAATATATGGTTAATCTACATTTTGAAGTAGGGAAAGTGCCGATACGTGCCTTTGAGTAACGAAACTTCACAGAAAGAGAATGCTATGACAGGCGGTTGCAGATACTTTGTTTCTATCATGAAATAACATTTTCGGGTATAATCTATCTATAGATTTGTTCACTTATCCTAGCCACAAATATGCAGAGCGAAATGCAGCTGATTTACTCGCACCTTACATTCCATCTCGTCAGCTACGTTCATCATCCAAAAATTTTCTTGTTGTTCCTCATTTTAATTTGTGGACATACGGTGCAAGATCTTTTTCTGTGACAGCCCCCACCCTCTGCAGCACTCTACCGTCCGACATTAAGAACAGCTCTTTAAACGTAAAACTTTCTAATTTTACTACTTTTTGCTCTTGTTACGCGCTTTTAAACGTCAAGGATACTAGGCCTATATAAATATAATAATAATAATAATAATAATTATTATTATTATTATTATTATTATTATTATTACTATTATTATTATTATTATGATGATGATGATGATGATGATGATGATGATGATGATGATGATGATGAAAAAACAGAAGGTTGTAACTCGTGTTTTACGTACTAAGCGATCTATAATTCGTGCCTTAGATGATAGTCTTTCAACAATGAAACACTTCATTTTAGACCCCAGAAAACAGGTTTCTTATCCACGAATTCTACACTAATTTGTCGGGGCTTGACTGTTATCATTCACTTCACCTGGGACTCTACTATGTACCTTTAATTGTATCAGTTTATAAGGCACTAGGTTCTCTTTTATTTTTTATTGCAACAATTTTGGTAGGTGAAAGTCGTTATCAGCCTTGGCAGGACGGACAATGTTCCTTGTTTGGTTGTGCAGCCAGCTTTTTTCGAAAACAGTGTATCCCAGAACTCGGATGTTAGCACGATACTGAGAAAGGAAAAAAAGGGGAAAAGCCAGTGCAGGAAACTACATGGTAAAAACGTACGGGTGACGTATGTATACCAAACTGCATTTGGTGAAGAGCTGGACACCATCATTGAAGGTAATCAATTCTCATTCCATGAGTACTACAATTGAAGCTGTAATGTTAATTAATCTGAAAAGTACAAATAGATTGATTGAAAGAACAGGATGAGTTTGAGATTAAAGTATAAACGTACGAGTCGCATCATTGAGCCAAAAAGGTGAAATGAATAAAACCAATAGATTCAAAATGTACTCTGATAACGCCCAAAGAGCGTCAAAGGGTGGTAAGAACATCAGTCCCATTACTCAGTCTGCGGTTTGTTGCGAACTTTTTTGTTCATACTTGGTTTTGACGTCAACCATGTGTTATCAGGGTACACACGCACGATGTAATGGAATCTAGTTGTATGGCAGTTTTACAACTATGTCTTTAATCGAATTGAAGCGACTTTGTGCTGTATGCCTCTGTTGAAATGTCACTGCCTAACCCTAACTCTAACCCTAGCCCTAATTTTAACCCTAACTCTAAACTTAACAATAACCCTAAATCTTTTGAGTGCTGTTTTCAAGTCGGACAAAATCTACGCGCGCTGGCTTAAGGTTAACCAAGGTTGCTGTGTGCTGTTTTTAAGTCAACCCAGAATGTTGCGCACTGTTTTCCAGCTAAGGAAGCTTCTTGAGCACTATCAGTAAGTAAAACACTGGTAATAAGTGCTGCATTTAAAAAAGTCGACCATTTCCAAGTCGGATGGGCATCTTGTGGGCTGTTTATGAGTCAAAAAGGCACATTGGGCATAAAGAATACCCTTGGGCATTACTTCATGCATGTTAATAAGGCAGACATATGAAGGGCTGAGGGCATAAACTGCCTATGTGTAGTTTTAGGTGTTTCTTTTTTTGCATACGTTATTTCTCGAAAACGAAAAAGAAATCGGTGAAAAAAAAAATACGGGACAATGTTTTTGAATCAAAATGCAGTTCACATGCAAAAATTTGGACAAATCCAAGCGAACTAAAAAAAAACGGCCGAAAATTACAGATAGGCAGTTTATGCTCTCAGCCCTTCAATTTAATATAACCCTGGAAAAAGTCCGAGCTCCAGAAGGGATTTGAATAATATGATCTATAATTTTATCATTGTTCCTCATTTCCACCCTTCATGTTCTTACAGTAGTATATTAATACGTGATAGGTACCAGCTTGTGATACTATCAATAAGCAGAATTTAATATGCCAAAAATTTTGGGCTGCAAATTTTGTCCCTTTGATTGGATATCAATAATTGGCATTGTTTCTCCTTGTTTGAATACATGTAAGTTATTTCAGATTTCAAAGTTGGTATTTTTGTTGTTACTTTTTTCCTGTGAGGGGTCTGCAGGGTTTCTCTTGAGTGATCAATAGGGATTATCTAGCATCCCCACCACATTTATACAAAGTGGAAACTGAGAAGTCCCATTGTCTTGTTCTTTGTTTGTGTAATTAGATGATTATGCCTACATTGTACCATGAAAGTGATGATGAATTGCAACCAATGATAGGAGCATCGATTGGTAAGAAAGATTAAATGATTAGATTTCTTTAATAATGGTGTAGGTGCTGTAAATTATATAGCTACTCAATGTGAAATATAGGGTTTGATTCTAGGTATTGATTCAGCACTTTAGATTTCATGAGTACAGTGGAACCCTGTTAATACGGACACCAATAAGGGACATGCCAAAGTGCCCCGTTATGCGAGTGTCCATATCAAAAGGGCTCATCGTGGGTTTCATATGTTAAAAGGGATTTGGATGATGGAAAACCTCAAAGCAGCCAGATGCCACTAAGCATTGATTACCTGACTGCAAGAATGATAATTAAATTCTTGCGCAACAATTTAAAAACCCACTCTGGCAAAAAAAAAAAAAAAAAAACGAGATACTAGGGCAAACTCAAAAAATGAAGAATGACTCTTTCCCTACACTCAGTTGAGCTCTCGACCATAGATATTCCGCAGTTTGCTGATAGCCACATTTTGTTAATCAGCCTGTGACAATAATCAGCTTCTGAAAGCTATCTCTTTTCATACCATGAGAGAAACTAGGACCTCAAGAAAGAAAGAAGAAGAAAAAAGAAAGAAAAAAGTAATGTTAAAAAAATGTTGTTAAATTCTTTTTGTAACCCCCCCCCCCCCCCAAAAAAAAAGAAAATTCCATGCCCCATTTTTTCAACCACACCCCAAAATTAAAAGCCCTTTTTAGACAGTTGATAAGACCAAACCAGTTTAAAAATAATAAACTGGTTTGAAAAAAATAAACTAGTTTGAAAAAAGTGAACTGGATTGAAATAAATAATTTCAACCAAAACAAAATTTCAGCCACAACAGATATACACATAAAGATGTCATGAAAGGCTGGCTGGAAAGACAGTTGAGGTACATGTATGCCAGTTGTTCAGAAAACACGTACAATGTAACTGTTCACTTCAGTTTGGGACCGTTTGGACCATGAAACTTTTATTTTTGTTGCAGATGTTGTTGAGTACTCTTAAATATGGAAGAGGTCAAGATTGTGTAATATTCACTTTTCTCCCACACCTGTCTGTCTGTTTCTCAGTGAAAGGAGAGTGGTTGTATGGAGGAGAAAGGAGAGAGGAAAACATCAATGGCTTCAGTGGCCACTTGCACAAGTCTAGTAATAATTTTTCATGTAATTATTTTTTTGTAGGCTGAAATTAAGAGAAAGTGGGGTAAGAAGGTGCCACTACTTTTAACAAAGGAGGTCAAAGAAGCAATCAACGAAGTGAAGTTGGCATTAATCAAGAAAACCCCTCCCTATATGCAGCAACTGGAAGTGGTTCATTAGGTCATTTGAGACCATGGGAGTGCATTCATGAAGAAGGTCATCACTAGTGATGTGTTAAACCTGGAAAAACCTGAAGCTGTAACAAGTACCAGGCTACAAAAATATGTAGCTACTGTATCACAAATCGTGGACCTTCAGGAGAATGAACTTGATTAGTTTGCTCGCCATTTAGGCCATGAAATCTCTGTCCACAGGGAGTATTACAGGTTACATGAATCAACCATTGAGCTCGCAAAATTGGAAAGATCCTTACCATGGTTGATGAGGGAAAAACAAGGCATTGGGCTGGGAAATCCATAGATGCTATTGACCTTGACAGAGCCATTGATCCAATTGCAGGTAGGTTTAAAGGCGTTTTGCCATCAGGAAACCCAGATTCAATCCTTAGTCAGGGCTTCTGATGCAGCTTAAGTATTTTCTGGCATGTAAAGTGACAACATTAAGTTATAAAGTGTTGGTGTGATTTCATCATGTGCGACTATTAAATTTACCAAAGGAACCAACTGTCAGTTGTTGCTCATTGAGTTACCTACAGTGGAACCTCTGTTAAGAGGACACCCTCAGAATGAAGGGTAATAATTTCAATGGAGGCTTGCTAGTATCATGTCTTTTGAGATGAAGCTATTATTGGACCTTTGCCTCTTGGAGACTCAACTTATTTTTATTTTAAATGACTGTGACTATATCATCACTCACAGCTATGTTATGAACTCCCCGCTGTAAGAGCGTTGAGAATTTTAAATGTGCTGACAAATACTTTGCTATTATTGTTATTGTTATTATTATTATTATTATTATTATTATTATTATTATTATTATTATTATTATTATTATTATTATATGAACTAACAAAATGACCAGCTCCCAGTTGGCTTGTTAGCTCAGTTGGTAGAGCACTGCACCGGTATCGCAAATGTCATGGATCCGACCCCGTACAAGCCTGAATTTTTCAGACTATTATCAGTACTGCTGAAGTAGTGTACACAACTCCAATGATCCCTGTCATCTTCATTTATTTTATTTTGCTGTTTCATTCCTTATACTTCATTAATTCAGATGACAGGGATTCTGAATCAAACGAAGATATTGATGCTGGTATGGAACCACATAGTTTCAGTAGACAACAACAAGGAAGGGTGAGTGGACATTCTGTGTGTTATGTCCCTTAATGGTTTGGTTCCTTTGCAAGAAATTACACTTAGTTATTGATACTTTATTACTTTTTCTTCCCTTTTGACCTGCTGGTAAAACAACTTTCAGCAGTTCTTCAGGTTACTCTGAAAAACGGCTGGGAGGATAATTATTATTTTCTGTATTGGCCTCATGGTAACAGCATTGTTTCTTTCAAATCAAGGGCAGCACCTGAAACATCAGTGCGAAAAGAGAATGGTATATTGAGTTTTATACCATGCCATAGAAAATACAGCCAATCAGAATGCAGGAAAGCCGTTGTATATTCGTCAGTATTCCATCGAACCTTCCCATCGATCAATGCAATTCAACAGTATCACACCCAACCTTCCCATCGTGCTTTGAGATTGCCGCTCAAGCTGGCCTTGCTGGCAACTATGAAATATTTATGCAACCCTTTCTCGTGGTATACCGTGGAATATCCCACTTGTAACTTGTATTTTCTTTGCATACACACTCCTCTAAAGGCTCCTGTGTATACCAAGAAAATACAAGTGACTCGTGGTATATTCCATGGCATACCACTCGAAAGCGTTGCATAACTAGTATATATAAGTATGCGAGAATTTTTCAGAACACAAGAGAAGCGCCCAGAGAAGCTGTAAACCATAGGCGAGTGCTTCTTGTGCACTTCTTAAAAATTTCCAAGTGCTTGCATTACTCAACAACTTACGAGGAACAAGGTTTTTGTTTCTTTTATTGAATGTCCTAGAGCTTCCTAGAGATTTGGGCAAGACTTCAAACCGAAAGTCAATGATGAAATTTTATGACACTCTTCCCACTCCCCCTCCCCCCTCAGACTTATTTATTGTTTGTACATTATTTTCTTTATAACATGTCCAGAGATTTGAAAGTGTACACTGGGTGCTTGCTTCTGTTGAGATAATTGTAATGCACCTTTTTCGACCAATATACATGTATCATCCTAACTTTTTACACTGTATTTCAGGTTTATATTCAAGTGTTTAAAAGTGTGACTTTGCTCTGGAAGAAAGAACTTTGTGCTTTCAATCTTAGTATGTTGCTGCTTTCATAGTAAACGCCCGTTTTTTTTAAACGAATGATATGCAGTTTCCTCTTGAAAAGACTTCTCATTGGTAGATGAACTTATTTCGTTCAGTTGTTCCATTCCTAGAAGATCACCATGTTTCCAGGGATTCTGGATCAGGAGAATACAACATAGTCCACATCAGCAGGAAATTTTTCAGCTCAGTGGTGTTTTTCATTTATTGTTAAAATGTGTCTTCCCCCGCCTTTTACCTTAGAGTACACAGCACTTGCACTTCCCGCTGGAAGGTCGAGAGCTGAACTCTGTGTACAGAGTTTTTTAAAACTTTGCAGTAAGATGAATCTTGATATGCTGATTGCAATTCAATGATAAAAAACGGGAGTCGTCTGACTCGTTTTTGAGTTACAGACACATAAAGCCAAAATTAAGTGTGTCTCTAAGGGGCTGTACTGTTACTATGGTATGGTTATAATTGTAAAATTTTTTGACACCAAGTTCAAGGAAACAAACGAAAAATTATGGGAGCATCAATCCATCACAGAGTTGGTGTTTAAAAATAACGAAACCATTTAGAGCCACTTTAAACTAAATGCCTGTTTCAGTTGAAGAGGTCCAGTGTTCCCTCATTTATTGTTTACTGGCTTTCTTTACAGTAACGATCAGTTAATTCTAGGAAATCACATGGGGCATCAGCATCAAAACAGAGTGGTATGTGTGATACTCGTTTCTACTAATTATCAAGCCCTGACCTGTCTCTCTGGTTTAGCAAATTTAAGTTTAATGCCAGGAAGAGACATCAGAGCCAATACACAACTTTGAGTTGTCGCTGTTTGCAGCCTACAAGGTTGCAGTGTCAGGTGAAGAACAGGACTGTGGTCTTGGTGCTTTAATCATGTTTTATTCTTTCAACAGGTATGACTAAAAAACAGAAGAGACCAAAGCAAAAGAGAACATTGGTACGTTGGCTAACATTTCTGTGCTTAGCTATTTCCATTTTGATTTGAGACTTTATCATAAAGTGATGATGATGATGATGATGATGATGATGATGATAACGATGATGATTGTGTCTTATTATGTCGTATAGAAAACGGGAATGATTCCAACAGTTTGTAATGTTGTCAGCAGTAATATCTCTGATATTTCCGTATTCTAATAAGGTGTTGTCGGTGCGCACAAGAAAAGGAAGCCACATAATCTTTGGACAAAAGAGATATTATGATGATGATGATGATGATGATGATGATGATGATGATGATGATGAAAAAACAGAAGGTTGTAACTCGTGTTTTACGTACTAAGCGATCTATAATTCGTGCCTTAGATGATAGTCTTTCAACAATGAAACACTTCATTTTAGACCCCAGAAAACAGGTTTCTTATCCACGAATTCTACACTAATTTGTCGGGGCTTGACTGTTATCGTTCACTTCACCTGGGACTCTACTATGTACCTTTAATTGTATCAGTTTATAAGGCACTAGGTTCTCTTTTATTTTTTATTGCAACAATTTTGGTAGGTGAAAGTCGTTATCAGCCTTGGCAGGACGGACAATGTTCCTTGTTTGGTTGTGCAGCCAGCTTTTTTCGAAAACAGTGTATCCCAGAACTCGGATGTTAGCACGATACTGAGAAAGGAAAAAAAAGGGGAAAAGCCAGTGCAGGAAACTACATGGTAAAAACGTACGGGTGACGTATGTATACCAAACTGCATTTGGTGAAGAGCTGGACACCATCATTGAAGGTAATCAATTCTCATTCCATGAGTACTACAATTGAAGCTGTAATGTTAATTAATCTGAAAAGTACAAATAGATTGATCGAAAGAACAGGATGAGTTTGAGATTAAAGTATAAACGTACGAGTCGCATCATTGAGCCAAAAAGGTGAAATGAATAAAACCAATAGATTCAAAATGTACTCTGATAACGCCCAAAGAGCGTCAAAGGGTGGTAAGAACATCAGTCCCATTACTCAGTCTGCGGTTTGTTGCGAACTTTTTTGTTCATACTTGGTTTTGACGTCAACCATGTGTTATCAGGGTACACACGCACGATGTAATGGAATCTAGTTGTATGGCAGTTTTACAACTATGTCTTTAATCGAATTGAAGCGACTTTGTGCTGTATGCCTCTGTTGAAATGTCACTGCCTAACCCTAACTCTAACCCTAGCCCTAATTTTAACCCTAACTCTAAACTTAACAATAACCCTAAATCTTTTGAGTGCTGTTTTCAAGTCGGACAAAATCTACGCGCGCTGGCTTAAGGTTAACCAAGGTTGCTGTGTGCTGTTTTTAAGTCAACCCAGAATGTTGCGCACTGTTTTCCAGCTAAGGAAGCTTCTTGAGCACTATCAGTAAGTAAAACACTGGTAATAAGTGCTGCATTTAAAAAAGTCGACCATTTCCAAGTCGGATGGGCATCTTGTGGGCTGTTTATGAGTCAAAAAGGCACATTGGGCATAAAGAATACCCTTGGGCATTACTTCATGCATGTTAATAAGGCAGACATATGAAGGGCTGAGGGCATAAACTGCCTATGTGTAGTTTTAGGTGTTTCTTTTTTTGCATACGTTATTTCTCGAAAACGAAAAAGAAATCGGTGAAAAAAAAAATACGGGACAATGTTTTTGAATCAAAATGCAGTTCACATGCAAAAATTTGGACAAATCCAAGCGAACTAAAAAAAAAACGGCCGAAAATTACAGATAGGCAGTTTATGCTCTCAGCCCTTCAATTTAATGTAAACCCTGGAAAAAGTCCGAGCTCCAGAAGGGATTTGAATAATATGATCTATAATTTTATCATTGTTCCTCATTTCCACCCTTCATGTTCTTACAGTAGTATATTAATACGTGATAGGTACCAGCTTGTGATACTATCAATAAGCAGAATTTAATATGCCAAAAATTTTGGGCTGCAAATTTTGTCCCTTTGATTGGATATCAATAATTGGCATTGTTTCTCCTTGTTTGAATACATGTAAGTTATTTCAGATTTCAAAGTTGGTATTTTTGTTGTTACTTTTTTCCTGTGAGGGGTCTGCAGGGTTTCTCTTGAGTGATCAATAGGGATTATCTAGCATCCCCACCACATTTATACAAAGTGGAAACTGAGAAGTCTGAAGAGATGAACAGTTAATAGGCCATCCCATTGTCTTGTTCTTTGTTTGTGTAATTAGATGATTATGCCTACATTGTACCATGAAAGTGATGATGAATTGCAACCAATGATAGGAGCATCGATTGGTAAGAAAGATTAAATGATTAGATTTCTTTAATAATGGTGTAGGTGCTGTAAATTATATAGCTACTCAATGTGAAATATAGGGTTTGATTCTAGGTATTGATTCAGCACTTTAGATTTCATGAGTACAGTGGAACCCTGTTAATACGGACACCAATAAGGGACATACCAAAGTGCCCCGTTATGCGAGTGTCCATATCAAAAGGGCTCATCGTGGGTTTCATATGTTAAAAGGGATTTGGATGATGGAAAACCTCAAAGCAGCCAGATGCCACTAAGCATTGATTACCTGACTGCAAGAATGATAATTAAATTCTTGCGCAACAATTTAAAAACACACTCTGGCAAAAAAAAAACAAAAAAAAACGAGATACTAGGGCAAACTCAAAAAATGAAGAATGACTCTTTCCCTACACTCAGTTGAGCTCTCGACCATAGATATTCCGCAGTTTGCTGATAGCCACATTTTGTTAATCAGCCTGTGACAATAATCAGCTTCTGAAAGCTATCTCTTTTCATACCATGAGAGAAACTAGGACCTCAAAATGACTTTTATAGTTCAAGAAACGTTGAGAAAATTGAAGGACAGTGACAGCTGTTTTAGGTCATCTTTTACATTTTTGTAAAAAATTTTATTGGTAGCATTAATTATAAGGTCATGGTTAATCTTTTGCGTCCTGAAAGAAAGTTGCTGAAATTACCCAAACGTTATATATATATATATATATATATATATATATATATATATATATATATATATATTATTGGGACAACTTGTTTCAGTACATGTATGTCACAGTGTTTTATTAGTATTACAACAAAGACTAGCCTGCGTGCAGACGTCTCCTATTTCCTTTGATGCATGCGGAAAAGGGATGTCTGCGAAACAGCGTCGCTAATCGTGTTCCAGTTTCCTGCTGTTTTCCAAGGATCTTGGGAAAGAAATGTGATTGGTAGCCAGATAGTGGTCTTTGTTCAAGTGAACTCTGATTGGTCTTTTTCTAAAACAGATTTTATAATGTATGCATGCATTATGCTGCCCAAATTTAGCGGGGTTTTCCATTTCAAATGGATCAAAACATACAATGTTTACTGTGATTTTCAGCCATTGAAAAGTTGAGGGCCCGAAATCTTGTACAAGGTCACAGAGCATTTACATGTACATGTAATGTTTACCAAGAAATTCTCTCTCTTCAGTTCACTGTGGATCCAACATCAGCTTATATTTCAAAACAGTGTCTCAGGAAACTCAGTGCAAAACCGACATAAACTTCCCAACAACTTGCAAAAAATTGACAAGGAGATTTTTGAAGATTACCGTCGCAAATCTTTTAAAACAGGAGCATCGGCTTCTCCTGAGAAACAAATTCTCCTAGATGAATCTGTTTCTTCTTGGCCAAACACACATGACTTCTTGCTATAAAAGCTATCTTCAACACTCATCAAGGTCTTCCCCACGCCTTCTAATGCCGTGTAATTCCCAATTCTCCTGTTAGGCCTGTGATCAATGATCGAGTACCTGAACAGTCTGGAAGTGAACATAAGACTGTAGTGCAAGTCAAGCCTCATTGGCCAAGTAAAACCAAAGTGAACTTACTGAATCAAGAGCTGAAAAGCTTGGGGAAAATGTGTCGGGGTACATGCACACAACACTGATATGTCTTAAAAATTTGAAAGGAGATATTTATTTCCGGTTATACCAAACCTGTTGATATGGGCCATATACAGCCCAAGTATGGAGATGATATGGCATAACCTAAATTGCGCCCTTTATGGATAATACATGGATTTGGTGTGAGCTATTGCTTTCCATATCAAACCCATACTTGGCATGCACTGTCTTCATTCAGTTATAACTCTATTGTCCTTTACTATTGGCTTGCTACCTACGAATGTATTTGGCAGCATAGATGTTGTGGTTCATATTTTATTTTTTGGTTAAATTTTTTCAATCCAGTTTACTTTTTCAAACTAGTTTATGTTTTTCAAACCAGTTTATTTTTTTAGAATCGTGGGAAGGGAAGTTTTTCTTATTTACAAAAACTTTATTTCCTTTCTTTAACTGAACTTACATGTACCTCAAAAAAGTTACACAAAAACATTAAATAAAGGGTTAGGGTTAGTGGTTAGGGGAGTTTTAAAGGATTGGGTTTAGGGGGTAGAGTTAGGCACTGATCTTATTATTTAGGCCTAAACCCTGATTTTAAATGGTTAGCTATTATGGAAGGGTTAGGGAGACTATGCTTTGATGTTATTGTATATGTTGTGATATGAAATTTGTTCCTTTGTCGCCTAACCCTAATCATTCATAGGAGACAAAGGTATGAGATAATTTCACGCAAATTAAATTGCATACCACAACATATAATAATTATTATGTTTGTACTACAAAGCCTGCATGTTGTTTTATCAGAACTCATCTTTGGTCATGCCAGCTACCAGTTATAATTTATTAAATAATTCAAGAAATGGATAATTTAGTTAATGGTAACAATTTTAAAGTTGTAAATTGTACTAGTTTACAGACATTTTACATGTGACAGTAATCAGTTGGCCCTTTGACATAATACAAGAGTTGTGAAACTGTGGCCACCGTTGTATTCTATTGTTGTATTACATCATTTTAATTTACAACCTAATTACCTTTTTACAATCTTACATGATGTTAACAAGGCTGTGCTCTAAGGAAAATTTTTGGGAGCCCAAAACTCTGAACCTTTGAAATCCAGGGTGCCCAGCATAATAATTGTGTGAAAAAATTAAGATTTCCTTGTCACCCAAAGGCAATTAAATTAAAGTAAGTCGCTAGGGGCCCCCAGGCTCTGCTAGAGCACAGCCTTGGTTAAGTTACACAGGTTATCTATGTATGTGTTACAATACTGTCTCAGAGCACCCAGGATTTCAGTAGTAGCTGTCTAATACTATGCAGGGGATAAGTGCTGACAAACTTTGTGTGGTGATCTCTCACTGACTTGAGCCAAGTGTGTCGATTGGAACATTTGCAGGCACAATTTCTGAAAGCCATAAGTCTATTTCAATAAGGTTGAAGAAAACATCACTTTGTAGTGGTCCCTATAAAGGTTTCACTCTAGCAGTAATTGACTTCTGTTCACAATGTTTTTTGCATACATTGTAGGTAATAAAAACTCATTGATAACTCTTTGACTTATTTTGCTGTATAATGTCTATCATTTAGCCATTTCTTTGTTTTTTGGCTATTCATTAAGTGGTGAGAAGAAGAAAAAAGAAAGAAAAAAGTAATGTTAAAAAAATGTTGTTAAATTCTTTTTGTAACCCCCCATCCCCCAAAAAAAAGAAAATTCCATGCCCCATTTTTTCAACCACACCCCAAAATTAAAAGCCCTTTTTAGACAGTTGATAAGACCAAACCAGTTTAAAAATAATAAACTGGTTTGAAAAAAATAAACTAGTTTGAAAAAAGTGAACTGGATTGAAATAAATAATTTCAACCAAAACAAAATTTCAGCCACAACAGATATACACATAAAGATGTCATGAAAGGCTGGCTGGAAAGACAGTTGAGGTACATGTATGCCAGTTGTTCAGAAAACACGTACAATGTAACTGTTCACTTCAGTTTGGGACCGTTTGGACCATGAAACTTTTATTTTTGTTGCAGATGTTGTTGAGTACTCTTAAATATGGAAGAGGTCAAGATTGTGTAATATTCACTTTTCTCCCACACCTGTCTGTCTGTTTCTCAGTGAAAGGAGAGTGGTTGTATGGAGGAGAAAGGAGAGAGGAAAACATCAATGGCTTCAGTGGCCACTTGCACAAGTCTAGTAATAATTTTTCATGTAATTATTTTTTTGTAGGCTGAAATTAAGAGAAAGTGGGGTAAGAAGGTGCCACTACTTTTAACAAAGGAGGTCAAAGAAGCAATCAACGAAGTGAAGTTGGCATTAATCAAGAAAACCCCTCCCTATATGCAGCAACTGGAAGTGGTTCATTAGGTCATTTGAGACCATGGGAGTGCATTCATGAAGAAGGTCATCACTAGTGATGTGTTAAACCTGGAAAAACCTGAAGCTGTAACAAGTACCAGGCTACAAAAATATGTAGCTACTGTATCACAAATCGTGGACCTTCAGGAGAATGAACTTGATTAGTTTGCTCGCCATTTAGGCCATGAAATCTCTGTCCACAGGGAGTATTACAGGTTACATAAATCAACCATTGAGCTCGCAAAATTGGAAAGATCCTTACCATGGTTGATGAGGGAAAAACAAGGCATTGGGCTGGGAAATCCATAGATGCTATTGACCTTGACAGAGCCATTGATCCAATTGCAGGTAGGTTTAAAGGCGTTTTGCCATCAGGAAACCCAGATTCAATCCTTAGTCAGGGCTTCTGGTGCAGCTTAAGTATTTTCTGGCATGTAAAGTGACAACATTAAGTTATAAAGTGTTGGTGTGATTTCATCATGTGCGACTATTAAATTTACCAAAGGAACCAACTGTCAGTTGTTGCTCATTGAGTTACCTACAGTGGAACCTCTGTTAAGAGGACACCCTCAGAATGAAGGGTAATAATTTCAATGGAGGCTTGCTAGTATCATGTCTTTTGAGATGAAGCTATTATTGGACCTTTGCCTCTTGGAGACTCAACTTATTTTTATTTTAAATGACTGTGAATATATCATCACTCACAGCTATGTTATGAACTCCCCGCTGTAAGAGCGTTGAGAATTTTAAATGTGCTGACAAATACTTTGCTATTATTGTTATTGTTATTATTATTATTATTATTATTATTATTATTATTATTATTATTATTATTATTATTATTATTATATGAACTAACAAAATGACCAGCTCCCAGTTGGCTTGTTAGCTCAGTTGGTAGAGCACTGCACCGGTATCGCAAATGTCATGGATCCGACCCCCGTACAAGCCTGAATTTTTCAGACTATTATCAGTACTGCTGAAGTAGTGTACACAACTCCAATGATCCCTGTCATCTTCATTTATTTTATTTTGCTGTTTCATTCCTTATACTTCATTAATTCAGATGACAGGGATTCTGAATCAAACGAAGATATTGATGCTGGTATGGAACCACATAGTTTCAGTAGACAACAACAAGGAAGGGTGAGTGGACATTCTGTGTGTTATGTCCCTTAATGGTTTGGTTCCTTTGCAAGAAATTACACTTAGTTATTGATACTTTATTACTTTTTCTTCCCTTTTGACCTGCTGGTAAAACAACTTTCAGCAGTTCTTCAGGTTACTCTGAAAAACGGCTGGGAGGATAATTATTATTTTCTGTATTGGCCTCATGGTAACAGCATTGTTTCTTTCAAATCAAGGGCAGCACCTGAAACATCAGTGCGAAAAGAGAATGGTATATTGAGTTTTATACCATGCCATAGAAAATACAGCCAATCAGAATGCAGGAAAGCCGTTGTATATTCGTCAGTATTCCATCGAACCTTCCCATCGATCAATGCAATTCAACAGTATCACACCCAACCTTCCCATCGTGCTTTGAGATTGCCGCTCAAGCTGGCCTTGCTGGCAACTATGAAATATTTATGCAACCCTTTCTCGTGGTATACCGTGGAATATCCCACTTGTAACTTGTATTTTCTTTGCATACACACTCCTCTAAAGGCTCCTGTGTATACCAAGAAAATACAAGTGACTCGTGGTATATTCCATGGCATACCACTCGAAAGCGTTGCATAACTAGTATATATAAGTATGCGAGAATTTTTCAGAACACAAGAGAAGCGCCCAGAGAAGCTGTAAACCATAGGTGAGTGCTTCTTGTGCACTTCTTAAAAATTTCCAAGTGCTTGCATTACTCAACAACTTACGAGGAACAAGGTTTTTGTTTCTTTTATTGAATGTCCTAGAGCTTCCTAGAGATTTGGGCAAGACTTCAAACCGAAAGTCAATGATGAAATTTTATGACACTCTTCCCACTCCCCCTCCCCCCTCAGACTTATTTATTGTTTGTACATTATTTTCTTTATAACATGTCCAGAGATTTGAAAGTGTACACTGGGTGCTTGCTTCTGTTGAGATAATTGTAATGCACCTTTTTCGACCAATATACATGTATCATCCTAACTTTTTACACTGTATTTCAGGTTTATATTCAAGTGTTTAAAAGTGTGACTTTGCTCTGGAAGAAAGAACTTTGTGCTTTCAATCTTAGTATGTTGCTGCTTTCATAGTAAACGCCCGTTTTTTTAAACGAATGATATGCAGTTTCCTCTTGAAAAGACTTCTCATTGGTAGATGAACTTATTTCGTTCAGTTGTTCCATTCCTAGAAGATCACCATGTTTCCAGGGATTCTGGATCAGGAGAATACAACATAGTCCACATCAGCAGGAAATTTTTCAGCTCAGTGGTGTTTTTCATTTATTGTTAAAATGTGTCTTCCCCCGCCTTTTACCTTAGAGTACACAGCACTTGCACTTCCCGCTGGAAGGTCGAGAGCTGAACTCTGTGTACAGAGTTTTTTAAAACTTTGCAGTAAGATGAATCTTGATATGCTGATTGCAATTCAATGATAAAAAACGGGAGTCGTCTGACTCGTTTTTGAGTTACAGACACATAAAGCCAAAATTAAGTGTGTCTCTAAGGGGCTGTACTGTTACTATGGTATGGTTATAATTGTAAAATTTTTTGACACCAAGTTCAAGGAAACAAACGAAAAATTATGGGAGCATCAATCCATCACAGAGTTGGTGTTTAAAAATAACGAAACCATTTAGAGCCACTTTAAACTAAATGCCTGTTTCAGTTGAAGAGGTCCAGTGTTCCCTCATTTATTGTTTACTGGCTTTCTTTACAGTAACGATCAGTTAATTCTAGGAAATCACATGGGGCATCAGCATCAAAACAGAGTGGTATGTGTGATACTCGTTTCTACTAATTATCAAGCCCTGACCTGTCTCTCTGGTTTAGCAAATTTAAGTTTAATGCCAGGAAGAGACATCAGAGCCAATACACAACTTTGAGTTGTCGCTGTTTGCAGCCTACAAGGTTGCAGTGTCAGGTGAAGAACAGGACTGTGGTCTTGGTGCTTTAATCATGTTTTATTCTTTCAACAGGTATGACTAAAAAAACAGAAGAGACCAAAGCAAAAGAGAACATTGGTACGTTGGCTAACATTTCTGTGCTTAGCTATTTCCATTTTGATTTGAGACTTTATCATAAAGTGATGATGATGATGATGATGATGATGATGATGATGATAATGATGATGATTGTGTCTTATTATGTCGTATAGAAAACGGGAATGATTCCAACAGTTTGTAATGTTGTCAGCAGTAATATCTCTGATATTTCCGTATTCTAATAAGGTGTTGTCGGTGCGCACAAGAAAGGGAAGCCACATAATCTCTGGACAAAAGAAGAGAAAGAAGAGATTTCAAACATCTTGGGGACTTCATCAGAAAGAAAACTTTGCCAGGAAAAACCGAATGCAAAAAATGCATAGAACAAAGCAACGGAGTACTGGCAAATAGACAGTGGTCAGTCGTGAAGGATTGTGTAAGAAATATTATTTCTTGAGCGAAAACATCCAAAATTCCTAGTGAAGGACTCTTGTTAAGGAAGCATTTTCATTTTAACTTCCAGTTCAGAAACAGAACGTTCAAATTGTCTAAAAGTGGAGGCGTGAAATATCAGTCTCATGAATTTCCTGAGCAAAACGAGAGAGGACATTAAATCGTTTTAGAAAGGGAGGAATGATTGTAGGCATTGTCCACAACAAAGTAAGATGTCTGTTCTGTGGTAGTATTTGGACAGCACATAGAAGAATACAAGAAAAATGTCTCTAGTTACTGTGAGCTCGTGGCAAGAACGCACCACAGATTAGTTTAGACAAAACTTAATGTGGTGAAGGCTGATTTCACTAATGATAGAGTCGGAGTCGTAAGAGCACTAACGACCTATTAAAAACCAAGCAATCGAGTTGCAATCAGTTGCATTTAATTTTTTCAGATTCTTCTTTGATACTGCCTTTCCAGATTCCGACTAACGAACTTCTGAAAATTGTAGTGTTAGGGACGACAACAGAAGCGGAAGAATATACAATCCCATAATCATGATGACAACAAAAGAAAGAGCATTGCTATTGGTTGCTTCTGCCGCTTCTGCTTGCGACTGCAACAATCTTGTTTACACTGGATCATAAACGACAGTCGTAAGGAGAAGCGGATGAAATGCTTATTACTGTGTTGTTTAATTTTCACAAGATCATAATGCTTTAAGTTTCCGATTACTATTCCAACTCCAACTCCGTCCCTAGTAAAAGCCAGCCCTGGGTGAAATTGTTTTTGCTGGAATAAAACGTTGTGAAACAGAGCAGAGGAAATCAAAACTATTATTAAAGTGCGTTATTGTCTTTAGTCCTTGTTACAGTTTTGACCACTACTAAGGAAACATGAATATGACACTAATCAGTTTGTAGTGGCAGGTAGAAGTAACTAGGACAGGATCAGATTAGCCGGGTCTTGGTATTCTATCTGTTATAACAGTTCAAATTTATAGTCTAGAGAAACAAATTAAATTCTATTAACAGTCAACGTAAACAAGTAACATGTAGTCTATAAGTGATAGTATTATTATTATTTTTTCAATGCGCCATTAAATTAAGTTGAAAGGTATTGTGGCTTCTTTATTTGGACTCTTTTCATCTTGACATTTTAAATCCAACATTTCTCCGTTTTAAATTCGCTCATATTTTCTTACTAATTCACGACATATGGCAGATAGCAAAGTGGGCTTCAAAACACCAAAATCTGGTGGAGGGCTACTGAAAATAATACGGGGAGGCTCCGCGCCGAGGTCCGACCCCTTACCCTTTTATATACCATTTTTTGACAGAAATGGTACCCTTTTCGTATACTTCCCATTGGAACAGTACAGTCAAGGTATGTGTGTTAAAAATATTTTAATGAAAGGCCCTTTGAAAGACCTACCTTTTCTTATACCTGAAGCGTGGAAAAGTACCCCTTTCAGGCGGAGCATTTGCGTATAGGCCATCATAGGGAGTATCCCCCTTCCAGGACTCCCGAGAGATTCAGTAGCGGAGAACCGATTTATTGGAGTTGATTTCTAAGGCCGCTGGAACCGGAATATTGCCTAGCTTTTGCCTTGAGCCAATTAACCCTTAAAGGACTTATGACGCATATAGGCGTCGAAAATACCGGATGATTTATTTATAGTATAACGTTTGTCACAACATCCCGATAATGTATCAATAGCACCAAATGGTGTGCTTTCTAATCAATCTTTCAATCATCGCAGCCAACAAACCGACTGTAATTCCCGAATTCCGCTGCATATCACCGTTCGTTTGGCAGCAAAGCCCAAAATGCTACTCTTTTGGCCAAAGAATAACACCAAAATTTACACATTTTTGTGGTCAACTTTTTAATAAAAAACATTGCCCAAATATCAAAATTCTACGTTTACAAGAAACCACTAGCTCTCTCCTTCGCAGCTGCAATGAAAGTTTTCTCTCACATTTTCTGCCAGCCACGCTTCAGCCCGTTTCTGAGAGCCAAAGTTGCCTCGTTCACCCTGTCTGGGTTACTCTCCTACACCAACAGCATAGTTTTTCGCCACCCAGTGTTGAGCCACCCGGTACTACCGGCAAAATATTGCATCGATGAGTTTTTTACCGGCCAAATTGCCTTGGTCGGTCGCGGAATCCACTCGCGGAACGGCAAGAGAGACAGGTTCCATTTTGAGTTACCATTCTTTACAACAAAGCATGTTTGGCATCTCCGTCAACATGAAACTGCCTCTCACCTCTGGTTTCTATCAGAAGCTTGCCTTTACCCACATTCTAGCTTAATGATGCCAGCCTGGGGGCTTCTGCAGAGGAATATGGCCCAGAAAACCACTCCAAAAGCGGCAATCTTGTCACGCTAGAGCGATTCCACTCGATCGAAAAACAACAGTCACTCTCGTACATCACGTGACACTGAGGTCTGAGTCCCCAGTATCTTTGGACAGCAGAAATTTTTTAAGTAACTCCATATATGGAGAAGATAAGTGTCCCAGACTATTAACTGCCCAAAATGTGTTGAATTAAATGGCACCCCTTCGTACGCAAGGGGTTAACATGAATTCCGGAAGTTTGTGAGTTTATTCGCAGTAAGGTAAAGACAAAATTTTTTTTTTTAACATTTGCATTGAGAGTAGACTATCAGCGTATGACAAATGGGTGTCGTCTGCATACATTCTAGCCTCTGTATTAGTTAAGCAGTTTGGAAGGTCGTTGATGTATAAAAGAAATAACAACGCACCTAAGATAGCTCCTTGGGGGATACCACGGTCAAGGGTACAGGTTTCAGAAAGAGAGCCACTGGACGAAACATTTTTGCGTGCGGTTATATGATGGGTGTTGTCCTGTGTTCCACAGTTTAGATAAAATGATGGAATGGTCGACAGTGTTGAAATAATTTTTTTAAATGTAAGAAACGACAGGGTTAATATTCCCACGGTCGACGTTCAAGGCTCAACTATCAGTGGCTTCAATTAAATGTTGAGATCAGATAAATATGCATAAAGTTGATCCAAAACTATTCTAAATACAATGCGTCGAGTCACAGCCTTTTCTGATAAGAAAAAAGGAAGCGAGAAAAAAAAACTTTCTTGATGCCTTATGTGGTTGATAACGGACGCGTGGCTCAAAAAGCTGAACTGAAGATCACGACTGCCTTTTTTGCTATGTTTGAAAGTTAGAGGTATAGAGGGGTGAATCAATATGTGATGTTTAAATGCTAAACGAAGGTGCTCCTAGGTACCTATCGCAGAGGTTCAAGAAGCGCTCGCGGATCCATAGCCGAACCACAAGGAGCCGTAACGACTTGGACTTGATCTAATGTCGCCTCGCCACAGGCAACGATCTTTCAGTTTTCGAGGAGCCAAGGCGTGGAACGAGCTTCCAAAATCCATTAGAGACGCTACCTCGTTAAATAATTTTAATAAGAATTTAATGAAACTATTTAAGGAAATTTAAGACTTTTTCCAATTGTATATAAATTTTTAGCTTTATTTACTAAATATATTCTATTTTTATGTCCATGTTGAGTTTAATATTATTGTAGGTAATGTATTCATGATTATTATTACTTTTTTTTTGACATTGTGGCTGAAAAGCCCCTATGGGGGAGCTTCAATAAATGTATGCAAATGTATGTATGTCGTTAATTGACTCGCGCAACAATGTAGAACAAGCCACAGCTATTATTTCCTGGAGATGAAAAATACATAACGCTCCCTTATATAAATAAAAAGATAAATTTTACTTTTATCGCTGTCTTTGTTAACTTTATTATTGCGAGCAGTATTGAACCTGTTGAAAATGAAAAGAATATTTGAACCTTTTGTTCCCCATAATCGAGTGAACATTTCATGAGATGAATTTAGATGAGTTCTTTTTTTGGACGTTTCCGTTGGCACTAAAAACAACAGCTGTTCAGGCTTTTCACTGTTTACCGTGACGGTGCGGTTCGTGTTCATCGTGTTGGTTATTTTATTGCTATCTTTTTGGACAAAAGAGAAAATCGATCATCATCTTACAAATTTGCTGACGGTGCGGTTCGTGTTACTTACGGTGATTATTTTGTCGCTATCTTTTTCGACGACCGAGAGAATCGATCTCCATCTTTAGAGTAAGTTATTTGTTTTTATTTTATTCCAATATTTAGTTGCACTCAACTATGTCGAGTAGTTCCGTTACTGATGCCGTTGAAAGACAGAAATGAAATTGAAAGAAAGTTGCAGAAAGGAGCACTTTGAAGTTGTCTGTTCACAGGAAAATTTACTAACTGGAGAACAGTTCGTGTCAGTTTTTGCTAAATGAACTTTTCGACGAACTAAACAACTCTCTAATTATGCAACTCATAATTATTACTACATTCTGTGCTTATAATGTGACTGTTTACTGAGAAATGTTTTATCGTGTAACTGTTGGAATTTCAACAACACGCACATGGATAAACATCAAAGGAAAGGAAAAAGTTACTCTTTGGAAATTAACTGACCACTGGTATCAGAAGATTCGGGAGAAATTTAAATGTTCCATCCCCTTATAATGCTTTGCAGCCTTGTTGTGCTAGATTTACAATTTCACTTCCTTTCG
This sequence comes from Pachyseris speciosa, assembly GCA_016490735.1. Taxonomy (NCBI): domain Eukaryota; kingdom Metazoa; phylum Cnidaria; class Anthozoa; order Scleractinia; family Pachyseridae; genus Pachyseris; species Pachyseris speciosa. Next base: position 873,007 of record JAEMWC010000274.1, read on the forward strand.
GTCAAACCAAAATGACTACCTTAACAATTCACATCTAATCAGACTAACCACACTAAAACCCTAGTCTTGTTTGAGAAAACTGATCAGCTCAAGTCAAAAGTTAAAGTCAAATCCTGTTGAGACAAATGTTTGGTTTACAAAGCCAAATTTGCACAGCTGGGAATCGAAATCGAAAGCCAACAAAAGCCTGAGCGCAGATATTTTGACCGTAAAATTTTGATCGTAGGCTTTCTGCTACTGTAAACTTCATTTAAAGAATCCTGGAAGATCGACCTGTGCCAACTTGCTACGTTCAAATGTTCGTATTTTATTGAAATGAGTGATCACAACCGAAAGTTTCCGGAATGCGTGTATATTTGTATAGCACAAGCAAAACGTACAAACAACCCAATAAAATAAACTGAAAGCTTTTACTGGCATCTTTGGAAAACTATCTCTTGGATGAAATGATTCTCCATCTATCACGCAATTCATGTAAACATTATCAAATTTTATTCACATAATCACTGATGTTTTAAGTTTTGATCTGAAACGTCTTTTTACTGAGCAGAGAAGAGAACATGTATCAGTTCTGATACCAGGGATTTACGGGTTAACAAATAAGTTTAGTTGGGGTCTGTTAACTTGTGTAACTAAAACCACGAACTCTCTTTCAGACAGTATATTTTGAAAACCTTCTTACGGTTTGCTTTTCTTTAAAAAACAAACAAACAGACAAACAAACGAATTTATGTAGTATTTTAAGTTTCCCGGTGTTTGCACTTTGCTGTTTGCAGAATTGTTACAGCATCTCTGCGCCTTTTCATTTTATTCTATCAGCTTTGCCGTCAGCTAGTTGTCGACTTTATAACAAAATTCTGACAGCTTCTGTTTCATATGGCCAATGGACACTTTACAGTTGACAAGAGGAAGTTTTCATGCGAGCAAAGAAATTTACCTTTCTGTATTAATTAATTCAGCAAAAGGCTCTTTCAGCTGAAAACACCTGACCCTTCTTTGCTTAAAAATTTGGAATACATACAATGTTTTATTAGGTTTCCTTTTGTAGTCATGGTGGGATATATATTTTTACGAGTCACGCTGTATTTTAGCGAGCCCGTTAAAAGACTCTAGATACAGAAGTCGAGTAAAAACTGTCCCGCCAAAGGCCATACAACACTCTAAACCATTCTTGATACTTCACGTGAGTTTGCAAAAAAAAAAAAAAAAAAAAAGCTCGCAGTATCGACTCATTTACATGCGCGAATGAGAAAGTGTGACACAAAAACAGGACTTCTGCGCGTCGAGTTTCCCCGCGCTTTTTTGACGTGTTTGTTGATTGAATTTATTTGGACAAGCCAGCGTTGTATCATACTTGGGGCGCCTCGTGTTTTCAATTTGACAAAACTCCCATGCCTGTTTATTAAACTATACTTGCTAAATATAAAAACGTTCGGCATTCCTTTTCATGCTTGACAAACTTTACGTGCCTATGTATACTTGTTCCAACTGAGTATTTCATTTGATGCCGGAGAAGAATGATTCACCAACTGTCACCCGAATCCTGCATGTAAATTATCCAATTACTAAATTCTGTGCCGATGTTTTTTGGGGTGATTGTTTTCTATAACAGTTTATGATAAATTAAGATTATAGATTATAACCAATGGAATTTTCGATCAAATTATCAACTGCATGCATTGGTAGCTAGGGAGAAACAGAGCTAACAACACTTTCGGAGTCGTGCAGTGTGTAATAGTTTGCTTTTCATTAATTAAAACATAACTTTCCGGGCTGACACCTTTTATTCGTTGTTTCCATTACTGATTTTTGAACGAGTGTATAATAAGTGAATGGAAATAATCAAATAGCGATGTGAAGTGAGCCATATACCAAGAATGACTTTTTACAAAAAATGCATGAAATCATGAATTAATGAGATTGCAGGGTAAATTTCTCTAGCAAACATGATGTTCTTCTTCTTAAAAACGTTGGAATTTCCCCATCCCTTAGTAACGAGAGACTCTCTGGTGAGAAAGCGGTCGAGAAGACGATCGACTGAAATTCAGACTAAAAAGAATTACACCTTCACAATAAAGCAACATTCATTTTCATCTGTTTACCAGTACTACAGGGAAATTTTATTAACACTGATCCCTTTTTTCCTTTGTTTAGTTGAGGGAATCATTGCTAAGGACCGGACCGTATTAACTGCGGCTTTGTGAGTTAGTTAACTCTTGTCTTATATTTTACGGAATAGAATCAAAGTGATTACTTACCATCAGCCAACTCATTTTTGAACACCTACGTATCTCTGTCACATTATTAAATCACATTAAAGGTTAACTCTCTTTCTACAGGACGACTGATAACATAAGCAGGGTTGCATATTCGAGCGATTATGAAGTTCTGCAGCAAGGAAGTGCTGTTATTTCTGCTTGTGTTGGTGTGGAGTGGAAACAACGGTACCTTCGGCCAAGGTGAGGACGCAAAACATTTCTTTAATAATCTGAGTTCGGTAATAAACCCGTGAATGATGAACAAATATGCATGTGACTTGAAAATCTTACATTGAACTGCGGTTGAAAAACTGAAGATCAACGCAGTTATGAAGACTATCTTAGCAATAATGAAAAGAAAGCCTAAAAATAAGGAATCCACGCAGAATAGACACAGGCGCTCAAAACTGTCTTAGTTTCACAATCGCAAAAACTTTTGACAGTTCTTCAATTGTTTTAGTTATCAATGAAGTCAGGAACAAAGCCACTTTAGAAAGAAGAAAGATTATCTAGTAGACAGTTAAACAAAATTGCTGGATATTTTTTAAGAGTAAAGTTGTCAACCTTTTTACGGCCTTCACACAAGAAAACGAGACGGTAAAAAAGTTCTCAACAGCATGATAATGAAAATGAATTATTTTCAATCCTCATCAAGAATCTGTTCTTCTGTTTTTGTGGCGCTGTTTCAGGGAGACTTTGGTGAGTGCTAACACGGTCACGGTGATAAAACTCTTAAATACTTTTTTTTTTTTTCACCTTGAACAGCTGTACCGCACTCTAATGAATGAGTTATCCCATGTTTTATTCACGAACCAACCCATAGCCAGAACTAGACCAGGAGAAGAGTAGTGACATTCAGTTGTTTTGTGTACTCCCAGTGAAAGAGCGACTATCCCGCGGTCCCGCGGGTTATCCCTTGTTTTACCCTAAATGCAAATTGTTATCAGGAACGCATTATATCTTTGCTGTGACCTGGTTCCTTGTTTGTACATCGTATGCTACGTGATAGGTGAATGCGCTGTAGGTATTAAATGTATTGTACTTTTGTATTTGTATAGAATGTGGAGCCGTGGTAAACAATTCGCTCACAAGCCCTGGTTATCCAAACAACTACCCATCCAATAAGCACTGTACGTACTGGGTTCCAGTCCCAGAGGGCAGGTCATTGGTGATTGACTTTGAACTTGATTTAGAAAAGCACCCCTCATGCCGGTAAGAAAGGTTAAATATCATCTGCAGGTGTTATCTATCTGAGACTGGTTGTTCGAAAGCCGTTGAATCTTTACTGATCTACGATTAAAAGGAAGTTTCCTTTACTTATGTTGAAAATATCCTTTGGGGCTGCTTTTATACCAAAATTAAAAATCGCAAATGTCCGAATCAAAATTGAAGGACAAAAGTTTGTTTTAAGAATCCATAAGAATAAACATTATCACTAAAATCCACTGTTCACCTTGTCATATCCTGCGTTATGTGCGTAATGTACAATTCGAATCCTATTGCTGAAAGATGCGGTCTGAGTAACCAACGATTAAAACTTAAAAAGAATCAGAGAAAAGCAACAACGATAACAACATTGAAAAATATAACAAAAACAAACACATATAGTTTATAGCTCCCTCAAGTCTTTCTTCATGTAAAGGAAAAATTGTCTAGTATGAATTTCAATCACTTGTTTTGCAAAACATTTTAGAAGGAGCAAAAGCGATGTTAAAAGCGAACGACGTTTCGATGACTCCATGTCATCATCATCAAGTTTAAAATACACAGAAATAGAAACATTTAAGCACGAAAATATTTGGATGTGTTAAGTATTCATTCACAAGTACTTGACAATTTTTATTGCATATAAACTCGTGAACTTGCGGTTGGGAATCCCTCTGCGATAGAGGGCCAGACTGCTAACATCTTGACTTCGCGAACGGGACTTTGAGCGCGATGCTCAACGAGTTTGCTGGAATTCGAAAAGTATCGGATGAGTCTCTTGGCAGAGACGAAACGCCGCATGATACCAGCCACGAAATTTAAATTCTTCATTATTATTATTATTATTATTATTATTATTATTATTATTATTATTATTATTATTATTATTATTATTATCATCATCTTAAAAACGTGGGAGAAATTTCTTGTTCCATTGTAACTTTAACTATACTAAATTACCGATAGCTCTCTCCAGAATCTTACGAAGAATGCATTGGGACAGGTTTCTGGTGAACAGCATCTCGTAGATCATCAACAGCAAGCAACAATAAGCTACCCTTTCGTTGGAATGGAAATTGAAATGAAAGGGAATCAACGAGTAACACGCGTCCCCAGAAAACAACAAAAACAACAGCAACAAAGTATCTTACTGCACTTAGTCTATCAAAGTCAAGTCGACAACAAGTACACAGCTATTTCAACTTACGTTGTCGGATTTGAAAGCGTCAAGCTTACGCGGCAATACCGAGAGGAGGCGACTGAGTAGTTGTAAATGTTTACTGCTGTGGTCACATGTTCGCGTTGTCAGCACCATAGGATGGAAGAAAACACTTAGAACCGTTTGTCTGTGTGATTTGATATCTGTAGGGGTGAGGGGTGAGGGGTGAGGGGTGAGGCAAGATGAGTTTGGAACATTCATAGATAAATAACCCAGTCGCGTATGCCGTCCGACATGCTGAAATTGCTGTAAATATTCACTCCTGAAGACAATGAACCGTTTGTCTGTGTGATTTTAATATCTGTAGGGGTGAGGGGTGAGGGGTGAGGGGTGAGGGGTGAGGGGTGAGGGGGGAGGGGTGAGGGGTCAGGGTCAGGGGTCAGGGATGAGGGATGAGGGGTGAGGGGTGAGGGGTGAGGGGTGAGGGGTGAGGGGTGAGGGGTGAGGGGTGAGGGGTGAGGCAAGATGAGTTTGAAACATTTATAGATAAATAACCCAGTCGCGTATGCCGTCCGACGTGCTGAAATTGCTGTAAACATTCACTCCTGAAGACAATGTTAATTCGCTCACATTGTCTTCCCATCTTCTCCAGATCTTTTTGCCGATGAAAGTAACACACAAGAACTGTTACTGATCACCATTCTTCCTACGCACCGTATCAGAGTGGAGCCATCTACCCTCTCATACTTCAGAATATCACATCTGTTGCACGCCGGGCTTTTAAGTCCTACCTTATACGGGACTTAATAAGCAATAGCCATTACTATGACTGAATAACTGCTGACCGCATCCCTGTGCAAATATATCCCGCTTAGGGTGGTTTGGCACAGTACCGATTTAGATTTAGATTTAGATTTAGACCTGAAATTAATGTTCCTGAAATTCATTTATCCTCTGCGACCAATTGACTCTACCATCAGCAGTTTCGTCTGTTCACAAGATCAAGCCGAGCCACAGCACGAAATCCAGTTAGATACACAATTATTTTGAGCTGAGGCTGAACAGAGACTGAATGTTCTTAATTTTTTCAGTGTCTTGAGCACGAAGCGTTCTTAACATATTGTTAGTATATTAATCTTTCATAGTTCATAGTGACTAGAAAACATAGCCCGAGCTCTAAAAAAGCTCTAGGAAATCATGCATATCTGCAATGTTGATGTTTATACATGTAGCTCGATGCAGAAACGACTGTAGAAGTTAAAAGCGCTTTTATCTCTTAGTCTCAGCTAGGGTATGACGCACTTAGCAGTTTCTTATTAAAATTTTGGTTAATCCGAGCCTGAACGTTAAAGGTTCTCAGCGTATTGCTGAACATAAATATTCTGCAATTGGTAAACACCTGAAAGAAGATCACAAGCTACATACAACTAATTTACAAGCGGAACAGTTAACACTTCTAAAGAAATGCTGCTCAAAGCTGGACTCTTTGACCTACGAGAGGCTTTTCATCAGGAAAATAGAATTAAAACTTAACACACAGTCAGGTTTCGTTCGCGCCTAGACTGCGAGCAGTCTCTCTTTTTCTTCAGATTTAGTGAAGTGCACGCGACGCGAGAAACGAGGGCGGCAGCCCGAGAAGAAAAACGAGAGACTTCCGTGCCTTTCACGTCTCGCTCCTCCAGTTACGCCCTTGGTCACTTGCGTGTCTCTCGCGTTTTCTTCGACGGACTGAGAAAAAAGAGAGACTGCTCGTAGTCTAGTTCGCGCTAAATTCGCTACATAACAATTGAATACTTTAACACCTCCAAATATTTTGGTGTTTATTTTTCGTACATATACGTTATCAGTTCTACATGTAGTTTGAACTTGATGATGATGACATGAAGTCATCGAAACGTCGTTCGTTTTAAATATCGCTCAATTTCTTTCCTAGTTTGTATTTATAATGTTACTTTATTGGTGTACTATAAGTTACCAGTAACTTTGCAATGTGCCGAACATTCCCAGGTCTTAGAAACTTAGAAAAGCACCATTAAAACGATCTTCAAAGAAAAAAAGGTGATAAAAATATGTTTGGCAGGTTTACCTTTGAAAATAAATAGTTATAGTTATTGTTGAGTTGGTACTTTTATTGCTACAGTAACGTTTGCGACAGGCATTTTGAAAAAAGCACTCGTTTGACAGGTTTCGCGTAATGCATTGGAGGGCTCAAATACAAGAGAAGTCAATAAAATAACGGTTATTGAAACAATTAAGTTTTTAAAATTGCCTCCTTATGGAAACTTTATAATACTATACGATTGACGGTGTTACACAAATCATCTCAATTATCCACTGACTGACCCCTCATACCCTGAGCTTCCTCTGCATGTAGTGAAAGTAATGTACCGGTCTGTTTCACAGATCAAAAATTTTGCATTTTTCTTGTTTTACTAAAAGTAGTGAATGCCCCCAATTCTAACTGAGAACAAACGTTTTCTTCGCAGGTATGATTATTTGAAGGTTACTGATGAGAAAGGCCAGTCATTAGGTGTGTACTGTGGTACAAAGACTGGGGAAACAGTTGAAGTTACTGGAGGATATGCGGTGATAATATTCCAATCTGACGGCAGTGTTGAAAGAAAAGGATTTCGCATGCTCTTCCGCATCAAGGAAAGCGGATCAAGTCCAACAACAATAGGTAGGAAAATTGATTGGCACTAAATAAATTGATATTCATATGTCGAATTCCTAGAATTGGCAAGGAATGGTCTTTTCCAATATGGCGTACAATTCAAACTGTTGGTGAGGGCAAAAATGCAGATGCAAAGCAAAAAATAGTAGCCTCCCACGCGGTCTTTTTTAGAAGGGGAAATACGAGGCTCCCCTAAAAACGACTGCATGGGAGGCTAAAGAAATAGTTGTCCCCCCTCCCCTCCCCATAATGACCTGTGAAAATCTAATGAAAATCTGAGCATGTCATGGCTTGTCACATCTGACTACCAATACTGTACGAAAGAAAGTACTATCCTTGGCTTCAGCACAGCAAATGAACGTTAAAGTCAGGCAGGGCACTTGCTATATGTACATTTTGGGGGTAGTGTTTCCTTTTGAAGCTTCATATCGCTGGAAATTGAATGTAGATTCTGTTAAAATTTAAAAGAGATTTTAGTCCATGATGGAATTATATCGTGATTGCCATTTTGCTGCGTATCATGCTTTATAGTCAGAGGTTAGAACTGCGGAGCACCAGCCGTTGTGACATTTGATATTCGCGAGGAAAATTTGGATACTATAGGGCAACTTTTCTGTCTCCGAAAATTATACGAGACAATAATTTATTCGATAACGTGCACTTTCAAGGCCGAATCTAATTATGACAATTCACTACCTGGCAGTGAACGTACTTTAAAACCAGTCGAGGAAAAGGGGTTTAATTTTGAATTTCCTTTTGAATACATCGTTTCAGCTGCAACGACCTCTAAAACGTAAATTTTATGAGATTTTGAAATGCGCAAGAAATTAATACCTCAAAATTTCAATCACACACCGAAAACATGATATACTGAATAATTTATGCCGAAAGAACAGAAAAACAATCTTCTCTTGAAAATTTGGAGTGTTTTCGGAGGAGGAGAGGGAGGCAGGGAGGCAGCAAGGGAGGGAGGGAGGGAAGTGGCATTGAAATATTTTCAAATGAAAAATTAAGGGCGCATTATAATTATCAAAAATAAAATGAAAGTTTTCCAACTATTCATCCATACCAGAGGCTCCTGGCCATACCCTGCCTCCGATAACTAATGTTGAAATAGGATGATGAATGATTTGAGGAAGCATCATGGTTTTCGTGTCACCCACCTGTAAGTGTAACCTGTTCCAGGCTCTCTCGGGTATTTGGCGCGACCGCGAGAGAACGAGCGAAGAAATTTTAGCGGGGAGGGGGAAGGGAAAGGGGAAAGGGAGGAAAGAGAGCCTGGGAGATGTTCTTTAACGACCCCATTCCTCCCACATTTACTTAATTTGGATTTTCTACTGTCAGAATGCCAATCTCTCAATTAACGTAAATCGTTCTCGGATTTCTCTCGCGAGTCATTTACATAACCGCGAGTAAACATATAAAGATCTAGTAAGACGAATTTTCAAGAAAAGTCTCACATGTACTGCAAAAAACACCCCACTCGTTTTTATTAAGTGTCAGAAAGTACATGGAATAGCTGGTATTTTTTTCTACGGCCGATAATTTGGTGTTGCTTCATTTGGCCACAATCTTTCAAAAGCAAGAGGCGCTGTCGCAAGTCAGTCGTTTCACTTGTGCCAGAACTACCTTATTATAGGAAATTAACGCTCGTGTTAATTAAGGTATTTGAAATAAACGAGTCCTATATTAACGCGAATTGAAGGAAAAATTACTTTTTAGTAAAGGAAATAGACCTTTCCACGGTTTCTGACGCCATTTAGGCTGGGAAAACACGGCTAAAATAACAGTAAATGTATGGGATTTTGGCCGACTTTGAACCACTATACTAACGCCGCAACAAAGAGGCTAATTTCCACAGTGAAAATGTCTTTTAAAAGACATTTGTGCTGCAATTATTTTCATGAAGTATAAAGAACAGATTCAGGCTACAACGACCGTAAACCAATTTTTAAGATTTCATACAAACCCTTCTAATCAAAATTATGCCAATTGCCGCGAACTTAGAAGCCAGATGCGAAGATTTATAATTCGAATTTATGGACGTCGCGTCGTACCTCCTTTAATGGTCTTATTCTCTGTTGAATGAATGATATCAATAAAACTATTTAATGGAGTGGTATATGTTGGACATCCGACTCTTTGTAGCGGCGTTACAGCGGTTTGCACCCCCCTCTCCCCACCCCCAGTCAAAATGACGTCATAAACCGTGGGACGGTCTATTAACGCGAAACATGTGCTGAAATTTCAAAATAAGGGAAATGAACGTGACTTACACAGGAACAAATTTATTCAAACACCAAGTGTAAAAATCTCCAATGCAAATGATGTTCGTGGAATTGGCCCTAAAAGTAGGGGTTAAACGAAGGAATCTGGTCGCTTTACAGTGTCCATGATACCGGCTGATCTCCACCCTGATAAATACTTTCTCCTTTTTCGGAGATATTGTAAACGATTAACCCATTGACTCCTAGCCGTTTTTACATTGTCTTAGTGATTTTCCACCTATAAACGATGAATAGCAATTCGTGACTCTTTATTTGAACTACCAGGGAAAAGTGGTGCTGTCCTAAGCCACTGGGGGCTCAAGGTTTCTGAAAACGTCATTTTGACGTAGCTATTTTTTATCCGTGAAGCAACCACAATGGCCGAAGTTCGGTTTGCTTGCAATTTTTGCTAAGTTTACAGCTATTTTTCATTTTTAGCGGCTGCCTGATGAGCATCATTAAGCGTGACGGTAGCTAAGAGTCCACTTTCTCAAAGAATCGAGCAAGGTGATGTACTTTGTTGTCGAATTGGGCTTGTTACTCGATGAACTGGGAATTTGGCCGGTCGGACACTTAGTACCTTTGGGACTCGACTACTGATGAATTTCTCGACCTACCGCCACATATTTTGGAATTTGTGAGCACTGCAGATGACCACGAGCAGGAAATTTTGGCGGTAGGTCGGAGTGGCTATGTGAAAGAATTGGGGAAGGAACGGGCGCTGTTAAAAATTGTCCTTAGTTCCCAGCATGCAATGCGCTCAAGATGTTGAAAATGTCGGGAAGGCCCGAATGCACTGGAACAAAAGGTTGTATTTACGCTCGGGAGAAGAATATGAACAAAAAAAGTCATTTCTAAGCTAGAAAAAGGAGTGAATTTCGTTCTGATGGTTGAATTTTGGTTTTTCGACGATGATTTCCTTAAAAAACATGAAGGCGATAAGGGGCATTTTTGTGGTTTCTCTTTGACGTTAAAAACGGCCAGTTTCGTTCTTGTCCAAACTCAAAAGGCCATATTTGGTCAAAATCGCTACGTTTCTTGCATTTATTGGATATCCAAATTTAAAGGACATTCCATTTCGTGCTCACAACTAACAGTTATGGCAATATTCGTGCGATTGGGAAAGTTGCAATGTTTTGAAGCATGGGAGTTTTTTACGGGCGGTTCAGGTGCCAATGGGTTAAACTACCCTAGTTGTCAAGAATGTCTGGAGTATATCGATAGTTTGAGGTTAAACTAATTCAAATCTTTACCCGTCACATAAGTAATGACGCGGAAATTAAAGCTAACAAAAATTAACGCGAGTTAAATTCGCGTTAATTTCATAAAGCGTTAATTTCTTATAGTAAGGTATTGTTCGAATTGATGATTATGGAAAACCATAAAAGATGCGTTCCAGTGGATTGAAGGGACAAGCGACATAGCTCCCAAAATACCGACAACAGACAGAAATTGGCAGACAATGCGCGACAGTTTGGGAACAGCGACAATTCGCTCTCCATTCCTTTCTGTTTTCTTTGCGACAGCGACATTGATCCCCAACGAAACAAGTGACAGACAGAGTCGTAAACGAGCGACAAAGCGACACCAGGCCACCCCTTGGAACGCCTCATTAAATTTAACATACTCTCACTGAACTGTATCACAATCGCGTCTGTGATAATACAGGCGACTCATAAAGAACAATCTCGGCGCTGACAAAGAGAAACAAAACATAAGCTTAAAATTATTCTGTAACGGACTAGAGTTGATCCAGCACTATATGATCCCAGCACCGCAAATGATCCGGGACCGCAAATGATTCCCAAATTCAGGACCGCAAATGTTGGATCTCAAATGATTGTAATATTGTCACCCTCCTTACCACATATAACTCCTGTTTTTGTTGTTTTAATCTTGGGAAGGGATTTTTGCTCGGACTAGAAAGTCTTTGAGCGATTTGTCCTTCCGGTAAGCGACAATAGGGGTGTTAGAAAATATTTGAGCGAGTTTAGGGTTGTCTGGAATGAGGTGCCACTGTTTCATAAGAATCTTCTTAAGATTTGATGAAGCCGGGTTGTATGTAATAACTAGTGGCAAAATTTCGTTTGATGTCTTAGTTTTCGTTTTTAAAGCCTCTTTCCTTGATGAGAAATTAACTTCAGCCATTGTCGTTGTGATTATCTCTAGAGGATAGCCTCGGTCGAGTAATCGGGTTGAAAATCTCGTTTGAGTGACTCGAAATTTTCTTTGACTGAGTTTGTTCTCCAAAAGACGCAATGTCTTTCCTTTAATAAATCCTTATAATGGCCTTATTTTCTGTCGAATGTATGATATCAATAAAACTATTTTAAGTAGTGGCAAATGTTGGAAATCCGCCTCTTTGTAGCGGCGTTACAGCGGTTCAAAGTCGGCCAAAATCCCATACATTTACTGTAATTTTTTGCCGTGTTCGCCCCCCAGTCAAAATGGCGTCATAAACCTTGGTAAGGTGTTATTAACGTGAAAGATGTGCTAAAATGTCAAAATAATTGAAATTAACGCGACTAAGTGTAAAAATCTGCAATGCAAACGATGTTCGTGGAATTGGCCCTATACGTAGGGGTTAAACGAAGGAATCTGGCCTCTTTACAGTGTCCATGATACCGGCTGATCTCCACCCTGATAAAAGAATACTTTTTCCCTTTTCGGAAATATTGTAAACGATTAAACTGTCCCAGTCGTCAAGAATGACTTTAGTGTATCGAGACTTTGAGGCGAAAATAATTCAAATATTCAGTCAGTTAATTAACGACGAGGAAATTAAAACTAAAAAAATTAAAGCGAGTTAAATTCACGTTAATTTCATGAAGCGTTAATTTCCTATAATTTTCCATAGTCTATTTACATCACCATCATCATCATCATCATACTTTATTTCACGTGGATATACACTTTGCCTGAGAGCTAGTTTATAGGTATTCCACCTAATATCTAATGAAAATCTAACAAGTGAACAACGCTAATTCATCAGATAAACGCAATTCATCAGGTAAAATCACAAATTAAATACTGATTAAAACTATTTAAAACTATTATTGCAATATTACCGCCGCAGTCAAAATACTATTAACACTAATGTTACAAATTTACTAATCCCCGAACTTTAACGATCTAATTCTGTTTACTATTTCATTGGTGCCTACTTTTATTCTAATGTCATTTGATAATTCATTCCATTTCTTGGCTGCAAAATATTTCCATGACTTGAGTCCATATTTGGTAGTGTTAACTTTAGGTAAAGATAAAACATATTCTTGGCGCCTGAGATTGTACTTAAATGAGCGTAAATTAATAAGATTCCTAATTGCCCCTGGTGCTTTGTTCGATATGCTATTATGTATTGTTGATAACATGTCTTGAATTCTTCGAGATTCCATGGAGGGTAGTCTTAAGCCCTGGTCAAACGGCGCATGATAGTCGATGATAGTTGATTCTCTCCAAACTATCATCAACTATCACCAACTATCATTCACATGGTCAAACGGCGCATGATAGTCGATGATAGTTGATGATAGTTCACCGGCAGTCGCGCGAGCAAAGGTCACGCGAGCAGCTAGTTCCAGGCTCTTTCCGCGTAAAATGTGAGCACTAAAATGGCTTCGCGAGAGACAAACTTGTAGAAGTATGAATTTATCGCGACGAAAGAGGGCGGCAGCTTGCTTAATAGTAATCGATTTGTTGGAGGGATGCGGTGTCTCTTCTAATTCTTGCGAGTTGACACTTTCTTCAGAAGATATCTTCTCTATGTTATCTTGGTCTTCAATATTTTCGCTGTCATGATTATCATCTTGGATATAAACACGTATTTCTGAAGCTGCAGCTGAGCCTCGCGAGGAACTTTTGGCGGCCATTTTAAACGAGCCCGCCGATTTTCGGGGAAAACAGCTGACCAAAAACTATTATGAACTATCATACGCGTGGTCAAACGAGAAAAACTATCATCAACTATCATGAAGAATTTGAACAAGTTCAAAATGAATGATAGTTGATGATAGTCGATGATAGTGCATGATAGTTGGTGGTCAAACGGAAGCGCGCGCTTCAACTATCATCGACTATCATGAACTATCATCGACTATCGTGCGCCGTTTGACCAGGGCTTTATCCTTTCCGAGAGATGTTATAACATAGGTTGTAAATTAGTGCAGTCAAATTCAGTTGCGCGAGCGTGCTTCATATCCCTATTGTGCACGCTAATGACGTAGCAGAGGAAATTTGTTCCGCGCGTCAAAGTTTTGTCGTGTAACCTGATTAATTTTCGATTTTTGTTTGTTTGAACCTGTAAGAATCAGCGTTTGGATGTCTTGGCTGGCTTTGGTAATTTTAGAGTGTACGTGCACGTCTACGAGGGAAAGTATTTCTTAAAAGCTTGAATTAAACTAAAGGCAGAAACTCACGGTCGAACGAAAAAAAGCCGATCAAATGCATGTCTCAAAATCTGACAGAAAGTTGTCAAAAAGCTGTCAAGAAAATGTCAAAAACAAGCGCTAAAGCTTCACGCTTCATTTGAGAAAGTTATACTATACCGATCTTCGTCCAAAGACTGGAAATAATGAAGTGTCGCCGTTAAACTTGATTAATTCTCGAGCTTTTTGTTGAACCGGTAAGAATCAGTGCTTGGATGTTAAAAACAGCGAAATGTGTTGGTTGGCTTTGATAATTTTATCGTGGACGGGTCTGCGAGGGAGAAGCTCGTGTGGTTTTGCAAGCGCTGTCTTCGTTATAACTGGATGATGTTTTGCCGCTGAGAATCTTTAATTGAAGAGGCATCCTCTGTGGACATGGGAAGTAACAGTGAAACTATCAAGCCACTTTAGGGTTTTGTGTCTTCTTAGCTAAGGAAAGATTTTGTGTGAAATGGCATCATTATTCAGCTCTACCGCGTTCCGAGTGATTGCCAACTCTCTCTCTCTATCTCTGACTGAACTATCAGGTTCGTATAAGCTTACCATTTTGTCTTTTTTGCGGACATTTATGTCAAATTTGCTTAGCAAATTTTTAAAAGCTTGCAACGAGATATGTTTATTACTTGTCTCAATTCTCCACCTTCTCCAAGAATCTTCGGAGAAAAGTATGCAGCGTGCTTTGTTTTCTTACAATTTTGTTTTGTTGTTTTGTAGTTTTTGAACCGCGGTCAGTTTCTGTTGACTGCTCTAAACGATCAGTTTCGTATCCCTTTTTGTCTTTTCCATGGGCATTTGTGTCAAAATTGCTTAGAAATTTTTCCAGCTTATAATTATACAAGATTTGTTTGTTACTAGCTAGTCTTGTTTACTTTCTCCACCTTCTCCAAGAATCTTTTAACAGACATACGCATCGTACTTTGTTTTCTTGCAATGTTTTGTTTTTGACCCGCTTTGAATTCCTTTACGCTTTCATCTGAAAGTTGTGTGGACTCATTAAAGAATGTTTTTTGCAAACGTTTGCCGTATCGAAAACTCTTAACTTTCGCTACAGCTGCTCAATATTTTGGACACAAAATTGGCCCAATTAAGGAAAGCCATGCGAAGTTCCTCGGTGACAGTAAGCTTTTATTTCATATTTAAACTATTACTACCGCGTTGAAAATGTTAGAAAACAATTGGTTCATGTGTCAGATGTGCGCTCATCGAGATATGAAGCACTTGGGAAGTTTAGAGAGCACTCAAGAAGCTAGAGTTGCTCTCGGCTACGCCTCGAGTAACTCTTAAGCATCTTTCGTGCTGTCCGAACTTCCTGTGTGCATCATATCTTGATAAACGCCGCTGACTCGTGAACCAATAGACCTTATTCGCTTGTACATTTTGTTTTCCCAATACAGATCATGTGACGATACTCAGGAGCTGGTTCATTAAAAAAGAGTGCATGCAAGCATGAATATGTCTGCATGCACTCTTTTTAATGAGCAAGACAAAGGACGAAGTCTCTTGAGTATGGTCACATGATCTGTATTGGGAAAACAAAATGTACAAGCGAATTCTTGGCTTGCACGTCACGCAAGTGTCACGCAAATAAAAAATAAAATCGCTTATCTTTCAATAAATTAAGTCAAGAAATTGAGATAGTGTAGAAGAGTAATAAATAAACAACGTATCAAAGTTTCTGGGTTGTGCGATATTCCGAACTCGAGTTATTTGCCAAAGGGTACTACTCAAAATTATAGTGTTTAGTATGGAGACGCCATGCTGGGGTTCCCCTCTGGAACCCCAACATGGCGGCCGGAAATCCATTGGAAACATCTGGAGCTCGCTTTTGCTCTCGCAAACGATTTTTCCTCTCTACTAAACTTCAAAACATTCGCATAGACGCTTCTGTTAACATATTGGTTATTCACAACTCGAAAACACAACGTAAATCGATTTTATCATGTACATGATATGTTTCTCGGACGCAACCACAATGTCACGCATTGTAAAAGAAATCTAAATTTAAACTGCTCTATTTTCAAAACAAGGCATGCTACCGAGGTGAAAACAAGCAAGCAGATATATCTTTAAAATGTCTTTAACCTGATGAAGGTAAAACCTAAAAATTTTTAATTTTAGTTTTTTCTGACGTCACGTGCAAGCCAAGAATAAGGTCTATTGTTAACTGATAGGATTCATGTTTATCATTATAAACATATCTTAAAGCCCTTTCGTTGACTTTGTCCATTTTTGTAGTGTTTCTTTTCCGCAACGGTGCCAAACTTGGTTGCAGTAATAAAAATTTGGTAGTATAAACGAACGATATAACGATTCCTTCGTTTTAAGTAGTAAAATGACAATTTTTGGTGGGACCAGGGAGGGAGTTGGCATTGAGTTATTTTTCTAAAGAAATATTAAGGGGCGTCAGATAAAAAAGAGAAAGTCAACTTTTCACCCATACTCCGCATTCAGCTTATTTATACAGCTTTACATACAGCTTATTTGGTCTGGAACATCGGCCGCACAGGTCTTACGACCTCGCTTCGCCGTTGCATCTGACTAGGGGAATGTGGAAGCTGTCAATTTCCCCACGCTCGATGCGTAAATATAGATTACGGCATAGAAAGTGCGACGTACGGACTTTTATTCACGAGTTGCAAAACTTGGGAAAACGAACGAGTGAGCGCAGCGAACGAGTGAGTTTTCCAATGTTTTGCAACGAGTGAATAAAAATCCGTACAAAGCACTTTCTATGCTGTAATTTGTTTATTATATATATAACGAGAATTAAACCTATGATTGAAATCAGTTTTGTTTTTCCCGATTCAATAAGCTTAAATGAAGAACAGCAAAAATTCAAGACTGATCTACATGACCGAGCGTAATAAAAAAGAGAATTTGTAAATACAAAGAGTGAAATGTTTTCGCTTGTCCTTAATCCGGCTGTCAGATTCAATCATGAGATGGCGGCGCTTCGCGCTGTGCAACAACAATATTCGCACTCTGTTGACTTACACTGTTTATAGAAATGTTGAATGTTCCTCCTTGAATGTTCGCCCCCTTGTTTTTGTTCGAGTGTGTCCCAATAAAATCATTTAACAGTAAATCCAGTGGAACAAAACGGGAAGCCGAAGCCATGTTTTTGAAACACAAACTTCGAGCGGGCGCTGAGTTGAAGCCCGCGCTTCTCGGAAACCATTTGAGTGCTTTGCTCTGATTGGCTGAGCGATTCTACTCTGGACGGTGATTGGTTATATTTTTACATGTGAAGAATGCTGTACGCGAAGCTGATTGGACGTATCGCTTTCTTCACTTGTGAAAATATAGCACATATAGAATTCTATTTATAGGTTTATTGCCTAAAATTCTCGCTTTATGTATAATAAAGAATTCTATTTGCAAGGTTTATTGCCTAAAATTCTCGCTTTATATATAATGAACCTTGTGACGTCATGTGCATATCCATTCTCGACCCCAGAGCTTTTCCCTTTTGCGCATGTCTACCGGGCGTGACGATGGAGTGCTGTCTTGTTATTTACAGATGCCGCTTGGGATTAAGAGGGAAACAAGAGGCCATATCGGCAAACAGAACTTCACTGATTCACCTTCAGGGTTGTAATATTACGGCAAAGTTAGAATAACAATATCTGAATTCCTTTCCACATTTTATTTTCACTCTATGGTATCATTTTCATCATGTACAGATAGTAGCACTACCTATGACTTTATGCTGGAAGCCTCTCGCAAAATGACTTCCGGTGAGATGGGCCGTCAACCACCTCAGTCGATCCGACTCAGATCGAGTGTATTGGACAACCCTCGCATTCCTTTTCCGCTTTCCTTCCCATTCCACCCAATTTTCCCGTTCTTTTTCTCTCTCCTTCATTCTCCCCTTCAACGACCACCTAGGCTACAGAATGTATATGAACTGCTCCTGATCGGTACAGCTGGTGAATCTAGCCCAAGGGATTTCTTTCAAGCTCACGCAGCTATTTCAGATGTTTGCGAATGGCTGAATTTCAACTTCAATGCCACCTGCTAGAGCAACAGGCTCCGATCATCTTTGCTGCTTCTGCTTTTGGCCAAACGGGTTTCTAGACGGCAAGTTTCTCAAACGTCGGGAACATCAGTTCCGCTCCAGTGGCCATGAAAGCATCATAGTATTATTCATAAAGTGATGCTACTTTTATCTCTGACAGTCACAAGAAGAAAATAACAGTAATAATAATAATAACAATAACAATAATAATAACAATAACAATAACAATAATAATAATTAAATAACAATATATAATTATAATAAGAGCCTTCCCAGAATCCTTTGCAGCTCGAAAATCGTCAATCCCAGATAACTTGATCAGTTTGAGGGCAGCAAGACCCCCACGTTGTCTAGAGATAAGTCTTACCATAAACTAATTATTGTACAAGACTAAGGGCGATGACGTCATTGGTCACGTGACTTTGCTCACAAGTGCGTTTTTGCACACTGTGACGAAATTATTTTGTTATTGAGAAAGCAGTCAACGTGGTTTGAAGCTCAATGGTGTGAGCCATTTCGGACTGCCCGGGTACTGAACAAAATATAAATATTAAGGGGGGTATATACAATTTTCAAAAAGTGGGAGTCTGGGTACAAGTGCTATCTCGCGTTGCATTAAACGCGAGGAAACAAAAATTTGGATATTGGTAGATATTTTTATGAAATATACATTTTTGACATTTTTAATGCTGTGACGTCATCGGTCACGTGACCAGAATGGACCGAAGTTTAATATTCGCTCTTAAAGTTTACTAGAACCTTTCTCCAAGAATATTTTTAAGCGAAGTTGTAGTTTAATAAATAGTGTTTTAAAAAATGGCCATGATTACTTTTTCCTAAAAAAGTGCGGCAGTAGAAAATCTAACTGAAAAGTTTGTCAGCTTCCTGCTCAACAACCATTTGAGGTAGGAATAAAAGAAAATTTTGCCTAAGGCTTGAGAGTATGCTCTTTATGATGGCGTTGTCAGTTTCTTCTAATTTCAATTGCTTTTGGCGAGGATCGATGTTTAAGACTTTTTTCAGAGGAGAGGGCCTGGAGGAAAGAACGAAAACGAGGCTATACTTTCGCGCGCTTTTTGTTCACTGCGACGCCGCGCCACAAAAGGTTAGCTGGAAAAAAAAATTCCACGGACTGGACTTGTATTTTCTTTAAACGGAACTTTTTGACGACTTTTTTAATTATTGTTTTTTTATGGCTGCTGTCTGCTCAGGGACAATGCATACTTGAGAAGGTAAGTTGATACAGATAGTTGTTGCTGTTTGTTAAAAAACAAAACAAAAAAAAAGCGCGTTTGTGGTACACTTAAATGCACGTCCCACCTTAAAAGTGTTGTTTAATTCTTGAAATTATAAAACTTAAACTAGAAGTTGCAGCAATGCGAATGAAATCAAATTAATGCTAACATTAAATGAAACAATTAAAGTTGCTTAAGGCAACCGATGCAAGCTCAGTAATTTTACTAAATACGATATTTGAAGGTTAAAAACGTATCTTAAACAGTGACGGAATAAATGATTACTTTATTTTCAACCGGAACTTAAAACGTTACCTTCATTCGCACAGACATCAAAACTTTATTTTATACTGTCCATGAACTAAATTCCCTATGACAATTATAAGAAAGTGTACAATAAAGCCATTATTCAAAGTATTGGCCTAAGAAAAAGAGTTGCGCATAAACAAATACTGGAACAGTTCGTGTTTTCAAATGGATTACCCTAATGAATTACACGATTCCGACACATAAGTTTAATTTGAGTGGCGAAACATTTTGTTGTATCTGAAAAATTACTGTACTACAAAAAACGTTTTCACAGAGGTTGTAATGCATGGGGGCTCACATAATTTAATTCAATTTTATAAAGCTAAAAATTGTATGTCAAAGATTCAGCATGCAGAAACAGAAAAAAGTTTTAAAATCACGGCTGTTTGTGCGGGTTCGTGTACGTGCACGCTAAACGCGGAGAGTACCTAAGCTTAATAACTCTGAAGACGTCAAGTACTTAAGTTTATGTCAAAACCGACCAAGAACCAGTCGAAAAAAACAAAGAAAGATTAGCAAATAATTGTTTTAATAGATTTGGCAGTTTTACAAAGATTTACGCTTCTGGTTTGTGGCACCTATTTACAATGGTAGTCTGAGGAAAAACCTTTTTACAACAATGTTTAAATTATAAGCTTAAGCTTACGGTAAATTTCATTTGAATCTATTTTTTAAATTGAGGGGAAATTAAAATGTAATTTGCTATAAGAATGGGTCCAACACAGAAATCCTGAAAACCTTCTTCACAAACAAATTGACGATAAACTTGAAAACCAAATTTGAGAGTAGGCTTAACTTCTTGCCGAGCCATACAAAAGTGGGGCACATAAACAAAGACAACGCTTATCTGGCTCATCGGTTGACCGTAAGTTTTTTGAAGAAAACGACTAAATAAAAGGTCAACGGTAAATACCTTCTCCAATCGTCGAAGAGGCTACATCGGGCCACTGCGTAAATCGCACATCCTTCGTATTTAGTCATGCTCAAAGCACAGCGGGAAAATTTACGTGTTGTCGAATGCAGTCGCGGCGCGAATACAATCCCTTTCACAACATTTTAGATACATCCAAAAAGCCGTCCATCAAGCCTTGATATAATTCTTCCCAGAGTGGCCAGTTAAAAAATATTTTCACAGTCTAACACATCTTCAGGTGACCTAGTCGAAGTGGCGGAAGGAGAGTGGAGTCGAACGAGGTATCGCACAGCGTTGACGTGGACGTCGTTAATCCACTGACTTGATCTAAAGTTTTTTGCTTCGGACTAGACATTTTCCATTACTTAGTTGAATTTGACGGCAAATCTCCCATTTTGGCGACCTTTTCAGATTTTCAGCACAGCTCTTTCACCACACAAATCTTTTCACAGTCTAACACATCTTCAGGTGACCTAGTCGAAGTGGCAGAACGAGAGAGTCGAACGAGGTATCGCACAGCGTTCATGTGCTCATTAATCCACTGACTTGGTTTAAGGTTTTATGAGACAGGATGAACCAAATTTCAAAATCATTTCACCGTTTTGAATGTAGTTAAGCTTTGGACTAGAAATTTCCCATTACTTTATAAACTTGACCGCAAATGCCACTTTCACCACAGCTACAGCGCTGTCGCAAGCAAACCGTCGCTTCGTTTCAGAAGGTCGATTCACTTTCTGTAATTGGTTAAACAAAATGACGTGTGAATCGCGAGGTGTGGAGAATCTACGATTCGATGACAAACATAGCGGGCAATGTCTTCCTTCGTAATTTTAACCAAAGAAAAAAATTGCAAAACATTTAATTTTTGGTTTATCGTGAACTAAAAAAACTGTCAGAACAAGAGCGGATAGGCGTGTTTTCAGAGCATCTCTCTCTCTCTCTCTCTCTCTCTCTCTCTCTCTCTCTCTCTCTCTCTCTCTCTCTCTCTCTCTCTCTCTCTCTCTCTCTCTCTCTCTCTCTCTCTCAACTAACCCTTGTGATTTCTGGTATGAATGAATTAATATGCAAAAACTAAAAAAGGTAAAAATAATAAAGAAAAATTGTCAACAATTTTCCCAAAGAAGTACAAGTACACTTGCCTCGATCCAAGCCCACTCATAAGAAATATCCACAAAAATATGAATACAATCTTCCGTCTGTACAACATTTAACCCCCAAATTTCAATACAACTATTTTTTTTACATTTATTAGTAAGCTCTGGCTTGCTGGCTCAGCAACAAATAACTTTCAAAACCATGAGAAGTTAAGTGAGAGAAACATAGTCTACAAGGTCTAAATAATAAGTCAGTAGTGCATGAATGGGTGGGGCAGGGGTTCTGAACCTTCAACTGATTGTACTTTTTTCTTCTGGTTCTACCCCTTACGTAGCAGTATCTACTTATGTCTTAACTTTGTTGCAGAGTCTAACAAAATTGCAAATTCATCACAACTTATCATTGTTCTTACCACCTTGGGAATGCCACTTTT